>JARFXV010000029.1:0-558324 GCA_031761425.1 Cosmopolites sordidus
TTCCCGTCGAATGGCGTATATATGTAGTGTTAGATTTTCAATGGGACTGCGTCCAATGAGACAGGAGTAGCTGAGTGCCATCACACACCCAACCGTTGGGTTCCCCAATCTCCATGTAGAACACATAACAACCTGCGTCTCCGCCTAAACGAGCATTTTTTGTTGGTTGCTTGACCGGGAAGGAGCCCCACCTATCCCTTCAACTAGATGACACATGTTTCGTCTCTCGAGGTTCAGGACTCAATAGGGCTCCGACATATACCATACAATCAAGAATAAGGAGACCCTATCCACAGCCAACAACCCATGTTTTCGCCGATTTCCCGTCGGATGGCGTATATATGTTGTGTTAGATTTTCTTGGACTGCGTCCAATGAGACAGCAGTAGCAGAGTGGCCATCACACACCCAACCTGGTTTCCACAATCTCATTTATCACCCAGTTGAAGGGATATGTGGGGGCCCCCTTCCCGGTAAAGCAACCAACAAAAAATGTTCATTTAGGCCGAGACGCAGGTTGTTATGTGTTCCACAAGAGATTGTTGAACCCAACGGTTGGGTGTGTGATGGCACTCAGCTACTGCTGTCTCATTGGACGCAGTCCAAGAAAATCTAACACTACACGCACACACACATATATATATATATATATATATATATATATATATATATATATATATATATATATATATATATATATATATATATATATATAGCCCGTGTAGATCCACTGCAGGATGAAGGCCTCCTCAGCATGCTTCCAACTTTCACGGTCCAGGGCTTTCCTCTGCCAGTCAGGTCCCATATAATTAACGATGTCATCAGCCCATCGTCCTTTCGGTCTTCTTCGTGAACGTTTGCGATCAAGCGGTATCCACTCCAGGATTGCCTTGGTCCATCTGTGGTTCCATCGCCTCGCTATATGACCCGCCCATCTCCATTTCAATTGCTTTACTCTTCTAATGATGTCACACACATTCGTTTGTTCCCTGATCCATGCAAAGCATACATCTTTCCATTCCTCTCTGCGCTATCCGAAGTTTTTGAATTGATTGCGATGTGAGTGTCCAGGTTTTACTTCCGTATGTCATAACGGGTAGGATATACTGATCGAAGACTTTTTTTTCAGGCGAAGTGGGACTCTGCTCTTAAACAGTATGTTGAGCCTGCCAAATGCCTGCCAGCCACATTTAGCACGCCGTTCCACCTCCCGGGTGGTATTCCCCTCCGTTAATATTCTCTTCCTAAGATATATATAAACAATCTCCAAATTCCTTCCTAAAACTGAAATTCTTCTGTCCTCAGCGAATTTATTGAACATAACCTGACTCTTTTTTAGGTTTATTCTTAAGACAAGTGGTTCGCCAGCCCTTTGCAGCTCTTGTATGCATCTTTGCAGCTCCTCTGTGTCTTGTGAAATGAGAACCTTATCATCTGCAAAGCTAAAATGGTTTAAGTTTGCACCATTGAACACCATCGGTTGAACCACAGTTGAACACCATGCTGTTCCCAATCGAGTTTAAGGAATACTTCTTCAAGACAAGCCGAGAAAAGAATAGGCGATATTGAATCACCCTGCCGTACACCTCGTTCTACATTAATTCCCACTTCAAGATCATCAAGGTGAATTGTCGCTGTAGCTCCATCATCGATCCTAATAGGTTCACATATGCTTTGTCTACCCCCTGGCTAAGCAATACATCTATTATGGCATGCTTTGAGATGGAGTCAAATACTTTTTCGTAGTCGATAAAAGCCAAGCACAGTGGCATGGTGTATTCATTGTACCTTTCTATAGCCTGCTGTAGAACCAGTATGTGATTAATTGTACTGAATCCACTTCTGAATCCTGCTTGTTCTCTTGGTTGTGCGTCATTCAGTTTTCTTAATATCCTTTTAGATATTATCTGAGTGAAAACTTTGTACATTACGGACAGGAGGCTTATTGGTTCCTTAAATCTCCCTGTGCTACTTTTTTTTATGTAAAAGCATGCATTTCTGTATTTTTCCATAAGTCGGATACTTGTTGTTCTTTGAGGCATTTTGAGTATAATTTCGCTAGTGCTTTATGTAACGTCCGACCACCATGTTTTAGCATTTCGACAGTTACAATGTTCTTTCCTGGAGCCTTGCCGTTTTTCATCGATTCTATAGCATTTGTTACTTTCTTCACTAGGATATCTGGTATTTGTTCTTCCATAGGTACTGATGTCTTTAATTGGTTCTAATCTTAATATAACTGGGAATAAAATTTTCTGACAACCTCTAACATTTCCGTATGCGCCCTGCACACTGTACCATCCTCACGCATTAAGGCATAAATTTGCGTTCTTTTCTTTCTCAGCTTCTGTTTAGCCTTGTTAATGCCTTTGTTTTCTTCCAGGATTTTCTGCACTAGCTGCATTTTCAACCGGCGCGTGTCCTCTCTGATACGTTTTCTTATAGTTTTGCAGAGCTCAGCGTACTCGACCCTGCCAAAAGGACTCCCTGCATTTCTCATTGTCCGTCGTTTCTTCATTAAATCAATGGTCTCACTGGAAATTTTTGTCTTTTTGAGACATTTTTCTTCTGGTGCTATTGAAGCAGTCGTTTGACGCACATTGTTGATGATTTCTTCATATTGAACTGATTGATTGAACTATTGATCTTCTCCAGATCTTGTAACACAGCAAAGCGGTTCGACAAAGCAATCTCAAAATAGCTGCCCCTCTCCAGCAATTTCCCAGAATCCACTTTACCCTTATTTGACCATACCATTCTTTCGCGCTCTCTTCGGCAGTTAATCCTAACTTTTGCTCGTACCATTCGGTGGTCGCTTCCAACATTAAAATTGTTAAGGACAGTACAATTACAAAATATTATTTTACCGTTGGTCATGATATGATCAATCTCACTTGTGAGTCCTGATGGACTTTTCCATGTCCATTTTCTGCTGATATTTTTATTATAGAACGAATTCATAATATCTAGTTCTTGTTCTGCAGCAAAATCAACCAATCTGTCACCTCTATTGTCTCGCTCACCACTTCCATATGAGCCAGTTGCATTTTCACCAGTTCTTGTTTTAATTCTCGCATAAAAATCACCCATCAGGATTTTGTATCTACATTTCTCCTTGTATAAAAACTGGGCCACATCATCAAAAAATTCCTCAATTTCCTCATCCCTACGTATTCTTAGCTGCCGTAGGTAGTTGCCCCTTGGCCTCCGGGAATGAGGGCCATGTTTGGGGTTGTACTATCATATTGAAGGCATGGACCGTAATCTGCCACGCTGGTCAATGCGGGTTAGCAGATTTTGGATCATGTTAGTCTGAGGCCTCTGCCTTGACCTGTCCGCATAGACACCAGATGCATAGCTCAAAGCTTCATTTCCATATTCAAACTCCTTTATCACTCCAAAATCCTTTACCAAGGGGTATATATATATATATATATATATATATATATATATATATATATATATATATATATATATATATATATATATATATATATATATATATATATATATATTCATAGGAAATATTTTTGGTTTCTTTTGAGGCACATTAAAGCCAATAAAATATTTTATGAATTGAAATAAATATATGTCTCAAATGTGAATTGTAATTAGAATATGCATCAAGGTTTTTTTATGGTTAATTTATTAAATATTGTCAAAAAATAACATTAAATAGAGTAAACTGAATCAAAAATAACAAAAAAGTACAAAAAATGCGATGTAAAGATAAAAATATCACAGTCAGAACTAATGAAATTAAATCTCAAAATGATCCACAGGACCCAATAAATAATAATCTGATTCTCATTCGGATCAATAACACATTACTCATTATTTCTTCTTTGAATTAAATGTATACTGATATCTTGTAGGTAACCGAGCGTAATGCGCTCCTAAACATTCAAAATCCATGAAAATGTATGTATTATCTAAAATATAGAATCGAGTTACTAAAAAATTGATTCTCGTAAATAATCAGCACCTTTTTTAAAATGTCTTCTTGTAATTGTGTGTTTTTCTTCGTGTGAAAGCGATTTTAGGAACTTTAACGGTGCAAATGTCGGTGGACAGCATACAGTGACGTCCACTTTGAATCCTATATCATAAACCATTTGCTATATTATAACCGCTTTATTGTCTAACAAGCTAACCCCAATAACAAAATAATTAAAACAAACGAAACATACACAGCATATCGAAAAAATAACGGAACTTTTTATAGTTAGAAAACTACGGCCATCTATTGAAACAATATATAATCTGAAAACTGTATATCTGCTCTATAAAACGAGACCGCCATTATTAGAATCGATTAACGGATTGTCGAGTTATAACGCTTAAGGTGACAATACCTTTTATCACGTTGTCACCCAAGTAGCTAATATTAAATTTTGTTTCAAGTTCGGTAAAACTTTTACAAAAACATTCTGATTCTGATGAGAAAAGTTTATGGTGATGAAAAAGGAAATCCGGAATAAGCAATATTCCGGACACGTGTGTTCAAGTGATATAAACGATTCCAGGGAATTCGTGATATTTTGAAAGATGACCCATAACCATGTCTAAAAACAAAAATCGTGATGAGTTGGTAGAAAAAGTGGATGAAATGATCGCCTATGATGCGAATCCGACTATAAGATAGATAGCGTCGAAATTAAATACGACCAAAAACATAATTCACGAAATTTTGACAAAGGATTTAAACGAAAGTCTGTGTTTAAAGCCTGTGTGCTGTGTAGTATGTGTGCTTCAACATCCTCCCTATTCACCTGATTTATCTTTATGTGATTATTTCATCGTTGCGACACTCAAACTGGCCATGAAACGTTTTTTGACAGTGTTACACAAGTGCAAGAAGCCATGACGAGAGTCATCGAGGCGATTCCGAAAAACGACATAAAAATGTATGCTAGCATTTATTGAACATACCCAGCGGTGCTGCCCATATGGAAGGGATGTATTTTGAATAAAAATACATAATTTTGGCAAAATTACTAATTGTTTTTTTTTTATTTAAAAAGTTTCGTTAATTTTCTGACATACTGTGTATATAGGTATATAAGCAATATTAAATTATTAACTAAAAAATATAATAAAATCAAAACTACAAATATTTAAGCAGTAACATAAATACCAACGCTAACGATACAGGGATAAATAGACAATATTTACAAAGCTTAAACAGAAATGTATGCAACTTTGTAGCAATGGAGATGAAAAAACGCTGTTGCAACAATAACTGATCCATACCCCGTAGAGAATAGGCCCAATCCACGTTGATAGTCAGCTATTTTAGAAAAGAAACATCCTCCGGTCTCTATATGACCTGTGTAAATAGGGGACCATATTAGAGGCGCATATATAAGTATAGTTTTGATAAACTTATTAAACAACCCTAAGACACTTTAAGTTATTAAAGAGCCTAGTGATCTAATCACAAATATATGATGATCAAATGATAATTGTTTATCCATAGAGATAGATATACCAAGGGCCTAACAACTTTGCAATTCTCTAGAGTCGATTCCTCGACCATGTAATCGAAGTGTGCTTCATTAAACTTAAACTAAAATGTAATTTTTACACACGGCAATCTTTAAATAGTTGTTTAAAATGCTCGTTCCGGTCGTAAGCTAATTATTGTTCTAGCGTCAATCACATATAAGTAATGCAGTAAATGGGAGCCTGATTCGGTACGAGATGTGTAAATAAAGTAATGAGACTGATTTTTATCATTTTTACAATTCTACATTGTCTCCTTCAAAGTAGTTGGTTTGGAAAGCCATAGAGCATTGGAAACGGTTTATACACTATTCGTAACAGTGCTGTAACTCACTTACTGGAATGGTCTTCAGCTGGTCAGTTACAACCTTTTCAAAGTTCTCTAATGTCCTCAAACTGTATCCTTGATGAGGATTTTCATCAATCTTAGAAAAAGGAAAGAATCACAAGGACTCAAGTCTGGAGAAAAAAGGGGCTAAGGAGCCACAGTGATGTTTTTATTTGTTGATGTTTTTACAAAAACCAAGATCCCGAATTTTGTGAACATTTTCATTAATCCATTCAGTTGACCTTCCGCTGCCACTTTCATCTTCAATCTAGTTCCGCCCCTCTGAGAATGCCTTAAACCACCGGAAAATCTGAGCCCTTGACAAAACACTGTTTCCATAAACTTGTTAAAGTTTTCTAAAAGTTTCCGTCGCACTGTGCCCAAGTCTGAAACAACACTTAATAGCACACCGTTGCTCGAAATTGTTATGAGTCATTTTCAGAACAAACTAGAAAAATCCGATTTACGAAAATAATTCTTACGGACCACCAAGTGACTCTAGGGAGTTAAAACTCATACTGAAGATGCATCAGATGTTGGATTGTCTCACTTCTAAAAGGAAATGCAACTGGCTACACCATATGTCTCATTATTTTATTTACGCACCTCGTATATACACTTTTAAAGAGGATGACAAAACCTTTTACAATGGGCAAATTAAACATTTTGTCACCCATGTTCCCCCAAATACGTGATTCCTTACATTGTTTATTAAATCCACATTTTGTTATATGGCGTTAGAAAAATTGTTCATTTTAGAAATAGTCTTAAGACAAAAACTGATATTAAATAAGAATAAGAAAACAAAACAAGAATATGTATTATTTAAAATCATTCAAATCTTAAAAAACAAAAAATAAAGGATATATTTAATTCACCTAAATATTGCAATCTGTACAAAACATCTTCCTCGGAGTTAACGGGAACCAATTCAATATCACCTCTGTTTTGCACGGCAAAGTCATTAACATCATCTTCTTCATCTTGCTCGTCGTTTTCTTCATCAGGATGAAATTTTTGCATATAGGCCCCTAAAGAGAAATCCGAAAAAATTAGGCTTGAAATTATACGGTATTGGAATTAGAATTTCACCATCATTCATGACTCCATAGTAGAAAAATTTATTCTCGATGTCGCCATAACCCGTGTAGACGTTATTTCCAGGTTTCTTAATAATTACCGCGGGATTTGGTCTCAGAGCAATCTCACGCTGATATTGTTCTTGCTACAAAGTTGCAAGTTGATCTATTAGTAGGTTCATGAAATTCAGGTTCACACAAACACAGTATAGAATAACAATGGGTTGTCCGGAAAGCTCACAGCGATTTTCTATTAGTTGCTCTTTAATAAAAACGCTTGTAAACAATTTGTAATGGATTAATAATGTTTATTTACATAACAATTAATTCCTCTGGTATTTGCCATGTTTACTTTCAGATTCACTTGGATTTGCTTTGTTAGTCAAATTGATTCAAACTGAAAATGTTGGTCAATAATTTGCATTTACGCCACATTACGCTTTCATATTTTAAAAAGGCAAGAACGCTGTCCAAACAAAAAACAAAATTTGTGTCGTTTACGATTTGTTACGATTTTGTTTTGAGATTATTATATTGGGAAAGATGGCGGTGTAAAACTGGCTTACTCGATTCAGGAGCGGATATTTTGACCTGGAAGTTCGGCATTATTAGAAGTTGAGGAAATAAAGGCAAAGATCTTTTAGTGCTGAAGATCCACGCACAGTGGCAAATCAATAGTTTTTGACCATCTGAAAGAAAAATAGATAGTTCTGCCAATACGATGGGTCCTTTACGTACTTAGTGAGCGAAATCTGTTAGACTGAATTTCGTCGAGCGATCTTCTGCTGAAAAAATTCTGAGGTTCCATTTCTGAAGCAGACAGTAACTGGTGATGAAAAGTGAATTGTGTACACCAACGTACAATGAAAAAAATCTTGGGGGTTGCCAGGGTCAGCAGTTTTAAGTATGGCGAAAGGTGGCCTTCCTTCAAAGAAAACTATGCTTTTCATTTGGTGGGATTGGAAAGCAGCCATACACTTCCAGTTTCTCTCACGCAACCAAGCTCCGACTTTCACTGTTCACAATCAGCTGAATTAAAAAAAGCAACCAAAATTAGCATACAGGAAAGGCGTCGTTTTTCATCGTTACAATATATGACTATATATTTCAATCAGGACCCGACCAAAAATTGTTGAGCTTCAATTGGGATGTTTTGTCCCATCCACCTTACTCATTGAATATTACACTTTTGAACTACCATCTATACCGCTCCCTCCAAAATTGTTTAAAAGAGAAATTTTCTAAAACGGAAGAAGAGGTGAAAAACAACCTGTTGACATTTTTTGGCAATAAACATGCTAATTTCTGTCAAAAGGGCATTATGGCCCAACCACTATGTTAGCAAAAAGTTGTAAATGATAGCGGTAATTACATAACAGACTAAATATACATTTATATAAACTATTTGCGTTTGTGTTTCTTCTAAAAAATCTTGTGTATATCTCTTAAAAAAGGGTTATGTCATCCTGCTACAATATAACTTGTTTATATTCCCCTCTAATAAATCGCTTAACTCACATACTATTTTTTATAATTTGAGGGTTGTTTGAGCAGTTCTCGGCCTGAATTAGATGCGCAAGTATAACCGAATAATTACACAGGCCTACAAGAAAAAAAACCGATGCCTAGGATTTTAGAACTGATTTTAGCTATATTTGGGGCGTAAAATCTAAATATGAAATCAGTTTTTTTCTATCTGCTCTACTTTTTTAGATACACCCACTTATATATCTTATGTTTGTTTTTAATTCAATACAATCAAGTATGGGCGTTCTAAAATTATTATACAAGGATTGGTTCCTATATATTTACCCTATTGTCAGTCTGCAGTTGAGTTAGTTCCAGGAAAATCCACTACATGGCATAAGCATTGCCTTTCCGGCAACTGAAGTGACATTTAACGCATGAACTAAAGTTGAGGTTAAATTGTGAGTTCTCGCCTTGAATGTAAAACTAACAGGATGGAGGCTTGCCTATCTTTATGCACATATAAATTGAGATGGAAACGGCCATATTGAAACACCACAGATGACTCATTGTTTTGAAATTTTTGTAGTTGGTATCAAAACATAGAAGTTTAATAGTAGATTTATGCAATTTTAGTGTGTTTTAATCAATAAGTGCTGAATAAGTGTACTGGAATACTATTTTTGTGTGTTCTAGTGTAAATTCATATTAAAACTTATTATATTGACAATTAAAGCAATAATATCGGAAATAAGATAAACACACAAAATATGGTTAGTTGTGCATCTTGTGGTTGTTCCCTGACACGAAAAAATCAAAATTTAGGTGTAACATTAAATAGGTAAGTGCTTTTATTTCTAAACTTGTCAATTATTTATAATTAAAAACGTATCAAAAACGTATAATTAAAAATCTAATCCTGAAAAAGTAAATAAGTCCTGGGAAATTCTGGAAAAGACTATCTCTGAAATTCCCACTAACCATGTAAAAATCCTATTGGGTGATTTCAACGCCCAACTGGGGAAAGAAAAAAAGTACAGGAAAACAGTCGGCAGTTTTCCCGCTCATAAATGGACTAACCATAATGGTAGAAGATTGGTTGAACTATGTTCGCAGTTTAATCTAAAAATAATGTCAACACATTTTAAGAAGAAAATAACAAAACAAAAGACCTGGAGGTGCCCAAACACGTACATAAGTGAATTTCAAATTGACCATGTTGCCATTTCGTACCCAAATTATAAAGAGATTTTGAATGTTCAAGTCAGGAAAGGAGCAAATATAGACACGGATCACTACTTGACTAGAATCAAACTTAGCTTAAAACCTCGAAAACTTATTCAAAAGAGACTGCTAATACCAAAGTTCGACCCAACGAAAATAAAACCATCCCTAACAGAAGAGCTTGATAAACAACCAGCACAGAACTGGCAAGAATTGAAACAAAAAATTATTAAAACAGCCTTAAAGTTGGCCCCTTTACAAAAACGTGGAAAACATCCGTGGTGGGATGAAGTTTGCGAGCAAGCAGTATTAAGCCGAAGTAAAGCATTCAAAGATTGGAACAGTCAAAAAACAGCAATAAACTATAACATCTTTTTGGAAGTAAGAAAAGAAACATCGAAGCTAATTAGACAGACTAAAAGAAAATATGAAAACAATCAACTTAATGAAATAGAAAAAGATTTCCAAAAAAATAACACCCGAAACTTTTACAAAACATTTAAAACTAAATTAACAGGCTGTCAACCCCAAAGTCTTTGCTTCCAAAAGGAAAATGGACAATTAGTTCTAATTAGCTCTCAAATAAATAGCTCTATTTTGAACAAATACTAAACTGTCCTGAGCCTTTAAACAAATTACCAACACTAAACCCTAAACAAACAAACCCAGATTCATTACCACCGAATGAAGATGAAATAATTAGGCAAATCAAGCGGCTTAAAAATAACAAAGCTTCTGGTGAAGATGGAATCACTGCTGAACTTTTGAAATCCGCTGGTCCAGGTACAATCAACGAAATAACCAAAATTCTACAAGAAGTTTGGCGAACCGAACGGATTCCGGAAGATTGGAAAGATGCTCTAATCCATCCACTACACAAGAAAGGAGATAGAACGGATGTAAACAACTATAGAGGGATATCTCTTCTCCCAGTTTGTTACAAGATTCTATCTCAATGTCTACTAGACCGAGTACAAGGACAGTTGGAACCTAAAATTGGTGAATATCAAGCAGGTTTTCGACCGGGCAGATCCTGCCCTGAACAGATCCTGAATCTAAAGTTGATCCTAAGACATCAAAAACTGTACAATAAAAATCTCGTCTGTACATTTGTGGATTTCAAAAAAGCATATGATTCTATAGACCGCGAATCTTTATTCCGAATCTTGAAAGAACAAGGACTAGATCCGAAAACGCTGGCAATTATTAAAGCAACATTAACTAACACAAGGTCAAAAGTTAAATTCATGGGTGACATCTCAGAGTCCTTCGAAATTAAAACTGGAGTGAGACAAGGGGATGGACTCTCTCCACTCTTATTTAACTGTGTTCTAGAAAAAGTAATACAGGAGTGGCGTGAAAAAAAGTCGGCCCTGAATATTGACCAGCCCATTAAACTGGGGAGAACCAACATCAAAATTGATTGTCTGGCGTTTGCTGATGATCTAGCAATTTTGGCTCAAGATGTATTAACGGCACAGAAACAGATTGAAATTCTAAAAGAAACAGCAGAAAAGGTAGGACTCCAAATTTCCTTTGAAAAGACACAATACATGACTTGCAACAGACTAAGAACACCATTTCTAAAAACAAAATATGGTAACATCAGACGAGTCTCTGAATTCAAATATTTGGGTGAAATAATCATGGAAAATGGGTTGGAAAAAGCGGCCAATAAGAGTAGATGTCAAAAAATGGAAACGGCATTGAGACTTACACAAAATATTTACATCAAAAAATGCCTATCTAAAAACACAAAACTGAGACATTACAACACAGTTATTAAGCCAGAATGTCTATATGGGGCAGAAACGCTCATTTTGAATAGAAAGAGAGACATCGAGGACATTGAAAAGAAGGAAAGAAAAATCATAAGAAAAATCCTAGGCCCCAAACAAATAAATACAACAACATACCGACTTCGAGAAAACCAAGAAATCAAACAATATACAGATATACATAGCGATATGAGAAAAAGAAGACTTAAGTTTTACGGACACATAAAACGGATGAATCCGAGTAGGCTAACTAGACAAATAGTCGAATTTTATGAAAATAGGAGTAGAGCTAAAGTAGAAATAATTAAATGGATTTCTGCAATTAAAGAGGACCTAAGATCAGCAAATATACAAAGTGAAATTCAGGATAGAGGTTGTTTCAGACACAAGGTTGACGTTTGGAAGATTGGCCAGAGAGAAAAATGTAGGAAGACTGGAACAACTTGGTCTGACGAAAGAAAGAAAGCTCATAGTGAAAGAATGAAATTAGTATGGGCGCAAAGGAAGGCTAACAACAACAAACGCCTCTAATTGTACTTCGCGTGGTCCACCCGGGCCCATACGTGAATAATAATAATAATAATAAAAACGTATTTTGTTTGAATGAAATTTAAAGGTTACGAAGCCAACATCACCTGGTATGCATAGGCGTAGTCAAACTGATTTAGGTAAAATGATATAATTATAATGTTATTCAAAATAGTGATTATCTTTTTTTAGAACTTATTTTTTTAACGTATGTTCTAATATGTTTAGTTTTCTGAGATACTGGGTCTTAAAAATTCAGATTATTTTTTAGTTTTCGTTTGATACATATAAAACATGTTACTTTACTCGTATAAAAAACCTATAAAATATAACTAATAATACAGAGCGTTACCTTTTTTTACAATCCTTTTTCTTTTCAGAAATTATTGTACTAATAAATGTAAATGTTACTTCCATTTTGATTTTGATTTCATGTTATTAAACCAATTTATATTTTTTCAAGATTTCCCAAAGATTCCATTTATTTTTAGGTTCGTTTTTAAAAGGGGAGGAGAATACTTCCCGAAACGTCAACTTTAAAAGTTTGTATTTTTTTGGAACATTTTTATATTTTTAAAATTTTGTTCGTTAGGCAAATTTAGTACAAAAAAGAATCACTGAGAAATTTGTTTGAATTGAATTTTTTTGTTTTTACCCAGTGATTCTTTATTTACATAAGAATAGATATTTTTGATATTTTTTGAGTTTTAGATCGTGGCGAAAAACCCAAATAAAGAAAAAAATATATGAACACGCCACAATCATTCAGACATTAAGATTAAATGAGAAGATTAAATCACTGAGGAGATTAAATCATTTCCTGATGATGCTAAAATGGTTAGCGAAAAGTTCATCGAGAACTTTAAAAAAGTGATTCTGGGTTTAGTGTTAAATCTCTGTGAATTTAGTGTTTCACACCGAAGGTTCCAATAGAAGAATTGTTTAAAATATGTAACCTTTTTATTATTATTATTATTATTCACGTATGGGCCCTAGTGGACCACGCGAAGTACAATTAGAGGCGTTTGTTGTTGTTAGTCTTCCTACATTTTTCTCTCTGGCCAACCTTCCAAACGTTAACCTTGTGTCTGAAACAGCCTCTATCCTGAATTTCACTTTGTGTAATATTTGCTGATGTTAGGTCCTCTTTAATTGCAGCAATCCATTTAATTATTTCTACTTTAGCTTTACTCCTTTTTTTAATGAAATTCGACTATTTGTCTAGTTGACCTACTCGAATTCATCCGTTTTATGTGTCCGTAAAACTTAAGTCTTCTTTTTCTCATATCGCTATATATATCTGTGTATTGTTTGATTTCTTGGTTTTCTCGAAGTCGGTATGTTGTGCTATTTATTTGTTTGGGGCCTAGGATTTTGCTTATGATTTTTCTTTCCTTCTTTGCAATGTCCTCGATGTCCCTCTTTCTATTCAAAATGAGCGTTTCTGCAGCATATAGACATTCTGGCTTAATAACTGTGTTGTAATGTCTCAGTTTTGTGTTTTTAGATAGGTATTTTTGTTGTAAATATTTTGTGTAAGTCTCAATGCCGTTTCCATTTTTTGACATCTACCCTTATTGGCCGCTTTTTCCAACCCATTTTCCATGATTATTTCACCCAAATATTTGAATTGAGAGACTCATCTGATTTACCATATACTGTTACCATATTTTGTTTTTAGAAATGGCGTTCTTAGTCTGTTGCAGGTCATGTATTGTGTCTTTTCAAAGTAAATTTGGAATCCTACATTTTCTGCGGTTTCTTTTAGGATTTCAATCTGTTTCTGTGCCGTTAATACATCTTGAGCTAAAATTGCTAGATCATCAGCAAATGCCAGACAATCAATTTTGATGTTGGTTCTCCCCAGTTTAATGGGCTGGTCAATATTCAGGGCCGACTTTTTTTCACGCCACTCCGGTATTACTTTTTTTAGAACACAGTTAAATAAGAGTGGCGAGAGTCCATCCCCTTGTCTCACTCCGGTTTTAATTTCCAAGGGCTCTGAGATCTCACCCGTGAATTTAACTTTTGACCTTGTGTTAGTTAACGTTGTTTTAATAATTGCCAGCGTTTTCAGATCTAGTCCTTGTTCTTTCAAGATTCGGAATAAAGATTCGCGGTCAATAAAATCATATGCTTTTTTGAAATCCACAAATGTACAGACGAGATTTTTATTGTACAGTTTTTGATGTCTTAGAATCAACTTCAGATTCAGGATCTGTTCAGGGCAGGATCTGCCCGGTCGAAAACCTGCTTGATATTCACCAATGTTAGGTTCTAACTGTCCCTGTGCTCTGTCTAGTAGACATTGAGATAGAATCTTGTAACAAACTGGGAGAAGAGATATCCATCTATAGTTATTTACATCCGTTCTATCTCCTTTCTTATGTAGTATATGGATTAGAGCATCTTTCCAATCTTCCGGAATCCGTTCGGTTCGCCAAACTTCTTGTAAAATTTTGGTTATTTCCTTTATTGTACCTGGACCAGCGGATTTCAAAAGTTCAGCAGTGATTCCATCTTCACCAGAAGCCTTGTCATTTTTAAGCCGCTTGATTTGCCTAATTATTTCATCTTCATTCGGTGGTAATGAATCTGGGTTTGTTTGTTTAGATTTTAGTGTTGCTAATTTGTTTAAGGGCTCAGGACAGTTTAGTATTTGTTCAAAATATTTCGCAAGTTCTTTGCAATTGTCTTGGTTATTTAGAGCTAATTGTCCGTTTTCCTTTTGGAAGCAAAGACTTTGAGGTTGATAGCCTGTTAATTTAGTTTTAAATGTTTTGTAAAAGTTTCAGGTGTACTTTTTTTGGAAATCTTTTTCTATTTCATTAAGTTGATTGTTTTCATATTTTCTTTTAGTTTGTCTAATTAGCTTCGATGTTTCTTTTCTGACTTCCAAAAATATGTTATAGTTTATTGCTGTTTTTTGAGTGTTCCAATCTTTGAATGCTTTACTTCGGCTTAATACTGCTTGCTCGCAAACTTCATCCCACCACGGATGTTTTCTACGTTTTTGTAAAGGGACCAACTTTAAGGCCGTTTTAATAATTTTTTGTTTCAATTCTTGCCAGTTCTGTGCTGGTTGTTTATCAAGCTCTTCTGTTAGGGCTGGTTTTATTTTCGTTGGGTCAAACTTTGGTATTAGCAGCCTCTTTTGAATAAGTTTTCGAGGTTTTAAGCTAAGTTTGATTCTAGTCAAACAGTGATCCGTGTCTATATTTGCTCCTTTCCTGCCTTGAACATTCAAAATCTCTTTATAATTGGGGTACGAAATGGCAACATGGTCAATTTGAAATTCACCCATGTACATGTTTGGGCACCTCCAGGTCTTTTGTTTTGATATTTTCTTCTTAAAATGGGTTGACATTATTTTTAGATTAAACTGCGAACATAGTTCAACCAATCTTCTACCATTATGGTTAGTCCATTTATGAGCGGGAAAACTGCCGACTGTTTTCCTGTACTTTTTTCTTTCCCTTTTCTTTCCCATTGAGATCACCCAAGAGGGATTTTTACATGGTTAGAGGGAATTTTAGAGATAGTCTTTTCTAGAATTTCCCAGGACTTATTTACTTTTTCAGGATTAGATTTATTTTCTTCATTAACTGGGAGGTGTGCATTGATTAATGTATAGTTTTTGTTAGCACACTTGAGGGATAGTGTCATAAGTCGATTATTTACTGGCTGGACATTTGTTATAGAACCAAGAATGTTTCTTGAGACAGCGAAAGCAACACCGAGATGTGGTGTATCTTTGAGTATTCTTTTGTCCGTTTTACTTTTAAAAAGTCTGTAGTTACCGAATTCCAAGGTGTTATCATCTGTCAATCTGGTTTCTTGCAAAGCTAAAATTTGGATTGTTTGCTGATTTAATGTTCGCCCACATTCATGTAGTTTTCCTGGACGCAGGAGAGAATTGATATTTACCGTTCCAAATAAAGTTTTTATTTTCGGTTTCAGACGTTTAGAAAGAAAGATTTTGCGTTTAAGCCCGGACGCCCCAGAATCCAAAAGTCCGGTTGTACCAGCAAAGCTGGCAGAGGATTGTCTACCTCCTGGGGAAATTTTGTAATTACTAGAACGCTTCATCTTGTACTTTGAATTAAAGGTTTGAACCATGACGGTTCAGAGGTTAAGACTGGAGGGGTTAGTTCCAGAATTTAAATATCAGCCGCACCACTGGTGAACAGACGCTGACCACTCAACCGCTTGATACAAGTCAGAAGCTAAGTGGATTTTGTTTTTTTTTGCCTTCATTCGGGGAGATATTCGCAGCTGTCCATTAATATCTTATGGAACTTTCACTATCCACCACCCGTGACCCGTCCAGTACCTTAGGCGAGGTATACTGGACTGAACTGGACTGGTAACCTTTTTATTTTATCATTTTTATAAACATCTTTCATAGCATTTACTCTTGAAAGTTTTTTGGTTGTTGTGAAAAATGAGTTTATTCTCGAGTTTATATCTAAAACTTTAGTTTTAGTTATTGACTATTTACACTACAAGAATTAATTATATTTGTAAAAACGCTGTAGTAGATGAAAAAATTCGTAGTACATATATAAAGTTAATTTTGTTTAAGGGACATTAAACACTGAACAACTAAATCCAGAAAGGATATATGTCTTTTAATAATAAATAATTTTTCAATCAATTTTTGGAAATGATATGATTTTATGACAAGATATTCTAATTTCTTAATAACTATTTTTGTCGTATTGGCTACATACGACACACAAAGACACTGAAAAAATAGATTTTTTTAAATTAATTTAAATTTTTACACTTCTCAGCCGTATCTAGTAAGTCTTCATTAATTTAATACAGTAACGATAATTATACAATAATTTATTGTTTTAAACAAATGTAAACTTTTATCAGTTTCTTGTTTTTATTCATATTGCCCTACGCCACTGTCAAATCGGAAACAGTAGTCGGCCATATGCAGCTATCATTCCCGTTCCACTTACTGAATCATATGCTCCTTCCTGTAGTTTTTATATTCAAAGGTTCTAGCCGTGTAGGGTAGATCGAAGTTGACTTCGCGTGATATTTGTGTTTAAGAAAGAGTTGTTATAAAGTTAACCTAAAACGTACTGTGTTGTAGATTGTTGTTGAATAGAAATAAAATCAGTTTATGTAGAAGTTTTGCTACATATGTGGAGTATACACTTTAAAAGAAAACAGAAACACTGCTAGTATCATTGTAAAAAGTGCTTATCTTGGACACTTTGGTGTTAAGCTTGGCGATCAGGATAAAATCTGAGCACTGCATCCGGCCTGTCGAACGTGTACACAACATTTACGAAAGTAGACTACCGGGAAAAGAAAAAGTCTAAAATTCGGCGTAGCGATGGTTTAGAGAGAAGCCAAAAACCACTTCGATGACTGTGATTTCTGCCTAGTAAATATTACTGGAATCAATCGAAACGACCGTAGCAACTAGACCTATCCTGATTTAGTATCTACAAGACGCTCGGTCCGTCACTCAGAGGAAGTGCCGATACCAACGTTTGACCAGCTACCAGAGCTCTCTGAGAGCGAGTATTGTCTCTCAACGATGACTTTTTCCTCTGTGTATATAATAATATTTGTATAATATAATAATAAAAATCCCATGTTTAGTTTTTTTATTTGATTCATGGATTTAACTTAAAACAGTGTAACATATAGTTCACTAAAATAGTATATCTTAGAAATTTGAGCTCCTAGGCAAAAATTAATGCCATATTTGAATTCAAGACATCAAATTCGTATGCAATCAGCTCCAAATATCCCGGCATCAAAACAATTGTTGGCCTGTGTTGTGATATTTGTCAAGTATCATTCGTTTGATGGCATGCTGCAAAGTTTAATAAAGTGTGCATGTTTGTGATGATCGAGTAAAGCAAAAAAGTTTTGACATTTTCTGAAAAAATGTGTTCGAATTCAATGTTGAGAGGTTTAACTCCATATACAAAATACTTGGATATTTCCACTTTAAATAATTATTCCCCTTCGTTTTCGATGGTAAAAAAATTGGGCAACTGAATTTAAACAAACTGAAAAAAATGCTCGGGACGCCTAAAAAGAGGTACGAACGACAAAATCGTCACAAAAAGCCGCAATGACGTATTAAATTATCGGCTGGCTGAAGGTACACAAACTTGGTGACAATTATCAACATCTGGATAGACCATGTTCCCTAGATTTTTTCACGATATTTTGACTCTGAATGCTTTATAATAGTAGATGAAACATGGATTCATCGTGGCATTACATACTAGAGACGAAGTAGCAAGTAAGTAGAAGCAAAGAAACGTGCGCCTAGGAAAGCAAAAATAGATCCATCTGTAGAAAAATACATGGTTTTGATTTTGTGACACTCTCATAGAATAGTACTTAATACACCACCTGTGAAAAGAGAGTCCTATTCAGGTTAACATCAACATCTGGCCGAAAATAAAGTGTTCTTTTATCAAGATTAAAGCGCCTGCTCTCACCGCTTAGGTTGTATCTGCAAAATTTCATAATCTACATTTTATGCCTTCACATGCTCTGTATTTGCCGGATGGAACTCCAAGCGACTACTTCCTCTACTGAAACCGGAAGAAATGGTTCGCTGGATTAAGATTTACTTCAAATTATAAGGTTAATAGCTTATTTTGCTGAGTTTCGCAAATCGCATTCTACTCTGAGTATTAAAAGCTGAAACGTTGTTGACCTAAATGCATTCAATTGCAAGATACAGTGCGGTTCAAGATATATCGTTGACCGAATGGCTGCAATCAACTGTTAACAGCCCCTGTCGTAACGAAACCCGATAAACTTGCAAAAAACGTAAACAGGGCCAGGCCTAATAAAATAACAGGTAAAAAAGATAAAATTAATTTTATATCTGATTTGGTAGTTTCGAAATATTTTAGTTTAGTTCGCATTTTTTTTCTTAAACAGTGCAGTTCTATAATTTCTATCGTATTTTTATTATTCCAAATGTGCTAAAAATGTGGCGTTCTTGGAAAGATAATGATCCTTGTGCCTCCGATAGTGCTAATTTTAAAAGAAAACATTTATCGCCCGAAGCTAAGCAAATTGTTAAAAATGTGTATGTTTCTTTATTGAATGGGGGGAATATTAATGTAAATGCAGCCGCAGTAGAAACGTCTTCATTAACGAAAACGCCATTGTATACACTTAAAGATATTGTGACGAAGCCAATTAAAGCTAAAAAAGTTCGTAGTGATTCTGGTAAAAGCAAATGTGTTGAGGAAAGCGACAAATACTTAATTCGAAGCGAAATTTATGCTATGTATGAAGAGCAAACTGTGCCTATATTGCAACAGCAACTAAGGAAAGATTAAACCAACATTCTTTATAGCAGAACTAGCCCCCGAAGAATATTACCTCTAATATGTTTTGCATATCGAGCATTAATAAAAGACAAATCTTAATGGAATCACAACGATTGAGACGATGGCGGTTTGACTACTTAAACTACAGATTAGAAAATCATCTCATTATCTACCTTGATGAAACACGGTTCGATACGCCCGCGTTTGAGACGCCAGCAAAAGGATGGATAGATACTTCAAGAAAATGCCAAACCAAAGCCCCAGCAAACAAGGGAAAATAATTACAATTTTACATGCTGGTTCCGAGGATGGATGGGTTCCAAATTGTTTACGGTTGTCCTCCAAAAATATTAAACATTCTTCATTCAACTTTTTGAAGATTGGTTTATAAATAGCCCTTTGCCCAATGTACCTAAGGAAAGCGTAATTGTAATGAACAATGCTAGTTATCATAACGGCCAAAAAAATAAAGTTCCTAATGTAAATATCAGTAGATTGGAAATTCAGAACTATATGTTAAAAACGATATATACTTCGAAAATACATATAAAAAATGTGATCTTCTAGAAATATTAAAGGCATTTAATATTAAAAAAGAATATGAATATCACCGCTGCCGATATAGGACATACGGTTTTACGCCTTTCCCCGTACTATTCTATTTATAATCCAATTATGCATATGTGGCATCAGGTAAAATCCAATGTTAGAGCAGAAAACATTTATCCGACTCTAAGTGCAAGTGCTGCAACTTTAACTAGGAGGTTGTAGATAGTATTCCCAAAGAAAGTAGAATAAATTCGATTAACCATGTTATTAAAATAGAAGATTCCTATGTATAATTTACTAATAATATGAAATATAATATATAAATGAATGAATATAAAAGTGAAACCGAATTAAATGTATAATTAAATTTAAGTTATAATTTGTATTTTACTAATACATAAATTTATTTATTTATTTTTATTGTAATAATAAATTCAAAATACACATACCAATACACAATGTTTTAGTCATACATTATAATAATAATAATTTAACAATATTTTATTTTTTCCAAAATTATTCAGAAGTTAAACTACTCCGAGTCTGGAACCTTTGAAGAAACTAGGAATATTTTTATTGAAATTTATTGGGGTAATTAATATCTTGCATAAAGGCAACGGAATATCTTAAACCGGACTATACGTAGGACGAAATCAAAAATCTTGTAGTTTCTTTGTCCGATCGAGAACTTTGTCGTATGTCGTATTATTACATAAACTAAATAAATATACCTGCAGGTACATGTCGTTATGGGCTAACACAATACGTCTTAATCTCATATGCATCATTCGCTGTTTCTGCGCCCAATCCATTTCTTTGTTGGAAGGAATAGGCATCGCGATAAACCACGAGTTTTTAAAGTAATAGCTATACTAAAAAACACAGACATATAATTTTAATGTAAAAATGTATTTGTGGTGTTTAATGATACTGATTGTACCTTAGCAAAAAAGTTTTCTGAAGTTTTCTTCTCAAAATGTACCGTCTTATTAGCGAATTTTGCGCTGTCCAAAATATCAACGATTTTACAGCCACTCCAAATGCAGGAGCTACTCATGGTTTCTTCATTTATTTTGTCGAAGTGAACGCAAAAGGATTTGGTCATTTGAATGATTTTTGTGACTTCTTGGGATAAGGCCTAAAAATTGGAATATTATTAGTTAAATTTAGAAGATCTTTAGAATTAACAGTACTGGCTTTTCAAAAAATAATAAAAATACAAGGGTTGAATGATAAGTACTTGGCTTTGACAAGCAAAAAAAAAACATTTTTATATGTAAAATGTATTTTAATTTTCGACATAATCACCTTTCAGTTCGATACACTTAGTACAACGTTTTTCCGTTTTTTGTATCCCCTCTAAAAATACGATTGCTCCAACCCCTCAAAGTAAGTGTTCATTGACTGTTCGTGACTATTCTTTGGTCTCTGGTGTGCTATGATGAATCCATGTTTCGTCAACAGTTATGAACCGACTCCAAAATCATTCCGATTACGTTTTAACATCGCTAAACATTTCTTTATTGACACACGTGTGTGTTTATTGTCAATTATGAGCAATCGCGGCACTCATCTTGCGAAAAACTTTTTCATATCCAAATGAGTTGTTAAAATATTCTTCATCCATTCAATTGAAATGCTCACACTCTCAGCAATCTCACGCACTTTCACTCTCCGATCGTTTATCACGATAACGTGGATTTTTTCAATCATTTTTGAAGTGATAACCTTATTTGGACAACCTGGACGATCTTCATCAAAAATGCTTGTACGGCCATGTTTAAATTCAGCTGTCCAATATTTTCTGGTTGATAATGAAGGTGCCGAGTCCCCATAAACTTATCTGAGCTCCGTTTAAATCTCATCATTTATTTCCTTTTTCAAAAGCAAGTATTTTTTCACTGCTAGAAATCCTTTTTTTTTCATTGTTGTCATTTCACAAACAAAACACATTCACAAACTAAACCACGCAGCGACTTGGACGTTTGACAGTATTGTTGTGAAAAGTTAAATTTACGAAAAGTATCACTTTTTAAATACTAGCAGTGCCATCTCTGGCCTAGGCCAGGTACTTATCATACAGCCCTCGTAACTTTTTATTTAGTAAATTGATTCATTTAGTTCGTGTGTATCCTACGATCCCATAGAAGATTTTTAAATGTTAATCTTAATCGTAGATTAACCATCGCATTTAATCATTGGTTATTATTGTTTTAGAAACAATTTTTCCATAACAATTCTTGTTCATAATAACAATAGTTCTTACAGATTTGGTTCTGTTTAGGAGACAAAGAGAGCACATATATTATGTCAATGGTAGAAGTTATTCAATAAAATAAAATATGCCGAATTAAGCATCCAGTTATCGGGTTGTCCGGAAAGTTCGTAGAAATTATTCATTAGTTGATCTTTTAATGCTTGTAAACAAAAATCTGTGTTCTATTAGTAATGATTATTTACATATTATTAATTCTTGTGGTATTTACGATGTTTGCTTTTAGATTCACTTTGATTTGCCTTCAGTTAGTCAGGATGATTCAAACTGAAAATGTCAATCGATAACTTGCATTTACGAGATACCTATCTATCTTTTCATCTCTTAGGAGATCCCCTCGCTGCTCTGATTTTCCAGAGATTCCCGCTGGTTTTTCGTCTTTAGCTATGTGAGTCAGTCTATGCTGATCCATCTTCTTTCCAATATATCCATCTCTTTCTACTCCATCTCACAATATCCTGGCTTATATGTTGCTCTTACATAGTTTCTCAGTCAATCCCTAAGTGTCTTTCCCGCTATTGCTATTAGAGTTTTCGTCTCTGATCGAAGAGTGCTTTTAATTTTCTTTGTGTCAGCTCGGTTCTCAATACCACAGGTTAGTACCGGTCTTATGCAAGTCTTGTAGATCCGTATTTCAATTTCATATGATGATGTCAGTTTCTAAGTAACGAAAACGCATGCTTGCTCGATAGGTTTGTCATCTATAACCATTATATCTTATCTGCTCCTAGGAAAAAGTCATACATTTTATTTTATCGACGGAGATCGGCATGTTGCATTAGTTACTAGTTTGATAGAATTTCTGCAGCTGGCTTTGTAAGCCATTCTCTGTTTTTGCTAAAATTACTGCATGGTCTGCATAGTATATCATGCTTATTGGTTTGGTTTGGTTTGGTTTGGTTTAGTTTAGTTTGGTTTGGTTTGGTTTGGTTTGGTTTGGTTTGGTTTGGTTTGGTTTGATTTGGTTTAGTTAGGTTAGGTTTGGTTAGGTTAGGTTAGGTTTGGTTAGGTTAGGTTAGGTTTGGTCACATAATGACAACGACAGCTCGTGTCCGTGAGGATGAGCTTGAGCTTATGTGCTTATTTTGGTTATGCTATATTTTATCTCTAGTTAATTTTAATCTATACTATAACGTTTAGGACGTGCCCAAATATATGAATGTCAAGACTTGTTTATTTTATTTATACCAGAATTAAGTGTGTTATCGACAGGGATTGTTTTATCCATATTGATTGTTTTATTTTATCTATACCAAAGACTGAGTATGTGATTGTCGAAGAATGTTTATTTATCTTTATTGTTATTTTATTTATACAAAACTGATTATGATTGTCAAAGAATGTTTTAGCTATTTTGATTGTTTTATTTTTTCTATACCAAGAACGAGTATGTGATATGGCGTTTTATATGGCGTCAGGATAGAGTATGTGAACGTCAATTATCATTTTAGCTATACAGATAATTGTTTTATCCGCATTATAGTATTAATGTAAGAATTGTATACATATGGTAATCGTTAAATTATTAATAAATCTATTTAGTGCCCAAGGCGTTAAGATATGTTGCAGAGTGAGTTTGATCTTGTCTGCGAGGAGTTTGAAAAGTTAGACTTAGACCAAGAAATTAAACGAGAAATAAAAGGGAAGAAAGGAATAAAATGAGACATCATCACATCTTAATGAAATGTTTCAGCGGTGCCAAGATGTGATTGGAAGCAGAACATTAATCAAGAGTGGTTTTTTAGTGGGTATGCCCTAGGGACACTCAAGCTATAAAAGCTTTTTCCACCTTCCTAAAAAAAATAGTTAGGTTAGGTTAGGTTAGGTTTGATCCATCCAGTCTGTACCCCTTATTCACTGTTATCACTTCTTGTATAATCGCCCAGCCTTATTCTGTTTAGTGTTGATATATTTTTTGTTGTTTGATGTTCAGCATAACGCCACATTATGGTTTTATATTTCAAAAAGGGCAAGAACGTTGATCAAACAAAAAACAAGATGTGTACGTGTAGACCACAGTACAAAAGTGGTTTGGTCGACTCAGGTGTGGAAATGTTGACTTGGAAGACCCGCATGATTCTGACCATCCTTCAAGCACTGATTGAGGAAATAAAGACCAAAATAGCCGAAGATCCACTTACTATGATTCATAAGATAGTAAATTAGTTAAATATTGACAAATCGACGTTTTCCACCATCTGAAAAATGTATGCGTCTGCTAATATGTGTGGGTCCCTCAAGAGCTTAGTGAGCGAAATCTTCTTAGTGAGCGAAAAATTCTGAAGCTCTATTTCGGAAGCGGATGGTAACTCGTGATGAAAAGTGGTTTGTATATAATATAAAACAAAAAAAATCATGGGTGTTGCCTGGATCAACGGTTTTAAATACGACCAAAGATGGCCTTGAAGGAAACAGATACACTTTTATTGATTCTACCAAACTCTACGCAAAAAAAACACAAAAAAACCAAAACATTCAAAATTATTTATTCCATGAAAACTGCAAGATTTAAACATGAGGTTCAATAGTGACTATTTCCATAGGAGGATAAGAGATGGTTCCTCCATTCTCTCAAAACAAACTGTCTTAGAATATTTTAGATGTACTGTGCATTATGATGCTTCCTGCTTTATTATATTAACAGCTTAGACATACAAAAATATGCAAAATATATTAGGGTCCAGATTAAGTAAAATTTCCCTGTTGGGAAAAGTTGATTTATCAAAAACTCATAACGAGGATACCTTAGCATAATGAAAGCAAATTACCCGCTAAAACTTTTCGCACAAGAAATGCTTATTAATAAAGTTTTATACTAGTAACAAGAATTTTAATATAAAATTTACATCGTACTCACGTAATCTCGTAAGACAACTGGGGCATATAACTGATCGGGACGGTGCGAAAACTTCCATATGAACATTTCATGAGTGTCGATGATGAGCCCGCCGTACATGCAACAACGGGACGTTCGATAAAAGTCGTTGTAGACGTATCTCCAGATCGTGGCAATGATTATGGCGTACTAGAAAAAGTTTATTCGAAATAGAATATACCGTGAGGATGGTTGAGATATTTTCTTCATGGAAATTCATACTTAATTGTATAAATTCAACAAAGTTGTCTAATTTCCACTTATATTTTTTTCTAAAACATAACGCGTTTCGCTACACCCTAGCTCCTTCGGATGGTTTATAAAGAATATAAAAACATAAGATTTCTTGGTCAATCGTCCGAAGAAGCTACAGGGGGCCGGATTTGGCCCGCGGGCCAATAACAGTTTTGACAATAACAGTTTTTAATGACAGACATACTACCAAAAAATATATATAGGTGAAGTTTACTGTGTGGTTATTTACTGTACTGATTATGTATTGAAATACTTAAATGTTTATAATTGTATTCTTTAGAATCGGGAACCATATTGAATTTAAATCTACCAAAGGCATAGCAATACACTTATTTTTATTTAAATTAATTATAGCGGTTTCTTTTAATCTTCTGTATTTTGTTACCGATTCTTTTAATACCGTTTTGGAATTATTCCAATTGATTTTATGTCCCGATTCCCATGTGTGTTGACAAATCCTAGATTTATTAAAATCGCCCTTCCTAAGAAGTTTTTATGTTCTTTTATTCTAACATCTAACGGTCTACATATCTCACTTATATAAAATTTGCCACATTCACAGGGAATTTTATAAAAAACATTTTTGAAATTCTGTTGTGTGTTGTTTGTTTTATTTGTGTCAGAAATACCGCGGATGTAAGGAATTGTGATGTTAATTGTTTGAGAGTTATTATTATTGTTATTAATAACTTGTCTGTTTTATCTGGTATCAAATGTTTTAAACGATTGATCTATGAAATTTTTTGAGTAATTGTTTTTTATTAAAATGTCTGTATCACTGTCGGTATGAACAAGTTTTGCTCTGTCATATAAACCTTTAACTAATCCCATTTTCTGTGATCCCACTATCTGTGTTTGTCGGTTTTCTGTAAACTGAAGATTTTAATGTGTTCTTTTGTTTTAATATTAAAGTGTCGAGGAATGGCAATTTATTCTCCCTCTTCATCTCTAAAGTAAACTTAATTGTAGACTCTCGAGAATTTATATTGTAAAAAAATAAGATCATCAATGCTATATATAGCAAACATATCATCAACATATCTAAGCTATATTATTGGATTTTTAAGAGATTTACTTAATATGTCATTCTCGAGTTCCTCCATAAAGATATTACTCATCAAATGAGAAAAAGAAGAACCCATTACCATTCCGAAATTTTGTTGATAATAATCATTTTCTAATTGAAAATATGTGGTTTTTAAGCACATAGTTAATAATTCCAAAATTGTATTTATGTTTAGTTTAGTGCGGTCTTTTAATGTTGTGCCATCTTCTAATCTCTTTCTAATTATTAAAAGTGATTTATCAACTGATATATTAATAAATAAACTCACCACGTCAAAATTAACTATTAAATTTTGGTTTGTAATTTTAATGTTCGAAATGTAATCTAAAAAATCTGAAGTATTTTTAACATATAAATTTGTTCTACCCGAAAGTGGATTTAAAACGTTTAATAAAAATTTTGCTAGTTTATAACATGAGGAATCTATACTACTAAGGGCGAAGTGGTATATTAGTTTTGTGTATTTTTGGTAGACCATAGAAATGAGGTGGTTTACTATAATGTGGTGTAAGTTGTGATCTTTCTAGATCTAATTAAAGTAAATTCACGTTTGTGTTAATATAATGTATTGTAAATTTGTTTCTCTATTTTTAATGTTGGATCTGTAGGTATTTTAGTGTAATTTCCCTTATCAATTAAAATTTAATTTTAAATTAAATTTAAAATTAATTTAATCAAAATAAATTTTTAATTTAATTTTAAATTAATGTCCAAAAGTTTTATTTATTTTAGAACATTTCTATATTTTTAAAATTTTGTTCGTTAGGCAAATTTATTACAGAAAAGAATCACTGAGAAATTTGTTTCCGTTTGGTTTTTTATTTTTTACCCAGTGATTCTTAATTTACATAAAAACAGATATTTTTTTAGTTTTATTGGTCTTGGCGATATACCCAAAAAAAGAAAAAAATATATGAACACGCCACAATCATTCAGACATTATTGGATACTTTTGACAAATATTTGGATAAAGATATTAAAAACAAAAACCGCTAAATAAAAAAATGTCTTTAAATATCTGAGAACAAATTCCCATTGTCTGACGGAAAAAGTATTTGATTAGTGCATCCTGCTCATTATGACATGAAGGGAATGGAAATCTATGTGCTTATCATAACCAAGGGGAAAGGCGATTTTTACTAAAGTGTTACTGTTACTTAGAGAACTTTTAACAGGTTAGAACAGAGTACATAAATTATACTCTGTTGGTGATATAAATGTGTGTTTTTATATCGCCATTTAAAACGGCCGACTAACCATACTGTAATCAAGTTTTCGTCTACTAGGGTATAACACAACTACTTACATTTTATGAGGTACTTAGTTATTCACTGTTTACAAAATTATTCTGTAGGTTATTCCTCGAAATATAAATCGTTTTTTTATGATACCAACCCATTTTTGAGCTTCCTAGTACTTGTCCTAGGATCAGTAGACACAGCTAGTCTTAAAACGGCGGCATCGAGAGACCGTGAGCGACCCGATCTTCACCTATCTCCAAGATTCCTGTCTTCCTGCGGAAGTTTTTGAACCAGAGTTGAGCGGTGCAGATTGATACGGCATCTTTCCTCTCTTCTTCGCAAATCTCGCGAGCAGCGTCAGTTGCTTTGAAACCTTTTTCAAAGAATGTCTTAAAGTTGCTTTAAATTCGCGATTTATTTCACTGATTTTAACGATTTTGTTAAAAATCTGCATTGGATATTTCGCAATGGAATTACTTTAATACTGAAGAGTGAAGTTAAATTTTTTATTTATATCCAAAGGAAAAAATGCATATACTTTTGTTACACCCTAGTATGCATATGATGCATGATGCATATGAACACTGTTGTCATCAGTATTATGAACAAGTTGTTTATTATGTTCAACTTCATCAAACATATTTATTATTCAATAAGATGTATTGGCACTGCCCAAAATTGATCTACAACCCATAAGAGATATTCCTTTTCTACTTGGTTCACTTGGTGACAATAATTACCAATCAACGATATAGTTTTCTAGATGCTTACAAGCCAATATAATGCAACAAACGTCTAATAGATGTCGCTCTTAATATTTATTTATTTAGCGTATGCTACAAATTATTTATGTGTACATGTGTTAAGACAAGATATAATAAAATACGAGAGTATAGCTAAGATAAAAATAAAACTATAAAAGACAAGTTTCGTCACAATCATCACAAACAAATATTGAGGTGCGATATGTATTTAATTAAGCTGAGTCGCTTCCAGGAAGTCTGACCTAGCCAGGGTAGGCTCTCTGAGGGCACTCCTTTACATTTATTCAGCGAGTGTGCACATCGACCATGCTCCGTTCTGAACCTATTGAGACCGTCTCAATATTGCAGGATTGATTGTAATCCGACGGCTCCTTTTTGGGTCTTAGCAAGCTGAGAGTTGGTGTTTGTCATTCTGACCCTCTCCTCCAGGAATCCACGAGATCAAAGTTAGAGTTTTACAGATCTTAGGCATGCATAAGGGAGTATCTGGATAACCTATTTATCCTAATAGCTTAGAGTCTGAATGGATTGGAAGTAGATTGTTTCTCTGTGCTGTTTGGTATTCGTTTACCAATAAATGTCCTCGGCGTATGTGAGGTGGCAGGATGGGATTAAACGCGGGCCGTCAGTAGGTGGGGGTTGAATTAGTCGTTTCTGTTTAGTTGCCCATCCATTTTCTTATTATGAGCGCTGTTAAGCCAGACCGGAGAGCAATAATTTGTTGATTATTTGTTTTATATTTTTTTTATTTGTAGATTACAAACACCAACTCACAACTTGATAAGACCAACAGAGGAGCCGTCGGGTTTCGATCATCCCCGCAAAATTGAGGTGGTCTCACCAGGTTCAGAACAGGGCATGATCGATGTACACACGCGCTGTATAAATGGGATAAAGCGCCTTCACCAGAGTGCGGCCGACCACCACCATATTGTAGAAGAGTGCCTTCTGAAAGCCTACCCTGACTAAACATCAGACATCTTGGAAGCGACTCAGCTCAATTAAATACATATCTCACCTCAATGTTTGTTTACGATGATTGTAACGAAACTTGTCCTTTATAGTTTTGCTTTTATTTTAGCTATACTCACTTTCGTATTTTACTTATATCTTGTCTAAACACATGTATCCATAAATAGTTTATATCATACACCAAATAAATAAATAAATAATAAGAGCAGCATCTATTAGACGTGTGTTGTATTATATTGGCTTGTAACCATCTAGAAAATTATATCGTTGATTGGTAATTATTGTAACCAAGTGAACAAAGCAGAAAATAAATATCTCTTACAGTTTGCGCACACAAGCTCTAAGGCAGATAAGCACAGTACAGAGGCGATGGAACCCATGTTGTGCCAATGAGTTTTTGGATAATGTTAATTTTTGTTCAAATTTTTCGATCCAGCGTTACACCCAAATATTTTGGGATTTTGTTATATGGAATGATATTCTTTTAGTGTCGCTGCGTTGTAGCTGCTTCATTCTTGGAAATACACGATGTCTGTTTAAGTGCTTCGTTGGTATGCCCTCAATAGTTTTCATATTTTCGTGCTGTATTGCTACTACCCAATTATCAGTATACCCAAACTTTTTAGATCTAGTGGAAAGCACATCGGGGATGTTATGCTGATAAGTAAAGGCACCAAGACGGAGGTGGGGGGATGCCGTAATTAAGTTTCATTTGTCTGCTGCTATCGATGAGGTTGGCTGTTTTTTAGCAAAGTAAGATGCGCAGAAACTTCTAGATTAGACGTGGTTACTAAATGGTATCATATGCCGCTGTTAGGTCGGTAATATTCTGAATTATAACTCTACTAACTAACTGTACTAAGATCGCTATTAACTTTTGTGAATTATTGAATTTTAACATAATCCATAGTTGTTGGCAGTGACTTGAAATTCACGTTAAACTGTAGGTTCAATTGCTAAATAGCCCTAGCGGTTGTCGCATTTCTAACTAAAAATAAACTAACCTTACTGGATAATGTATTTCACTTAGATTAGTTATTCGATAATGAACCTAGGGAATTTTAAATTTATCAATGGATCTACACATATATTCGTTCTTAAACAATTAATAAGAAAAATCTGGAGATAATCTTATACCTGCAAAGTTAATATTTCTAACATAAACAACAGTCTAGATATACATCGGATCTCCATATCGTCTTGCGTAAACCCCAGTGAAATATCCGTCGTTTTAATCAAGGAATGTAATCTCTTATCCAGATTTTTGAAACCTAAATTCAACAGGTCTTCTGCAATTATTCGGAAACGTCGATTTACTAATCTAATTTTAGTACCTAAAAATTATTTTTTTAGTTTTTAGTCTATTCTGGTCATTTTCTAATCAATTCTAGATAAACAGCATGCCGGAAAAATAACGACACTTTTCAAATTTAAAGAAAACTACTAGCGTTATCTATTGAAACAATATATAATCTGAAATATGTATATCTTCTCTATAAAACGGGACGACCATCATTAAAATCGATCAACGGATTGTCAATTTATTGACATATTGACGCGCTTGAAGTGATAGTGTGTAGCGTTTACAAATTATCCGCCGCTACTGGTAAGATTATTTTGGGCGGCTTGTATTTAAAAGTGCACCTGTATCATTCAGGACAAGGCCAAGACAGTTTAACTTCAAATCTCGAGGTGAACGGACGTGTCTACGCCTTACCCTTCCGATAGATAAGTTTTTATGACTCGGTAATTAGAGAATCCGGAATCAGGGACCAGGCGGTTGTAGAACCAATTATTTCGTAGCCCAACCATTACCGAAACCTGAGGGCACTTTACTTGGGGCCACTTTACACAGTACCCGGTCAGTACAGATTCTAGACCTTCCGATCAGATCAGAGACCGTTCGATCAGATTTATTATAGTTGATTTAGCATATTTTAATTGATCCTATATGATTAATTTTAAGTTAATTTTAAGTTAAATTTTAAGTTAATTAAGTTAACATCATTTGCTTAGCATTGTTTAAGTAGACTTAGTACCATCTAGAATTGAAAATTACTGAGAACTATGGACAAGCTCATGTAAGTTATGGTAACTTGTTCAGTTTTTTTGAGGTTTTCCACAGTAGGGTTTAGTGGATCACAGTCCCTAAATCTCCCTGTGTTTTTATTATTGTTTTATTTTTTGCCTTTTTTTTGCCTTTGTGTTATTTTTTTTTAATATGCTTACCTTTATTAAAAATATAAAATTAATTGAATAGTTTTTTTTTAAAGATAGACCTTTTCCCAGTTCCAGGGTCTGCTATTACATAAGATAATTTAACTAACTGGATGGCGCCCTTTTGACGTGCCGCATTATCTCGTCCAAGACCTTCTCCCCGGTGCCTCTGGTGAATGGCTGCCATCACAGTAGGCAAGATTTTTTGATTTGTTTTATCAAAAGAAAAAATTTGATTACAAGTGTCTTTTATTACCTCGACACAAAAACACGATGTGACAGTACCTTTTGTTTTAAGATCGGTAAAAGTTTTTTTACATAAACATTTGAATTGTTGAAAAGAGTGGTTGAAAAAATGGTGATGATTGCTTATCCCGTACACTTGTGTTCAAGTGGTGTAAACGATTTCACAAGGGTCCACTCACTTATAAGACGATCCAAAGCCAGGTTAGTCAAAAAACAAAAATCGCGATGGGTTGGTGAAAAAAGTGCGTGAAATGATCGCCTACGATGCGAATTCGACTATCTGATGGAAAGCGGAGGAATTAAATACAGCCAAAAACATAATTCACGAAATTTGAATAAAGGATTTAATCAAACGGAACGTTTGTGCTTGATTTGTTCTTGACGCTATAAATCGGGATCAAGAAATCGTTCGCGTTGAACATTGCAAGAGCCTTATTAAACGGATTTATCTCCATGAGGTTATTTCCTGTTCTCGCAACTCAAACTGGCCATGAAAGGAACGTTTTATGACAGTCTTACACAACTTCAAGAAGCCGTGACCAGAGTTATTGAGGCAATTTCGAAAAACGGTATAAAAAATCTACGCTAGCATTGGTTGAATGTGCCCAGCAGTATATTGATGCGGAAATAATTTTGTCAAAATAACATTTTTTTTTTAATTTAAAAAATTCCGATACGTTTTCGACATACTGTGTATATACATTGGTAAAGGGTGGGCAAGTATTCTACTACCATTTTGCTTTAACGGCATCTTTTTTTTTCGTGATATATATGACAATTTGGATTTGGCAATGAAATTGTTGTAATTTACATTAAAAAAAAAATATTATTGCACCTCAACGTGAATTTAGATTGAAATATTCTAGTCGTCTGGCGCCTTTTATAACGACAATTTGTCGTTTTTTTCAAACAATTTCAAGAATTCGAAACAGTTGGGGATGTGGCCCACATCAAAGGTCCAAGAACAGTACGTGGTACAAAGTGTGGAGGACTCTCCAGAAACAACAATTCGATGACATGGTGTACAACTGGAGATTTGTTCACGCAGTTTAAACAGAATTTTGAGAAGTGACTTACACATGTTTCCCTGTAATATTCAAATTGTTTAAAACATGTTGTCTACAGACGATGATAAACGATTAGAATCCTGTAATACCATCATAAACCACTTCCATCAAATTGGCAAATTTCACGCGAAATAGATTTAAGGGCTCCGGATTATTTTTTTAAGGGGATTCTTGGAAGGAAAGGGTTTATATAAATATGCCTCAAGCTACACAGAGACTCAAGAATAATTTGTGCTGAGATCGCTGCATTAACACCAGATATATTATGAATCACTGAGAAATTTGTCTCCGTTTAGTTTTTTGTTTTTACCCAGTGATTCTTTCTTTAAAAAAGAACAGGTATTTTTGATATTTTTTGAGTTTTAGATGGTGGCGAAAAACCCAAATAAAGGAAAAAAATATATATATGAACACGCCACAATCATTCAGACATTACTCAGATATATTATGACCTATGACCTAAATGCACACATTTAATTGACATAATTTTGAAAAAATAATGAACAGAACATTTAAAGACAAAATATACATATAGAAAACAAAATTTTTAACCCTTGTTTCTATTAAAAGTTATAAATAATTTTAATGGCGGCATGATATTTGTCCCAACCGTTAGTAAGAGTTGGCAGTTTCTAAGAGATGATAAACATATTTCAACAAATTTCTGAATAGAAATTTCCTATTGCAATATAATGAAAATAATAATAAATATATCAAATTCTAATAAATAAGCTCTTAATGTCAGTTAATAAATAAAAATAAATAGAATGACAGTGAGGTTCATAATACAAGGAAATAAACCAGTCAATATACATATTTTAATAGAAGAAAAGCGATATTTTTAGAAATCATAAATAAAAAATTACAGTACATGGAATAATCTTACAATTATACTGACTGCAAGTTTGAGAAGAGGAAGTAATCAATGGGAGACAAATCTGGTGAATAAATTGCATGCAGAAACACTTAAAAACGTAGTTCGTGGATTTTTGTAGCAACAATCTGTGCATCTTTGATCCACTGATGGAAAACACGGGTGAAAAACATCCATCGAGCGAATAGCTTCGCATACCGAAAACATCGTGTAATATTTAATGGACAGGATCTATCCAGATATTTCCAATGTCTTCAAGTTCACGTACTTTCAGTCCGCGATCATTTAATACGACATTGTGGATTTTTGTGCCAATTTTGTTAATCGTAGCGGCTTTTGGATGCTACGAGTGTTCGTCGCCTTCAATAGATGTACGACTACGTTTTCAAAAGCTCAAATTTAAATGTTTTTTTTTGTTTATCATCATGTCAACTTTTTTGCTTCATTCACCGCCACAAATAAGTAACTAAACGTACTGATCTAAAACTTCGTAACACGCCATCTGTCGAATCGTAATGGACAAATACTTAGTTACTCGCGTCTTCTCTGGGTCACACCCGATAGCTTTTTGAACAACTTTAGAATACGTAAAAAAATTAAGTTTGATCCAATTGTCTAGAAATTTTAGAACTAGATAAATAGAAAACAGTGATATCCCTTTGAATATTCACATGAATCTATATGTATGTCCGAATGTATGTATATCCTACGAATAAATATACTTAATTATTTCTCTATTATCAAGATTTTGTTAGAAACATTGTTTATTTTCAAAAAAAATGCGGAATTGTTTATATAGCATTTGTTTCTAAAGGTATAGACAGTCGTTTTAGAATGGAGGAAGAAACTCACTTCCAAGAAACATTGGATAATCTAAAACTCAAGAAATATCAAAAATATCTGTTCTTATGTAAAAAAAGAATCACTGGATAAAAACAGAAAACCAAACGGAGACAAATTTCTCAGTGATTCTTTTCTGTCTCCGTTTGGTTTTTTGTTTTTACGCAGTGATTCTTTATTTATATAAGAACAGATATTTTTGATATTTTTTGAGTTTTAGATCGTAGCGAAAAACCCCCAAAAAAAAAGACAAAAATATATAAACACGCCACAATCATTCAGACATTATTGGATAATCGATATTTTGATAAGCATATTAAAAACAAAAACAGCTAAATAGAAAAAATATCTTTAAATATCTAAGAACAAATTCCCACTGTCCGAAGAAAGTCTTTAATCAGCGCATCCTGCTCGTTATGACATACGGAAGAAAAATCTGGACGCTCACATCACAATCATTTCAAAAACTTGGGGTAGCACCGAGGGGAATGGAAATCTATGTGCTTATCATAACCAAGGCGAAACAGAAAGACCTGCGCGTGGATCAAACATGGATCAAATATATCTCGAGACCATGCTCGTTGGAACCATGGTAAAGAGGCCTTCAGCCTGTGATGGATGGATATCTGGCTGAGTGATGATGATGAATAGCTAAATACTAACTAGAATATATCATATATGCAAACAAAATACAATTTTCAATGCATACGTTTAACTTATAGATACTTACTTAGTTCATGATAGGGTATTCGTTTAAAAATATTTTGTAAAACTTCTGTAGGTACGAACATAATAGGATTTTTCCTTTTTCCTAACTCAGAAACCCGAGAAAGATATCTACCCGAAGATTCCTCTTTGTCTCGATATTTTTCTGAGAGTTTTCTGCGTTTTGCACGCGTGTAATAGCCACTGACACTATCCAAATCATGATCGCTTTCATCGTTTATTTCTTCGGATTGATCCATTTATATTTTAACAACTTTGATAATACCGTTGATTGTGTAAAAAATTTAGAATATACTGTAAAATTTTTAAATTTCAATCATTGTTTTTATAATAAATGTTTGAATTTAATTTTTGACTTTTTATATTTTATGTCATATGTAGATACCTAATTTTTATGGTGATTTAATTAAAGGTACATAACTATTTTCAAGTCAGTTTTTAATCACTTTGTATACATTATTTCCATTACTCATAATTCAATATTTTATTATTTCCTGCTCGCTGCTAGTATACTTAGGAAAGAGTGGGGTCAATTGAACCACGGAGCAGTTGAACCAGTCGACTAAAAATTCGACAAAAATTAAAAAATGAAACGTCCTCTTAGAATTATGTTTTAATATGTTAACCCCTGATTTGCCTAGAATTTGGAATCATTGTAATGATTTAATTTTGAAAAATTCAAAATTTTGTTTTTATGGGCATATAAACTTTAGCTCTGTGTATAAACTTTTAGCTCTCGACAAAATATTTAATAGTATTTCAATTTTCAAATATAATTATAAAATTTCAGTTATAATGTCTCCATATATCTATATTTTACAATTCCTCACTTAATTTATAGCGAAATAATTTTTGAATATTTTTTTTATTTACTATTTACCCCAATAAAATCAGATGGGGTCAGTTGAATCATCAATAGTAAGGGCGGTTGAACCATCGAAAGCATCATCTCGACTTGCGCGCGCATCTCGACCGAAAAATACTTATAAAGCTAAACAATGTAGCATTTGTTATTGTGATATTTTGTAGAGAATAGTTTATCCATTAAAGATTGTAAACATTATTCAATAATTGTGGTAAGTGAAGAAAGATCAAATTATTATTATCCTTCAAAAACAACAGTTAATAATTAATTATTGTTGCTAAGTTTAGGTTATAACGGAACAAATTGAGGACAGTCAATGTATAATAGATGTTTTTGAAAATTTTTTGACGTCTACTAATGTCAGTATCCTATAAATATACTAATTAAATTAAAATACATTTTTTATAGATATTAAAATGACTGGTAAACGTGTGAGGAAAACTAGGCATGGTGAAGTACCTACTAAAATCTACGAAAGGGCATGTAAAAGAATTTTGGAATGTAAAGAGACAATAAGAAGTGTTGCTAAATTATATCATCTTTCTAATACATTACGGCAATATCTTATAAAATTTAAGAAAGGTGAAAATTTTAATACTGGGTACCATCCTCACAACAAGGTCTTCATGGCTGAAACATAACGTTTATTAGTCGACTACTGCTTAACATCTGCTAAGTTATATTATCGATTTAAGAAAGTGGGTTTGGTTTTGAAAATAATATAAAGTATTCTCATCATGGGATAATAATAAACAGGCTGGTAGTGACTGGTGTAAATATATCATGAAAAGACATCCGGAGATATCTATTAGAGTTCCAGAAATTAAATTTAACTGAAAAATGAAAAAGTAGAGTAGTGAAAAAAAAAGAAAAATAAAAAAAATTGTTAAAAGTTTACGAAAATTAATGTAATAATGTATGTTCGTTACAAGTGTGTAATAATAGTAAACATATAAGAAATAAATCATTTTTTAAAAATGTTCTAATACTTTTGGTTCAACTGACCCCAATTAGTGTTTCAATTGCCCCTGCGCTGGGGTCGGTTGAACCCCTTGACGCGGTTGTATATATATATATATATATATATATATATATATATATATATATATATATATATATATATATATATATATATATATATATATATATATATATTAAATTATAATCATTTGTTGACTAATTTACCTATTGGAAATGATAAAGCAAATAATAAACTACTATATTATCTAAAGGAAAGTAATTATTTTGTATTTATTCGATTAAAAAAAATCATAAAATAATTTTGGGTTCAATTGAACCCCCTCTCCCCTGCACCATTCCATTCCTACTATACGGTCCTCAATTTAATACGGGCTTTTTTGACTACACTTGACATTTATTTATTGAACAAGTAATAAAAACTTAATCTTCAAAATAATCTCCGTTACTTTAAAGTAATCCGTTTTGCCACCTTTCAAGTAACTGTCGAATACCAGATCGAAAAAACTTGGTAGTTTTGATGTGATAAAGTTATCTAGGTGTTTTTCGACTTTCTCAAGAGTTGTAAAGCGCTATCACCAGATGATGTTGCAGGGATCGGCAGACATGAAAATCCGAAGGGGCCAAGTCTGGAAAATAAGCCAGGTGTGAGTAACTGTCCCAGACCAACTCAATAATCATTTCAGAGTCATTTTTGCTATATTTGCCTGCGTTATTCTGATACAACATGACTTCCCTTTTTCCCTTGCCTGTAAAAAGTATTTTTCCCCGATCGTCACTAATATAAATCAATTACTGCTGATAATGATTAGCAGTGACTATCTGACCAAATTGGAACAATTCATAATGCACGACGCTCAGCTGATGTAACACCTTTTTGGCGTTGATATTTGATTTTGTGGTACTGGATAATAACTTACAGGATTAACCAACGAGTTTCGTCTTTTTGAATTATAGCAGAGGATTCACTTTTCATTACGGGTCATAATCTTATACAAGAAGTTTTTTCTTTGGAATCTGGAGAGCAATGACTCAACAGCATCAAAGCGCCTAATCTTATTCACAGTTGTGAGTTCATAAGGAACCCAATGGCTCTCCTTTTGAATTTTTCCTAACTTGTGTAAACGTTTAGAAATGGTTTACGGTATTACTCCGAGTTCTTGTCCGAGCTCTAGCTGTATAGGACAAATAATTTCTTCTAGCAGTGCTTCCAGTTCTTTATTATCCACTTTTTTTAGCCCTTCCGGACTTTCTGCGCCATTTAAGTCAAAATTTCCAGTTCGGAATTAGTGGAACCACTTCTTACAAGTACAAGGTGCAAGAAATGTCCCTTTTTGATATAGCGATATAAATAAAAAAAGAGGTGTCCATCAAAAAAACCTTTAATAATTATTGAAATACACTAAATAATGCCATCCAAATATAAATATTTACGCCCACGGCACTTATCTATACGAACAGAAAAAATCCTTAGGACGGCTCAGCATATAATCTCTAGAATGGCTGATATTTCATGTCAGATATTTTCTTCTAACTGCATCAGAAAATCCGGTTTATTGACGTAAACTTTTGATTTTAGATAGCCCGACAAGAAAAAGTCCGTAAGGCTCAAATCAGCGGTCAATTTATGCCACCTCTCCTGTAAATCAATTTGTTAGGGAAAATTTCACGCACTCGTGGCAGAGACATGCGGAATTGTTTGACGTTGCTCCGTCCTGCTGAAAACATGTTCTTTGATTATAACCAGCAAATTTTTGCAGTTCAGGTATCAAAAAATTGCCCACACAACATTTTCACATAACGTTCTGAATTAACGGTACCTGTGCGTCCTCTGCCGTCTTCAAAAAAGTACGGGCCTACTTTTCCTCGCGCTGATATTGCAGCCCATATAGTAGCTTTAGGCAAATGTAGTCGTTTCTGATGCTTGTGTTTCGGGTTCGTTGCACTCCAATAACAACAATTGTACTTATTTACATGACCGTTGGAATGAAAATGAGAAAACTCTCATCCGAAAACAATATGTTATTGAATGTTGCAATAAGTTCAGTTACCTGATGAATTGAAGCATCTGACCAGCATCTTGGAGCTTTAAGTCTTGCACCAGTTGATTTTATATCGGTACAGTTTTAAGTCCTTGCGCAGAATGCGATGCAATGATGATCGAGGCACATTTAAAGCACGCGCTCCGATCTTGGTCGCCCGGACTTACCTTTATCCATAGTTAAACCGGTTTCTTCAAACTTCTTAATCCATTTCCTGATGAGGAGAAAATTTGGCGCATCTTTAGTTTTATGCAAACCACGATGACTGCTAAACTGATCGCGTCTACGTCAGGTTATTTCACTGTAGGCTCTTATATTATGATTCGTCTTGAAGCTGAAGTTAAAATAACTAAAAGGCGGCAAAATATTCTGAAGCGAATATGTTCTGCAGTTGATGAAACGTAGGCGCCGATAATTAAGTTGAGGAACTAATGTCTAACAGTTTATTATTGGATTCCATGATTAGTTTGTCTTTATTTTAGCTTCATAAACTGCTTTTAAGGACTCTTTCTGGCACTGTTTTCATATGTTGTTACCGACTAGTAACACTCAAAAATCAACTACGAAATAATATTTCGGTATTTGGAAATAGTCTTGATATTCTCATATCAAGTTAAGCACACTGGATCAATTTCTCCGGATATACTTTAGAATCTTAGAACATGTAACATTATTCATCCAAGTAATGGTTGAAACTAGTGTAACCTTACACCAAATTTGAAAAAACTAATTAACCTAGAAGCATAACCATAGAAGACAACAATGAACTAAGACTATTCAAATATTTCGTCATCTGATAGAACTTGTAAGCTTGTAATCCTGAAAAAAACATTAATATCCAGATAATAGACAAAGAAATTATTTCATCCACTGATTCTCATGATTTTTTCTCTTTAATGATATTTTATTGCTTATTATAATATTTCACAATATACCGTAACAATTTCTAGCTCAATCGATTTCACTATTTCCGTATTTTTGGGAAAAAAAATAGTAAAATGGTATTTTTTATCGAAGATAATCTCTGTTCATTGGGGCAGCATTGGGCTATCCATATAGAGCCTGCCAGCCACATGTAACACGCCGTCCCACCTCCCGAACGGAAGATCTATATATATATATATATATATATATATATATATATATATATATATATATATATATATATATATATATATGTGTGTATATATATATATATATATATATATATATATATATATATATATATATATATATATATATATATATATGTGTGTATATATATATATATATATATATATATATATATATATATATATATATATATATATATATATATATATATATATATATATATATATATATATATATGTGTATATATATATATATATATATATATATATATATATATATATATATATATATATATATATATATATATATATTTATATATATATATATATATATATATATATATATATATATATATATATATATATATATATATATATATATATATATATATATATATCTATATATATATATATATATATATATATATATATATATATATATATATATATATATATATATATATATATATATATATATCATCATCATCATCATCATCAGCCCGTGTCAATCCACTGCAGGATGAAGGCCTCTTCAGCATGTTTCCAAATTTCATGATCCTGGGCTTTCATCTGCCAATTTACGATTTCATCAATCCATCGTTACCTTACATCTTTCCATTCCACTCTGTGCTACCCAAAGTTGTTTAATTGATTGTAATGTGAGTGTCCAGGTTTCACTTCCGTATGTCATAACGGGTAGAACGCACTGATCGAAGACTTTACTTTTCAGGCAAAGTGGGAGTCTGTTTAACACTATGTTGAGCCTGTCAGCCACATTTAACATGCCGTTCCACCTTCCGGGCAGTATTCCCTCCGTTGAAATCCTCTGCCCAAGATATATAAAGCTGTCCACAATCTCCAAATCCCTTCCTAAAACTGAACTTTTTCTGTCTTGGGAGAAATTATTGAACATAACCTGACTGTTTTTCAGGTTTATTTTCAAGCCAAATGGTTTGCCAGCCCTTTGCAGTTTTGTATGCATTTTTGCAGCTCTTTTGGGTCTTGTGAAAGGAGAACGATATCATCTGCAAATCTGAGATGGTTTAAGTTTGCACCATTGATCTTTACACCATCCTGTTCCCAATCCAGTTTACTTGTTCAAGGCCAGCCAAGAAAAGAATGGGCGGTATTGCGTTACCCTGCCGTACACCTCGTTCTACATTAATTCGCACTTCAAGATCATCAAGGTGAATTGTGGCTGTAGCTCCATCATATATCGATCCAAATAGGTTTACTTATGCTTTATCTACCCCTTGGCTAAGCAGTGCATCCATTCACAATGTCAAATGTTTTTTCGTAGTCGATAAAAGCCAAGCACAGTGACATAGTGTATTCGTTGTGCCTTTCTATGGCCTAGTGTACAACCTGGATGGGATCCATTGTACTGAATCTACTTCTAAATCCTGCTTGTTCTATTGGTTTCTTTAATATTCTTTTAGAAATTATCTTAGTGAAAATTTTATGCATTACTGATAGGAGGCTTATTGGACGGTAGTTCTTTAAATCTCCCTGTGCTCCCTTTTTATGTAAAAGGATCACTTCTGCATTTTTCCATAAGTCAGGTACTTTTTGTTCTTTGAGGAATTTTGAGTATAATTTTGCCAGTGTTTTATGAATGTCCGACCACCAGCTTTTAGCATTTCGACAGTTACAGTGTCCTTTCCTGGAGCCTTGCCGTTTTTTATCGATTCTATAGCATTTGTTACTTCTTCCACTAGGATATCTGGCATTTGTTCTTCCGTGGGTATTGTTGTTTTTGAATGGTTCTGATCTTCATATAACTGGGAATAAAATTTTCTGAGAACCTCTAACATTTGCGTACGCGCCCTGCATATTGTGCCATCCTCACGCCTTAAGGTATATATTTGCGTTCTTTTGTTTCTTCAGGGTTTTGTTTCTCAATTCCTTTGTTTTCTTCCAGGGTTTTTTGCACTAGCTACATGTTGAATCGGCGCGTGTTCTCTCTGATACATTTTCTTATAGTTTTGCAGAGCTCAGAGTACTCGACCCTGCCAAAAGGACTACCTGCATTTCTCATTGCCCGCCGTTTCTTCATTAAATCAATGGTCTCACTGGAGATTTTTGTCTGTTTGAAATATTTTGCTTCTAGTGCTATTGAAGCAGCCATTTGAAGCACATTGTTGGCGATTTCTTCATATTGAACTGATAGTTCCACTTCCTCCGGATTTTGTAACACAGTAAACCGCTTTGACAAAGCAATCTCAAAATCGCTTCCTCTCTCCAGCAGGTTCCCAGAATCCATTTTGCCCTTCTTTGATCTCACCATTCATTCGCGTTCTATTCGACAGTTAATCCTAACTTTTGCTCGCACCATTCGTTAGTGGTATTACATTAAAATTGTTAAGGACAGTACAATTGGTAAATATTGTTTTATCGTTGGTCATGTTGTAGTCAATTTCACTTGTGGGTCCAGATTTATGGTGATCTTTATGTCCATTTTCTGGTGATATTTTTCTTATAGAACAAATTCAAAATATATAGTTCTTGTCTTTCAGCAAAATCAACCGATCTGTCACCTCTATTGAGGCTCACCAGTTCCATATGGGTCAGTTATAAAAAAGCTGGGCCACATCATCATAAAATTCCTCAAATTCCTCATCCCTATGGCTTATAGTTGGTGCATAAGCTTGGACGATTTGAAGCCTAAACTTTTTCTTCAGCTGAATGACACTAGTCGGTCAGATCTACTTTTACTACACTATCCTTCAGGTTTCGATTGATGAGGAATCCAATTCCGCCACATCGGCCATTTTCCGTACCTCGAATGTAAAGTACGTGTCCAGTTAGTTCCAGTTTGATTAACTCTTCGTCCTTTGTTCGTGTTTCACAGAACCCAATAATATCCCAATGTATGTTGTCAAATTCGATTAACAGTTCTTGCAATCGGGCCTCCGTTTTCATAGTCCGTATATTAAGCGTTGCAATGTTAAAAGTCCAATGGCAGCCTGATCTAACCCGATGATTCTTAGCACCCTCTGCCTTAGGGCAGGTTTTCCCGGTGCCGTAGATAGTTGCCCCTTGGCCTCCGGGGAATGAGGGCGGTGTTTGAGATTGTACTCTTATATTGAAACATATGTATATACCATGTTGAAGGTATGAACCGTAATCTGTCACGTTGGTCCAATGCGGGCTGGCAGATTTTGAATCATGTTAGTCTGAGACCTCTGCCTTGACCTACCCGCCAAGGGTGACCCTCCCGGGAGCATAGACTCCAGACGGCATAGCTTAACACTTCATTGCCCTACTCAAATGGTTTTTAAATGAAAATAACAAAAGCATTATTTTGCTGATAAGACAGGTTTTCCGATTTTTGCCCATTCCATTGATATTGGTATTTACACATTATTTCAGTTATTTTTCAATTTTCAATCAATCCGTTTAAAAATGCTTAAAAACAAAAAACATCTCATTTTAACAGATCAAAAGTAATTGCTTTATTACAACAGGGCTTTAATCAAAGTGATATCACGGAAATTGTAGGTGTTTTCCAATTTATTGTATCGAAAATTCATAAAAAAAACTACAAGAAACAAATTACGTAAAGGATCGCTCAAGAAGTGGTAGAAAACGATGTACAACAGTTGCACAAAACTGGCAGATATCAATTATAGCTCGAAGAAATCGTCTGGAATCTACAAGTGGTATATCAAGGAAGCTTGTTAGGCTTGAAGGGGTAAATGTTTGACAAAAAACGATAACACGTGGACTGAAAGCGATAAATTTGCATAAAATTTGCGGTAAAAAAATCGCACCTTTACGTGTTCCCAAATTAACCCTTCAACAAAAAACTGTAAGATTGTGTAAGATAGGTCACAGTCCTAACTGAAATAACATTATGTTCTCCAATGAGACGAGAATTGGCTTGGTTTCTGATTCACGAAGAACATTAGTTTGGAGATTTCCAGGTCGACAAGCCCGACTAGAACCAGCTCAACCACGTATCCAATTTGAAGGTGGGAGCGTGATGTTTTGGGGTGGTATTATGAGGTGTACACGGATACATCTACTGCTCCTGGAGAGGAGAGTCACTGGTGCTGTGTACATCGAGGAAGTTCTAAATCTTGTTGTGCGTCTGTTCCGAGGTGCAGCCGACGACGGATTTATTTTCATGGATGACAACGCACCTTCTCATCGAACAGCAGCAGTACAAAATTTTCTTGAAGAGGAGGGAATAACCAAGTTAGGGTGGCCAACAAATTCTCCCTAAAATATAATTATAAATATTTAATAATTAAACATTACAGCTAAAACAACATATAATGATCAGTAATCTTCTTTTGTGTACAGTAAGAAACAATGGTCTAAGTCTAAGCGGTTTTTGATCTTATATTCAATTCGGATGTTATATTCATTCCAATATATTTTTACATTAACAGTTCTTGATCCATTTTCACGTAGTATAAGAAGACTTCTTGCCAAGTTTCAAATCTGTAGAACCTATCAAGTTTGTAGAAAACGGGTTTATTTGTATATTTTTCGCCCCGCCATCCCTCTTGGGAGCGGATTTTCGTACAACCCGTCTTTATTGAATGTCTGTGAGTATAAGAAATATTTCTGTTAAGTTTCAAGTCTGTAGGACTGACAGTTCAAAAATGGGTTTATATGTACAGTTTACACCCTCGCAACCCCTCTTGGGACCGGAATATTTCTGCCAAGTGTCAAGTCTATAGAACATATAGTCAAAAATGAGAGTCTTTAACCCTCTACATCCCTATAACTCCCCCCAGTTTTTCCCTTTACGAAGGGATTTTCGAAAATTCAATTTTTAGTGGATTTTTGTGTATTAAGAGAAAAAACCCTGTCGAGTTTCAAGCCTTTACGGAGTTTTTTGTATTTAACACCCCCACAACCCCTCTTCGGAGTCGACCTCTACTCCCTTCTTAGCTGACCTCCACATAGCAAAAGAAACATGCCTGCTAAATTTCAAGTCGGGATACCTCTCATTAAAACGGCGCTCCGCAGCCTAAAAATGCTTTTCGCATTCACCAAGTATTAAGATAGCTGCTACCTTGTCTTATAAAGTACATAACACTGTGTTTATTTAGAAATTAAAACGTTTCATGCAAAAACATTTCAAGTAAATATTCAAAAATTTAAACCATGTAAAAGCAGAAAAAGTAGAATAAGTTGGAGAATTACAAAAAGGTCAACTTTTTTGACAATTGTCCAGAGGCGAATTGTGAATCTGTATAAATTATACGCTAAACTGAAATTTTAGTATTTATTTATTTTATGCGTCAAAACTACTTTGAACTCAAACAAAATTAGTATGGTTGAATAGATCTTTTAAATACCTTTCAAACGAGGTGTCACTTGTCATAAGATTCAATTGAAAATTATTGGTCGCAATGGCACTGTGGCGCCATCTACGATGATTACGTCATCAGCTATCACTAAAAAAAGGAGTTTACGTCCAGTTATTTTCACATTCCAAATTTCATTAGTATAACCATTCAAAAGACAAAGATAAAGGGGGAGTGGACCTTTGTCTGGCATTGTCTCTATATATATATATATATATATATATATATATATATATATATATATATATATATATATATATATATATATATATATATATAAATATATATAAATATATATATATATATATATATATATATATATATATATATATATATATATATATATATATATATATATATAGCGATACAACAGCGATATGATTCTCTTTGTTGCTCCACTCTATATTTATTATTTGACGTATTAAAACGAACCTAACCTAGTTAAAAAATACACGCATATTATATAGTGTATTGACAGATGTTTTTTTTTAATTATCATTACAATACATTTTTATTATCAAGAACAAACTGCTTTACATTATTTTAATACATAAAATAATATTTGTGAATTCTTTTATTTATGCTCTGTCGTCTCTTCCTTAGAGGCGTTTTTATTAGAACTTCTAAACCTTTGAGACTCCTCCCAAGGAGAACTTAAATCAAATTGTCTGAATTCTTGTGTAAACTCAACTGGCTCTAAAACCACTCTCTTTTTTTCATCGTCGTACCTAAAAACGTGTATCATGGTAATTACTATATTAAATCAATTTATTTTAACAATATGGTAACACTTTCTTACCTAGATTCCAGATAACCACTTAAAGGAAAATCTTTTCTCAGAGGATGACCTTCGAAACCGTAATCCGTCATGATGCGTCTTAAATCTGGATGATTAGCGAAAAATACTCCATGAAGGTCCCAAACTTCTCGTTCTAACCAGTTGGCTGATTTATATATTCCTTTTAAAACATATTATTTATATATAAAGGGTTGACCAATAAGAGTGTCAGAACTTTAAAATGAGGCACAATGATAACCACCAGTGACTTTCTATTATTCTGTCACACATATTGCGTAGTATATTTTCAATGATGGCGTCGTCAATGTTTCGTTTAAGGTCAATAATTGGTTTATTTCTGCAAATCAGATTTAACATAACCCCACAAAAAATAACCCAATAGCGTGAGATCGCATGACCTTGATGGTCATTACTATTTCACGAAATAAAGCATCCATGACTTTTTCTTACAAAAGTCTGACAAGATGTGTAACAAGTCGTTGTTGTTGAAAGAAAATATTTCTTTTATATAAGTTTTTCAGTTCAGTTAGATATTATGTTAGCATATTCCTATAACGTTTCCTTTAACAATAATACAATTTCTATCATCCTCTTCAAAAAAATAATATCCTATCACTCCTTCAGCCCAAAAACCGCACCAAACAGTGACTTTTTGAGAATGAAAAAGCAAGGCCTGAATTATTTCAGGATTTTCATCGGCACAAATCCTGCAGTATGCTTGTTCATACACCCGTTAAACCAGAAGCGCGCTTCGTGGGAAAAGATTATTTTTCCCAAAGTGGGGGTCGCCTTCCTATTTCCAATTTCTCCGCGCTATTAAATCATGTATCTTTCCGTAGTGTCACAATGTACTTAAACACGGCAGTCTATGAGTGACATTTAGGGTAAGAATGGGTATTATCGGTCACTTGAGGATAAATAATCACAAATCAGATGATAATCGATATTTCTTTATTAATATTTTTGCTAATCAAACTTTAACTATTCTTCTAACGAAATCACAATAAATGAGATGAATATGTAAAACAAATTTGGCATAATCAATATTTAAACAAAGAAGCGACTTTGACCGGTATTAAGCACTATGACCGGTCAAGCTTTGTTGAGGCATAAGTCGCAGATATAACCCTCAGGAGAGTCATACCCTGAGCAGTCAGCGTGAGCCCAGAGACCACGGACCACACACCTATACCATATCTCGTTGTTTTGCCCATTATCATCGCAGATTATACATTTATTTTCCAAGTTCCCATCAGCGTCATTATATTCATCTTCACGCAGATTTCTCATTTTATCTTTCTTGTTTTTGTCTTGAAGCACTCTCTTTTTAGCCTCTTTCACATCAATCGATTTTCCTTTTCTTTTCCTTGTCTTTTTCAGTTTTGGTTTTGAGAGTTATTTTTTTCTTCTCTTTTGTCATTTTTCCATTTTCTTTCTCGACCAGAATTTCTTTGTTAGTAGTTCCTAGGTTCCTAGGACGATTACATGCTGTTTGCGAGATAGTATACATTTTTTCTTGTCTCTTGACTTATTTAGCAGCGGTAGAAGATTCTTAGCAATGGTAGTTTTATAACTCTTGAAGTTGAAGGAATGGGGTTGTTATAAAAGTTAGTCCGTTGCTTGAGTTTGGAAGTCGTTGGTGCATTATTTATCGGGGCTGGTTCAATTACATCAACAAGAAGTGATGACGATTGAGATGGGTTTGTCTGGAAATGACACAATGTGTAAACACGTCCGGGTTTAAAGGACATATTCATGTAGCAGCAAAACCTGCTTCAACCTTTGGGATGGTTGCTACTTTTTGAAAAGCTTTCCTGAACAGTGAAGCGAGATCATTTTGTGTGATCTTTTTTCCCAATTGATTATTCATGAAAAGGTTGCATTCTTGTTTATAAGCTACTTTAAGCGGACCATAGATAGAAACATCCAGAGGCTGTATCCTATGCGACCCATGTGGTGGCACTGATAAGATCACTATGTTATTGCTTTTGCAAAATTCGTAAGGTCTCAAAAAGATGCGGCTAGAATGATTGTCGAGAACAAGCAACATGGGTTCATTTTCTGAAGGTTTGGTGAAATCCGCAAAATGTTTCAGCCAATCTACAAAGAGATCTTCATTGATCGACCCATTTTTTGAGCACCGATAGACAGTTCCACGAGGGCTATCTGCTTTTAAAGCAGATGAATATCTCTGTCGTCATTAGCATTGATGGGACGTAGAATCTGGTAGAATTCACAGCACGCACAGCTGTGACTGTCTTTCCTCTTTCTCTGCTGGTTATAGACCCCACACGTTGTTGTCCTTTCTCAGTCACAATTTCACCAGGGTCTTGCACCGAGGGAATTCCAAATATTATTTGGCAGAAATCCATTAGCTCTGTAAGAAGTTTGAAAAATATAGCAACTTTGTTCTTGTTAAAGGCAATGGCTCTGTTCAAGCCTTGAGCTTTCCTGATGGACAAATAATTTCTTAGCTTAGGAGCCAGTCCTTGCCAGCTAGTTCAAGGGTTTTGTTAAAATTAAGCTTAATGTTATTTTTTACAGCATATTCATAAGCCATCTTTCTAATTTGAAGCGAAGTGCACCCATAAAATATTTTACCGAGAAATTTAATTTGGGAAGCCATTTCATCTTCTTGTTCCCTTGTGAAGGCTGGATTTCTTTCCAGCTGTGGGCTATCAAGGTTCTTGTTCTTCAATCTTTCTTGAAGCGTTGAAAATAGCACGCCAGTAGATCGAGCTGCTTCTCTAATAGGTTTCCCTTCATCCACTAGTTTAAAAACTCTGTGTAATTGATTTTGACCCCATGACGCCTTTGAACGTGGTTGGCTTTTTGTATTGGACATTCTGAAATAATATACAATCGTTAAAATAAACAAAAAAAACTTCTCATGTATTAATATTACTTGCGGGTAATACCAGTCAGCGTGACCGGCGTTGCCCGCCTAGAAATATTTCCGTAAAAACATTTTTAGGTTCAAAATCACTTGGGATGCTTGATAATTATGCCACAACAATTATAGGTAACAATGTAAGAAATGTGAAATAACAAACACTCACTCACCTCTTATTGTTTGACCTGGAAAATTTACTTCAAGGTGGCACGAAAACAATTAACATGCGTTCATCCTAGATGTCGGCTGGGTAATGAGCGGGGCGGCCGGTGCGATGGTGCGGGGTGAGGTCACGCCACCCGTTTTATATGTGTGTCTGCGCGGGAACACATTAATATGGCAGAAATAGTAATGACTGGTATTACCTCGTGACCGGCATTACCCGGTTCTACCCTACACTTCAAACTGTGTTGTCCTTATTACGTTTCAAAGTTCTGACAGTCTTATTGGAAAACTTTTTACATTTCATGCTTTATAACTTAATTTCAAATCTAAGTAGTTTTTCGCCCTTTTTAAGTGAATATATATAGTAGAAGTGAGTTTTCAACTACAAGAAGGTTTCTTGGTTCCTCATCCTTTCCGAATATATCGATTCCACATGCCTTGAAATAGTGCAAAGTTTCTTGATTTAAGCGATGTCAACAACAAAATTATTTAGAGTAAGTCTCTTTAACAAAATTATGTTTGAAATAAAATTATTTTCATTTTAATAATAGGTTTTATGAATAATTATAAGGAACGGCGTTGGGCAGTCCTCTGTCATCGTTCTTAGCCAACTGATTCACGAGCAAATTTGAAACCGAGGCCAAGGACAAATTCAGATACTTTCCAAGGGTGTGGCTAAGATATGTGGACGATATTTTTGCAATTTTTGATACAAAAAAATTTAATTTGTTAAAAATTTAAATGGTAAATGGCCATATTATTTATATATGAACTCAAAAACAATGATAGATTGTTATTTTTGGATGTTTTAGTGAGTAGAAATGATAAAAATATATTATATTTTAATATTTTTAGAAAGAACACCATCACAATTAATATGGCTCCACAATACGTTAGTTAGTTTAAATTTTATGGTAGATAGATTCATTAATTTTCTTCTAAACAAAGATGGTTATAATAAAGAAATAAACTGATTAGGGTGGTAGCCGAAGTGAATTTTTATAATAGGAATATTGTATACTTGTTATAGGAATATTGACACCTGTTCAGTCATTTGACTTCATTTTGCATGAAAATTGTTAATTTGATGTTTAAAGTGGTTTAAGATAGTATTACAGTATTCTAATCGCTTATTATTGTCTGTAGACAATACGTCTTGAACAATTTGAATATCATTGGGAAACATGTATATTCTATTTTTAAAATTCATCGTAAACTACATGGAGAAATTCCCAACTGTGCACCACGTTGCCGAATCGACGTTTCTGGAGACTCTGCCATAGTTTGCCCCACACGTGCGATATTTTCAGCCCTTCGCACTGTTCTTGGACCTCTGATGCCGTGTCTATCCCCAACTATTTCGAATTCCTGAAATTGCTTGAATAAACGATAAATTGTCGTTATATAAGGCGCCAAACGATTAGGATATATTCGCCTAAATTCACGTTGTGTTACAATCTTTGAAGTTATTTTTAATTACAATTTCACTGCTTTCTTTTAGAGTGTATTTATTTATAATAAAACTTGCTTGTCTACAATATATAACTGCCAAACCCAAATTGTTATAAATATCATGAAAAAAAGGAGCGTGAAACTTGCCTCACCCAATAGATAGTTTACCCAATTAGAAGTTTAAAATTAAATAAATTAAATTATTAAACAGAACAGAACACAGTAAAACAAATTTATGGTAATACCGTTTAATGCCCAATCAATACGAGCCCTAGACGAAATTTTAGAAAAAGTAAACGTCATAGTAGTCTACAAAATATGTAATATGATAAGAGAAGGCCTGGATAATCCAAGGATAAAGTAAAATAGGATTGAAATCGGAATTTGAAATCTTGAATGAAATCTGAAAATTAAATTAGTTATCATAATTGTTATCGAAGGTTATTCAACAATATATAAAGAACATAATGCCCACATTAGATACGGTAGAATTGATAAATTTTGTGTTGCCCAACATGCATTCCACGACATACACGATCTCAATATACATTTTAGTAACTTTACACTTGTTAGAAGTCTAAATTATAATAGGGCTTTGGATGTATATGAAAGCATTCAAAAAGCAAAATGTAAGAAAATCATGAAAGGACCAATTCCATACAGTTCGCGGTTCTTAACTTTAACACGTGTAATTATATTTTAGTTTTAGAATTCAATTGAAACATTTTCTGATTATGCTAATAGGATTAGTGAAACGCGCATTGAGAAATTAAAAAAAAAGTGCTTTGGTGCTTAGTGCTAAATCTCTTTGAGTTTAGTACTAATTAAAAGCATTGATTGATGATGATCGCTATTTAAATATACGTCCATATGCTGGGAATCTAAATTCATTAAAAACAATTATGTGGTGACGAAAAATTAACTATTTGCAGTAATATTATAATAAAAATGCGAAATATTAATCACACGTGTTGAACCAGTTCGAAATTATAAGGTAATTGTTTATTTTGACATTACAAATATTTATTTGTTGAGGACGAATTCCAACTTGTGCTATGGAATAAAGCTGGACAAATTGAATCATGTTTTATAACAGAAAATATTAGAATCGATGAATCGAAAAATAAATTATAATTTATTACAATTGTCGATCACAGATTATATGCTAGACCTTTGATTTTATACTAAATATAATTATACCATGATTAGTATGGTGTAATTAAAATTGAAAGTGCTTTTCGCACAATTCGATAATACTTTGGTATATACGGTAATGACACTGCTAGCGTAGAGATCGATTGATTTAGTTATACATTTAGGTTTTTTTAGGGGGGGGGGGGGGGGGCTTCAGGTCAACGTCTGATGAGTCTTCAGTTCGAATTCAAACTCCCTAGAATCACTTGGTGGTCCATAGCAATTCATTTCATGAACCGGCTATTTCTAGTACGCTCTAAAAATGAGTAACAACAATTTCAAGCAACGATGCGCTGTAAAATTTTATTTCAGACTTGGGCACACTGCGGCAGAAACTTTTACAATAACAGTGTTTTGTCAAGGTCTCAGCTCTTGTCTCAGCTCTCTCAATTGAAGAGGAATCTCACAGTGGAATGCCTTCAACTGGAATAAATGATGAAAATATCCACATAATCCGGTATTTTATGCAGTCTGATTGTTGGTTGATGACCAGAATGATCGGAAGAGTTGAATTTGACTCTCATCCATTAGATTTTGATCAATGAATTGACCGAAAAATTTTTCACAGCTATGATGGAAGGAAACATGTCTTGGCGCATTGAAACTAATCATAATTTTCTGGAGCATGTTATTATTGGTGACGAGTCTTGGATTTTTGAATACGGCCCTGAAACGAAGCGCCAGGTCAAGAAATGGCTCACTTCAATCTCACTACGGCTAAAAAACCAGAATGAGCAAATAAAATATTAAAAACATGCTAATTTGCTTTTTTGATAGCTAGAGGATCGTCCTTAAGGAATGTGTGTATCAAGGCCAAATGGCAAACTAGAATTTTTACCCAGAAATTCTTGAAAGACTTGAGAAAAGATCATTCGTGTGAGACAGACTACCAAGAACACCTGGGTACTGCATCAACAATGCGCCTTACCACGTAGCGATTTCAGTTAATGAGGTTTTGACAAATGAAAACATCACTGTGGCTACGCAGACTGTTGCTGTTGACAGTTTATTAGATTAAGTCATTGTGACTTTTTCTTTTTCGCAATATTAAAAATTTACTTCAAAGAACACCCCTTTGGAATATTGAAAAGGCGATTCCAATATCTTAGTACCAGCATTGCTCTGAAGAGTGGACAAACCGTCCACAGCACTGTGTAACTTCTCAAGGCAACTAAATGAAAAGCTCGCTGAGCGACACCTATAGAGCAATAAAAGAACTATATGATCTACTACATTTTGAAGTGTCATCCTTCATATGAATATAAGTGAAGTTTCAAGTCGATCTGTCAATTGATTCGTAGAAAAACAACAGCTTAAAGTAACATATTGAAAATCGTGCAGTGATTAAATTCTTTGTAAAAAAAGATTTAAAGGCAATGGAAATTCATAGTGAATTGGTTTTAATGTATTAGGGGAGTCTGTTCCTTCAAAAATAATGGTTTGTAAATGGGCAGATGAGTTTCAACGTGATCGTACAAGCATAGATGATAATCCTCGTTCTGGACGTCAAGTGTAACTGCTGAACAAATAATTAATTTTGTATATAATATGGTTATGATTGACAGAAAATTGGCTTTGAGTGAAATTTCTAAGGCCATGGACATCTCAACTGAATGGGTGTTTCATATTTTGAAAAAGGAATTGGGCTTTTCTAACCAACATTTGGATAAGTAATGTCTGAATGATTGTGGCGTGTTCATATATTTTTTTTTCCTTTATTTGGGCCACTATTTCGCCTTTATTTCGCCACTATCTAAAACTCAAAAAATATCAAAAATACCTGTTCTTATGTAAAGAAAGAATCACTGGGTAAAAACAAAAAACCAAACGGAGACAAATTTCTTAGTGATTCTTTTTTGTAATAAATTTGCCTAACGAACAAAATTTTAAAGATTTAAAAATGTTAAAAACAAATTTACAAACTTCCTTTCTTTCATCTGTTCCTAAATTTCAAAAATGAAGAAGTTATAGCTTTCATCAAATGAAGAAGTTATAGCAGCCGTAGATGAGTATTTTGAAGAACTTCCAGAAAATCACTTCAGAGATGGTATAAATGAAGTGGAGAACCACTTGAAAAAATGTATTGAACTTAAGGGACAATATAAAGAAGAATAAAGTAATTTCTTCAACTATAAATTTGTTTTATCATTTCTGCTCCGCGAACTTTTCAATTAGCCTAGTACTTTGAACGACATAATGGAGAATTGTAATTTCAACTGAATTATAAAATTATAAAAAATGAGTCTCATTCATTTATTTATACACCTCGTATGTATTTACGTACCTGTAAGAGAATCTAATGGTGTTAACTCATCGGTATAGGTTTTGACCTGCAGTCTCGAATTGTAACGAAGCGAGAGAAGATTATAAATGACTTCAAAGCGATAAATCCTGCCTGGGACATCAATAGCACAAATTTCCATTAGACATTCCATCTGAGAGTTATGGTGATCTTTTAAAAACTGAAAGGAAAATATTTTTTCTATATATATATATATATATATATATATATATATATATATATATATATATATATATATATATATATATATATATATGAACATTTTTGTTGGTTGCTTGACCGGGAAGGAGTCCCACCTATCCCTTCAAATGGATGATATATGTTTCTTCTCTCGAGGTTCGGACTCATCAGGGCGCCGACATATACCATACCATCAAGAATAGGCAGACCCTATCCACAGCCAACAACCCATGTTGTCGCCGAACTCCCGTCGGATGGTGTATATATGTGTCATTGGACGCATTCCAAGAAAATCTAACTAAATCTAATCTATATATATATATATATATATATATATATATATATATATATATATATATATATATATATATATATATATATATATATATATATATATATATATATATACATATATATATATATATATATATATATATATATATATATATATATATATATATATATATATAGACACACACACACACACACACACACACACACACACACACACACACACACACACACACACACACACACACACACACACACACACACACAGTGCGTTCATTAAGTATTAGTACTTAAGATATATCTCAGCAACCAGTCAGTCCATCAATAGATCATGTTGATATGTATCGGTTGACATGTATTGATTTTATGACGTCTTGTTTATAAGCCAAAAAAGTTTCATGTTCAAATGAAATCATGAAACATTCCGGTTGATGCCGCAAGTGTACGGCGATAATTGTTTAAGCAGAACAAATATTTTTCTGTGGCATAATCATTTTTTGCATGGAAGAGTGTCGCTAGAGGATAACAAACGTGACGGGAGACCAATTTCAGCTCGCACTCCCGAAATGATCGAAAAGAAAAAGAGTTTGTAGCAAATTACCGCAATGTTTCAATAAAAATGATGGAAGAGGCTTTGAATATCGGCTCATTCTTCACAAGGATTTGGGTAAAACAAAGATGTGCGCAAAGTTTCTTCCACACATGTTGTCAAAGGAGCCGAAATCACTTCGTGTCAATCATTCCAGAGAGGTCGTCGCAGCCATCAGAAATTATCAAAACTTCCTGAAATCAATTGTTACGGGGCACGAAATGTCGTGCTTTCAATACGATTCAGAAACTAAGCGCCAAAGTGCGGAATGGAAGCCTAAAACTCACCACAAGCAAAAAACACGAAAAACTCCTTCAAAAATCAGGACAATGTTCATTGTTTTCTTCGATAGCAAAGGCATTATCCACAAACAGTTTATTCCAGCAGATCAAACTGTCACTGGGCAGTACAACTTAGAAGTCCTGAAACGATTGATACACAGAATTCGTCGCATCCGGCCATAATATCGCGATCCAGACAGCTGGAGTTTATTGCACGATAATACGCCAAGTCACACATCGTTATTTTTTACATCTGGCTTAGTCTGCCTTTTTGAAAGGGGAAGCCAGCAGTGTTGACAGATCGAAAGCTACACCAGCAGTCTCACTATGTTATTTATAGAGCTAGTATAATTAATAGAAGTCAATTTAAAGTATGATAATGTTATTATTATAACATTATAGTACAGTGTTTGGAAATTTATTTAGGAAAAATAATACTGTCGAGATGACGGCCTTCGCGTCACTAGCATTCTTGAAGGCATGGTCGAAAATGTGCTGTCACCCTGCCGCACATTTGTCTGGATATCGTGAACAATATTCTCATTTAATATGGTAGGTGGTTCATTTTCATAAAGTTTACTCTTGACATAACCCAACAAGAAAAAATCAAGTTAAGTTAAATCTGGACTTCTTTGGCGCCAATTTATGCCACCTCTACGGGATATCACTTTTCCTGGGAATAATTCCTGTAGTTTCTTTCATTTCTTGCACAATTTGAATTTTATAAGGATGAAGATGAAGGTCTTTTTTTAAAATGACTTGCAGTGAATATTTCTTAATGTGTACCTAGCTACTTTGCTTCTGTACGGATTGGGATGGATTTTCTCTAACCGACTCACACACACGTTCAATGTTGGTGGCCAACACCTTTGTTTGGCCTTGGACCACCCGTAGACGGTAAATTTGATCCTGTAGTTTCAAACTTTTTATCGATTTCTGTATTAAATTAACACTTGGTTCCTCGTTTATGTCGTGTAAATTATACTCGGCCCTATAAAGACTTCGAGCCGTAATAAGCGAATTGTTATTTTGATAATATACGCGAACCCAGGAAGCACGTTGTTGTCCGGTGAAATGCTCCATGGCAACTAATTTTCCCTGGATAGGACGGAAGAAGTAAAGTTAACACTACCAGCGAGTTCTGCATCACCTAGGAGCAAACAAGTAATTAAATATGAACGACATTTCTGTACACCGGGTATAATTAGATATTTGGTTTAATTCTCGTTAAAATCGCAAGATTGAGTTGGTATGGAAGTTGAAGGTATTTCGTTATAAATTTTTGTTTTGAAGGATGTGGTTGGAAAACTTCTTATATATGATTTTCAAATAAATTAGCTTACTGTTTGTCGTTTCTTACCCGCTCATCACTGTCTTTAATGGAAGGATTGTGTTATTATAAACTCCTGAAATGTTGAGCCGAGCAATAGGATTTAAACATATATAAAATATCAACATATCGACAAGTCTATAATAAATAGACATGACTAATTTTCTCATCGATAACAAAAAATACACTTTTTACCTGCTTACCTGCATTATGGGCACTATACCCTCTGGTACCACCATTATTTCTAGTTCCTTGCAATGATTGAATTGAACTTTTTGAATATATTTCGGCAAACATTCAGTGACATATGCACCAAACTCTTTTAACTGATCTGCAGGATTATAAGCGTTTTTTTCATCTTCATCAGTTGTAGGTTTACATACATCACTGTAAGATTTAGTAAACTGGCGATTAATCTTCCAGTTTTTAAGATTTCTTAGAATAATATTTGTAAGTATTCGCATTACTTTTCAAATGTCAAATTTATATTTAAACTGACACATATACGGGAGTAGCCTAAAAATGATATAGAGACATGAACATTGTATTTATAGTAATCATAGTATATTTTTTAAAATGCTATAGAAACACAGGTGGTCTAAAAACAAACAGAATATTTGAAACTTTGGAAAAACGGGCAAAAATACTAATATTTCATTTCTTTATCTTTAAGGATTATTTAAATCTGAATTGAGCAAAAATCCCCTGAACAAAGAATTGCTATGTAATAATTTAAACATTGCTATGCACGATATAAGGTTTAACATATTGAATTTTGTACATTTTAACTAGATGACGCGAATAGTAACTTTATCATATTTTAACACGATTTGTGTATTTTTGTAAATTATTTCAATTCAATTACTTATATCCTAGGCCATCGATTCTCAACCGCGTTCGCGTTCGCGTATGAGGGGGTCGTAATGTATTCAAAAAATTAGACCCGTATACAAAACATCCTTTTATTAGAGTATTTTTAATTTAAAAACAAGTGTTACCTAAAATTGCCATTAAAAACTAAATATTTCCAGGTAATAACAACATAATAAAATAAACTTAAATAAAGTAATAACCAAAGTTGTTTGAAATAATAATTTAATGCGACAGTTGATTTTGTTATTAATTTCCAGTTTGACAAATTATTTTTCAGTGATAATAGACGATTTCTATATTTAGTTTTTTAAGTCATCATAGATAAGAAGCAATGGTCGGCTTTTAATAAAACTAACAAATATTGCGGTTTCTGACATAAAGAAGAAAGTAGTGCGTATATTCCATATGTGGCATAATGTATTTTAATTTTACTATCGCACTACTGTTCTTCCCTGCTACCGCTTTCCAGTGCATACCGCAATACATTTATTAAAGTCCAAGTTTTCGTTTTGTGTTGCATCAATAACAACTTTAAAGTTTTTCGCCAGTTGCACGACCAGGGATTGATATTGCGTCATTGCATGAAAGCATGAAGGCTTCATGCTTTCCGCGGACAGAGCTTGATAACAAACATCACGTTGCAGTTTATCATCCAAGGCAATAAATCCATATTTTAAATATGTTTCATTGTACAATCTGATCTTTTTCTTTACTGTTTCACGAGATGTGGACGCTGCATTTCGTTTTGTTACAAATTTGTCCATTTTATTTGGTATTAATAATTAATTTTATTATCACACTGTTATTAATTTTTTAACACTGACTGAAAGAAGAAATTGTAGTATTTAATACTGGGTGAGAGAAGAAATCGTAGTACTGGTTTTCGTAAAAACGTAATAGATAATGAAACTCTTCGTCTCGTTTCTTTGTTTTTATTACCAAAGCGCATTGCTTGTACGAACCTGCTGAAGCGCGCTTGGGACGAATGATCCGTCTTCCATGTGCCGGCAGATGGCGCGAGGTGCGCGTAGCGTCAATTTACAAGTGCGTGCAAGTGCAGAGCACAGGTTCGAACTGGTAAAAGTAATATAAGAACAAGGGGTGACACAAGTCTTGCAGTTCGGTATATGCGGTATTTCGGTATAAGTTTTTCGGCCCATTCACACATATATCCGTCATTGAGGATTCGCTATTTAATACAAAGACAAATAAATGATTCGTTTTTTACGATTCGTAAACGTGTGAACACGCTCGTAGAAGATTACAAGTTATTTAAAAATAAAAACGATTGTTCATAAATCATGACTCCAAAAAAAGAACGAATCGTCGCCGTGTTAACAGGCCGATGTAAAACTTTGATAAACGTCAAATTAACATGTTGTAGTGAGGGGGTCGTAACGTTTTTTATTTAACTTTTTGACTATTTAGTAGGTCGCGACACTAAAAAGGTTTAGAAACGATATCTAACCGAAATCGAAAATTGTAGGGAACGGTGCGATTCACATAATATAAGTTAATCTAGCGATTTTCATCAATTTGAACTGAATGGGCTGAAGGAATACATGATATTACAGGTACCCAATAGGATTTTATATATACACTTTACTTTTTCTAAAAGGCAAGCCACATTATTATATATATAAGCCCGCAACCTTATTATCATTGTAGCTTAGGATGGATGATTTGAAGGTAAAACTATATGTTTATATAAATTATGCTTCCGTATCTACTCCGTTGGGTGTGATTTCAAAGTATATGACTGAGTTTTTCAGCTTTTTGTTGAAGCAATCCAATTTCGCAAATTGAAGTTTCCAGTCGTATGAAATATAACTGAGTTTGAACTTTATAATGTGTCTCATACAGTCCAATTCATACTTGTAGTGTATTGTACTAGGGTGTAATAAAAACATTTACGTTTTCCCTTTGTTTATAAATAAAGGGTTATACTTCACTCTTCATGGGTTTTATCCGATTTAAACTTTTTGCTCTGACAAATAAACATTCCTTCTTCAGTATTAATGTGATTCTACTGCGAAATATTCAGTGGACGGTTTTTATCAAAGACGCTAAAATGATCGAAATAAGTCGTGAAATTATGACAATTTGTAGACATTATTTAAAAAAGGCTTCAAAACGACTGACGCCGCTCGTCAGATTTGCGAAGTAGAAGGGAAGGTGTCGTATCAATCCGCACGGCTCAGGTCTGTCAATCAAAAAGTTCTGGGAGGCAGACATGTGCCTTGAAGATAAGGGAAGATCAAATCATTCACGGTCTCTCGATGCCGATGTTTTAAGAGCAGCTATGGTTCCATATCCTAGAACATACGCTAAAAAACTTTCAGGGGAATTAGGAGCATTCCACACTGCCATTAACCGGCATTTGCGAGGTATAGAAATAGTGCCAAAGGACTATAGAAGCATCCTTCATGAACTGTCGCTGCAGTATATCACGGCTTCGATTGAAGTGTGTAAAACTCTCTGCAAAAAATCTACTGATTTTCGAGTCATCAAATTGGTATTGATGTTACTGCCGATGAAAATGGGGCAACGGACATAAAATATTCAAAAATTCATAAAACATTCAAAATTAAAGAAAAGGTAAAAACTGGTTGCGTCGAATTTTTTACCTGCAACGACTCACCGTGATAGCGATGAGGAATAAAGTTATTGGCTCAAAGATGGGTTAAAGTTATCTAAAACAACGGCCAATATTTCGAGGAATAACTCACAGGAATATTTTTTTTAATAGTGAAGAACTTCAGTACCTCAAAAACTCAAACACTTTTGTTACACCTTAGTAGTTGCCTATTCGTTTTCATTGTCCGAATGTAGGTGTTTGTATACTTTGAGTTAAAATGTAGTCTGATTTAATGCAGTGATTCTTATCACCGTCTATCCTCAAGTAGGTTTTTCCGCTGCTGTAAGTAATTAACGTTCGGCTTTCAGTAACGAGGCCCGTTTTTGAAGTTGGATATCACTGAACCTTCAGCCACACATTTAGAGGTATATTATTTTCATAGGGTTCGCTGATTTGGGAAAGTGACCCTGATTGTCAATTATGAAATAGAATTATCTTCCCTATATACTAGATTAATGCATATTTATAAATGCTCTTGTTTTTTAGCAACCTTTTTGCTCTACTTCACTTTACTTACGTGCTATTTTCAACTTGGAATTTATCCATGCTATTATTACTTGGATGAATCAAGACTTGTTTTCTAAATTTTCGTGCTAAGGTTGCTCTTTTAGTAATTGTCTAGGGCAAATTAACTTCTTTTTAAGTGGAACTAAATGCAACGCGCAACTTTCCTCTAAATTCAACCACTCGCTTTTTATTTGTACTTTCATGGCACTATCAAAAAACTCAACTAACACTTCATACGTGTTATCACGTGATATTCTCAACTTTTTCTCCTTCTATGTTTTGTCTTGTGATGCTTTCAACTATTTTTGCCTAGATGTTATCTCGCACTATCTCAAACTTCTGCCACGTGTTCTTAAGGCACAATCTAAATAACATGCAGTGTAGTTACTTTCTCAACAACATCGGTCTATGTGTTGTTTAGTTACACTGTCAATCCTTATTTGCCTGCATGTTGTGACCTACAGGATTTCTACTCTTCCTCTCAGGCTTCATATTTCCCATTTCCCATCCCTGGATGAATTAAATACCTCAATTTCTCCGGAATGCGCCTAGCTAGCATATATACTAAATAAGAATCTAGAGGTGTTTTTATGGCATTTTTTTACAAATACATTATATTCGAATACAGTTCCTTTCGATACGTATCTCTACATCTAAGTTGATAAATTATATAGAAAACCTTAAAAAAAAATAAATTAATTGCCAACCCAGTAATTGTTACATAACTTGTAGTACCTACGTTTAGTTTATCTTATTACCTATTTCTACTCATAAAAGAAACAAAACCTTAATTATATACGTAACAATAACATATAAACGTAATTTTATACCGATAAAATCATTGTATATACAATTTGTTAATTAAAGATTGAATGATATATGTGTGTATTATATTTAATGATAGTTTTCGAGATATATGTAATTGTTATTCGGTCATTTAATAACATATTCTTAAAAAAAATCTCAAACATAGTACTGACATTCTAATAAAAAATAGCAAAAAAGCTTGCTCCTTTTAGTAACTACAACAAAAAAAAAACTTGATATCTTCAACCTGGCAAGTTCAAGGCCTTCTACGCCGTCGCTGTAAATATATTTTTACTTTTTAATTATAACATCGAAGTACAATATAATAAACTTTAAAGCCATTTTTATTTAATTTTTAATCTCATTAAAAGTGGTACTTTTTAAAACAAAGCAACATATAATTATTTATTATATCATCCCTTATAATTACTTGTAACCGTTTCTTTGACGATAATAATAAATGCACCCATAAGTAATCTCGTTTTTTTTTTAATTAAAAAAATAACAACTTATATTTTAGTTAAATATGTGTTTATTTTGAAAAAAATTAGGTGAACTCTATGAATATGGTAGAATAATGTGTGGATAAGTTCCATATTAAACATTTGATGCTTTTTGTGTTTCGAAAACATAACTTAAGCGTTGACTTAAGAAATTTAAAAATATTATCAATATTTTCGACGGCATAAAATCGGGAAAATATATTGACTCTGATAATCATCTTTAATTGCTAAAACAAAACTTAAAACTTTGTGATCTACAATACAACGGTATTTAAAACAACTAAGCAAAATGCAAAGAGACCGAATGTGAGTACCATATCAACATTCAGTTAAAAACAAAATTCAATTATCTGCAGTGCACTTTTGTCTAGGTTAGACAGATATCCTTTTCTTCAACAAATTATTTCTGGGAACAAAAAGTGGAAAAAAATAGTGGTTGACCTTTGCCCAATCCACAACCCAAAAAAATCTCTTCACCCTAAAAAGTGTTATTGTCAGTATGGTGGCGATTTACAGGAATTATTCACTATAAGGTTCTCAATCCCAGTGAAACCATAAGTACTGTATATATTAGTACTCAGCTTGATAAACTAAACATGGTTTTAATTCAAAAACGTACAAGAGTGATTAATGGAAAATGTGTTATTCTGCAGCATGACAATGCAAGACCCAACCTTACGCATTTGCATTGAGTGCCAGAATAACCCAAAGAATAATCAAAGAGTTAGGCTGGAAAGTACTCCCTCATCCACGGAATTCTCCTGATGCTTCTTCGTGGAAAAACATCCAACTGTGATCGCTAAAAAAATTGCAGGAAAATAGTTTACTATAAAATCACCGTCATTTAACAAAAAGGGAATTAAAGTTTGTTAGAGATATGGGCAAAGATTGTCATAACGATGGAGATTATATTGTAGATTAAAACTATATTGAGTGTTAAATAAAATAAAATTTTGTACAGTGTCAAAAAACGACAATACTTATGGGTAAACCTAATATATTTACATGCATTTCTTCTAGTGGCACATGTGGTAACGCCTCCAAAATAGTTATCTGAAGGATTTATTTGCCGAGAAACATAAAGCTATATATGAAAAGAGTTCACGAATTATTATCCTTAACATTGTAGACAACATCTGGGACGTTTAAAACAATGTAATTTTTCAACAAAATGTTTTAATAGGCAAATAAATTTAGTGAATCGATATTTTTTCTCCTTTATTTGGGTTTTTCGCCACTATCTAAAACTCAAAAAATATCAAAAATACCTGTTCTTATTTAAAGAAAGAATCACTGGGTAAAAAAAAACCAAACGGAGACAAATTTCTCAGTGATTCTTTTTTGTAATAAATTTGCCTAACGAACAATATTTTTAAAGATATAAAAATGTTATAAAAAATTTACAAACTTTTAACGTTAACGTTTCGGAGAGTAATCTCCTCCCGTTTTCAAAAATGAACTAAACAATAAATTATATTAATTTGTAATATATAAAGTAACGAGTGAAAGTAAATATTCTTTCTTTAAATAAGAAATTAATAAAATTCTTTCTTTAAATAAGAACAGGTATTTTTGATATTTTTTGAGTTTTAGATAGTGGCGAAAAACCCAAATAAAGGAGAAAAAATATATGAACACGCCACAATCATTCAGACATTACTTAGTGAATCGATAACGAACGACTTCGACATCTTTAGAAACGTGTCTTTAATATAGAAAATATAGATAATAAAATAGAAAATAATTGCCGAATGAAAATCTGGAGAATAAAGAGGGTGTTCAAAATTTGTCTTCTATAATTCTTCAAACATTAACCTAGCTTTTTATTCGTCACTGGCTGAGTTAATGCATCCCCATTCATCATTTGTACAGCTAATTCAGGGGAAGACACCCTAGTATATATATAATGATCCTTATTGGCACAAATTTGTCACACTAATCTAGGAACACTATAATCTGTAACTATTTCTGTTATTTCTTCCTTTAATGTTTAACCAAAGGTGCTTGTTTTCTGAATGTATACGTTTTTTTAACTTTTCATTAAATTTATTCTCAAGTTGCTGCCAGTGCACATAATTTTTACTCTCTCAAAAATGCAGAACTAAAAATTAATTCATTAACTAACACCAACATAGCTTTAAATTAAATGACATTGTACACTTTTATGCGTGTATACACTAATGTAGATCCAAGAAAGTCATAGACTTTATTCTCAAGTGAGACAGGTTTACTAGGAAGCTGCTGGCATAAATTTGGTTGGAATTTTGGAGATATTACCTCTTTTCAGTTAGTTCTAAATCATTAGTTATTGATGTGGACGGCCATTGAACAACCCCACTAATTGGAGATGCAATTATACGAAAAGTACTTCATCATTGACCGAACCATTAGAAAGACAGTTTTTCCAAACTAAGGAAAATCATTAAGAACTCAACGTAATTGCCGATCTAATGCAGGATCTAACAAATATCGGGATATCAAATCATAGAATAAAATAATATTTATTAGTAAAAATGTATCTCTGCTATAATTTATAAATAGAAAACTCATGAAAAACTCACTGAAAAATCTTCCTAATAATAGACAATTAAAAGAAATTTTTGATATAAATACAATTCAACCTTTTTACTTAATCCATCCATTTTTATCATCATCCAACATAATTGACACTCTATTTTTAAAATGTTTATTTGTTATTAATATCCTTTATCTGCAGATAAAACTATTTGTTCATAAAAGATCATCATTCCTTTGATAAGCTTACTTCAAGGTTACTGAACGTCAATGAATTCATGTTGGTCAGTTATTTACATGATCCAAAGATGATTTCAATGATTAAGAGAGAAAACATAAAAACTATCCTATTAAAATTTAAAGTATGCATTACAATAGCTTTCTAAAAATTGATATAGTCAAAAAGGTTTATTCAAAAACTTGGAAATTGAAAAGTTTAGGCTCAGTAGGAAGTACTAATTGCCAATTTTTTAGCAATATTATTTTATGGATTACCCAAAATTTACAACTCATACTATTTTACTGGGTTCGTAGTAGAAGGAATAATAGTTCCCTTTCATATATATATATATATATATATATATATATATATATATATATATATATATATATATATATATATATATATATATATATATATATATATATATATATATATATATATATATATATATATATATATATATATATATATATATATATATATATATATATATATATATATATATATATATATATATATATATATATATATATATATATATATATATATATATATATATATGTATATATATAACTAGATAATATAATTAAGTAATAGAATTAGTTTTAGTGATTTTTCTATTTGTTTCAAATACAAGTTAAATTATTGGAAATAGGAAAAAGTTTAACTGTTCTTGATCAGAATATAAAACAATTATTAGCACATATTTATTTTTTTGTACATCAAAATGTTTGACACACTTCTCTATACTTGAAGAGATTTACCACTAAACACCAAGACGCTTTTTTGAACTGCTCGACGCAGGTTTCGCTAACCATGTTAGCATCATCAGGAGATGATTTAATAAGTTAATTAGATTACATGATGATTTAATTAGATTAAATCATCTCCTCATGATGCTAACATGGTTAGCGAAACATGCGTCGAGCAGTTAAAAAAAAAGAAGCGTTTTGGTGTTTAGTGGAAAATCTCTTCAGGTTTAGTATTTCACACCAAAGGTTCCAACAGAAGAATTGAATTGACACTTCTCTATATTTAAGACTTCTTAACCCTCTAGAGATTTTATCACAATTTATCAGTTTAGTTCAATTTTTCATGAACACATCATTTTAATTTTGTGGGTTTACAAAGCAAAAACGGGTTACAGCAAAAAAATTAAAAATTTGTGGCTCGTTATGGGAAAAAATAAATGTTATTCGGAAGTGAACATGGTGATGATGAAATGTTTTCATTTCATACAGATGGATGAATTGTAGGGACAGAGGACGCCGATTAAGTTTTTCATCACTTGACAAGTTGATTCGGTTCGGCGAAGCACATAGAACTCATAGTTCAAATGGGAAGCCACTTGCTTTGTCAAGAAAAAAGATTCATTCTGAGAATTGCACCAAATTCCTGTAAGGGTGCAAGATTAATTACTGAAGAAGCTAAAGTTCAAACAAGAATTAGAAATGTAAGAAAATTGCACTGGCCTATTTCCAGATTTGAATATCATTGAAAATATCTGTGGACACTTTGAAAACGACAGGAATGCTGTCAAGACGAGTTTATAGTGAACCAGTCTACGTATAGTATGAAAGACATGAAAAGTGCTATTCACATTCCATGGGAAGACATTCCACAATAAAAGATAACACTTGTATGATTGATTGTCTATTTAATATTTCGCAGGCTGTTCAATCTTGATAGCTTCACTGAGATGTAGATGATTAACTGTTTTTCCATCTTAATAATACCGTTAATACCGATCTGACGTAATTCTGACGAGGTAGACGTAGACGATTTAGTTTAAATATAAAAATAAAGTACGATTATTGATACCCTTTCTGAACGGGCTATTTGTGAAATGATTTGATAAGTTTCGGTCATCTTGGGAGTTTTGGGACAATTTTTCAACACAAGAAATATATTTTAAAACTCTTGGATATGTTTTTGGTGTCAGTATTTCTATTTTTATATTTTTTGATAGAAAAATCCTTATTAACATTTATTGATATCGATCTGCAATATACTGGCATATGGAAGAAATTCATCTGTTTTTAAAGCAGAATCGGTATAGTAGAAAATAAGTCTGAAATTATATAAGTCAAGTGCCCAAAATAATCTTAAAAGTAGAACTACATTAACAAAACTAATGTAGTCAAATATTTGCTTGGAAAATATATAGAAGGTAAATGGTTAGATACTAGAGGTAGATAATATAGAGATCATGAAAACGTCTCTCGTACAGTAATTTGTGTAATGGTATTCGATGCAATTTTGATTCATAAAATTGTGAACCAGAATGGATAAGTGAATTGAAACATTAAAAAAAGGAATGATATGCACTAAAACACTTTCGTAGTACTTTCACCGTTTGTATTCTGCAAGTAAAAAAATTCAAAAAGTTCTTGCCTCTAATTTCAAATTAAATATTTTTTGTCAACAAAAATTAAAACTATAATAAACAAAAATAACTTCTAAAAGATGTCAATAATAATATCTTCATAAGTTAATTCTGTTATTCAAAGTTTATTAACTCAGATTACTCAATATATATATTTGTTTTAATATGCTTCAAGACCTTTTCGCCATAATAATATAGCTACAAATATATCTTGCCATATTATGCCCATCAGATATAATTTTAGAACTCATTTATATTTTAACTTATCTTGCTGTTTAATAAATCGTTTATCTAATTGCACGACAATTGTGTATATTGTGTTTTAATTCAAATGTCCAAATTAACTCGGTTATTACAAATAAAATGCATTGGTTATGTAGCAAGTGATTACGTATTCATGAATTTTATATCAATTGCATTTTTTAATTAAAAGTCAAGATATCGTCCAAACACTTTTTAAATTTGTTTTTCATTTTAATACATTTAGACATAGGCAACACAATTAACAATATTGCTTATTAAAGACATATACATACACACACACACAAAACAGTAAATTTGTAGATAAATTGGGCTACGTTTGCGCCTGTAAACATGACAAAAGTTGAGGCATCTCAGTTTACAGTTAAAAGTGGAAGCTGTATGAAGTATTTGTTTATTTTTTCTTCGTTTTTTTTTATAAAATTTTTAATTTTTAAATTGAAATTAAGCTAGCCATTAATTCCCATATATTTCTAGAAAAAAACAGATAATGGCAGATATTCCAATTAAATATACGCAGGTAAAATTTAGTTTACAGTGTTTTTAACCTGTATCAATGCAAGTTATTATTAAATTTTAAATTATCTTTAAAGTATTGTGCAATATGTTCCCTGATGGATATTAATTGAAAAAATTAAATAGAAATTTGATTATTTCTATTTTTAGCTCTTCATAAATAATGCATTTGTTAATGCTCTTAGCAATAAAACTTTTGCTGTCTTGAATCCAGCAACTGGAGAAAAAATTGTTGATGTTGCTGAGGCTCAAAAGGTAGATTAACATTTTTATTTGTTTTCCATTATACATAAAACAATACTTTAGGAGGATGTTGATATAGCTGTATCTGCAGCAAAGAAAGCTTTTGCCAGAGGTTCACCTTGGAGAAATTTGGATGCATCTAAGAGAGGAAAACTTATCAACAAGGTAAAATTAATGTTTTTCCATTATTTGAATTTCATCAGTTGGGGAAGAAATATATGTATTGACCATGATCCATTTGAATAGGTTTTTTTTTCTGGTATGATGGATAAACTTTTGGGTGGTTCTATTTATACTAAGCGAAAAATTAGTAAATATCCCACATGTGGACAAAACATGCAATATAGCAAATAAACTAAGACAATTTGGTAATAAACATGCAAAGATTGTCTTGTAAATATCACTTTTTTGTACGATTTATAGATGTTCTTTTTTTTTTTGACGGGTTTTAGCAGTTTTTATTTTCTGGTTTTAAAATGTTTTAGTATGTAGTTTTGGTAATGTTAAAATGCCTAAAGCAATAGTATGCGGAATTTATCGCCAGGTAGTAATTTTGCAAGATGTCGAATTGGTCTATGAAAGTTTTTTTTATTTCGAGAAATCACATATATGCGAATAGAGACCTCTGTAGGAGGCATATTGTCAAGCATGGTTTGATAATGCCTAAAATCGAACTGTAAAACCCATCGTCGTAAAGGCACAACGACGTCTAAGACTCATTGCGCCTTCGCGTCCATCTTCCACCTGGGATATTTTCCAAAATACCCCTTAGCTGCACTTCTAAGAGATGGAACATGATTTCCGTGACGGAGTCACATTAAAACCATTGTCTTCTCTTGGTGTTTCAGCTGTTTGAGCGCCGACGACTGTTGTAGGCCAAGCACTTTACACCACTCCCCTTGGCTGCACAAGTACCAAAGGGGGTTGAGATTTATGGCCATCAAGGTGTTTGGCTAAGAGGATAAGACCCACTGGGATGGTTTCCCGAACGGCTATTTCGATATATTGATATTCGAACTACAGCATTATCGGTCCCACCTTGTATTACATTTGACTACTTAGTATTCAGGGCATCGATTATTGTAGAGAACGAGTACATTAGAATGTGGAATGGCTTCAAATTTTTAGTGATAAAGGCGGATCGATTCTAATTATCTAAACATATCGAAGAAGATTCATACGGCGAATTAGAGAAGGCCATCAGCCCGGGTTTATTTTTGTAAACCAGACATTTAATATTACCCACAAAGAAATATCCAAGGGCGTGAGATCGCATAATCTTGGTAGCCAGTTGATATTACCATTTAGCGAAATTATTCAAAACGCGCGCCAGTGACTTTCTGGTTGTGAGATAACTCTTGAATCACTTGGTAATTTTCTTTAGACCAAATTTTGCAGTTATGTTTATCCACAATTAAGCTTAATGGTCCTCCATTAAGCCAGAAGCGCACTGAAAATATTATTTTTCCCCAAAGTAGGGGTTGCTTTCTAACTTCTCTGTGCTATTGAATCGGGTATCCTTTCCATGGTGGATTAAAACAGTGTACTGAACACAGCAATCTACAAGTAACATTTATATTTCAGGCAGTGTTGCCAGTATTACATTTCAAAGTTATGATACTCATATTGGAAAATCTCTTTATATTGAATATTAGACATTGAATTATTAGGTGATATTGTCTATGAAAGTAGGTGGTCGCCTTTAGTTTTCATTAGAGCTTACATGAAAGTCCATCGTATCTTTAAGAAGTACTGGAACCGTATGTCTTGACTTACCGTAATGGGGGGTGATTTTTTTATCGCAAGATAAAACAGCCGCATAGACTTTCTATAAGAATTGTTTGAAGATAGTGAACAGCCACATAGAATTTTTATAAGAATTGCTTGAAGAGGCCTATCTCAATTTGATGTCATAACCATATAGATCTTCTGATCTTCCGAACATGTTTGAGAAACTATTGGTAGAAGGCTAGGGAATTGGGATGGATGATACAAGGTTTGGGATGTGGACTAAGTTTGATGTAAGTTTAGTTGATTAGATATTGTAGTTTTGCCTGATATTTTCGATACAATTTCACATATAAGTATGTATATGGTCAAGATGAGCACACTACAAGATTCGTATCTATGGTTTGATAACATAGAGTAGGCGAATCAATTCTTCTATTGGAACTTTTGGTGTGAAACACTAAACTTGAAGAGATTTACCACTAAACACCAAATCACTTTTTTGAACTTCTCGGCGTACGTTTTGCTAACCATGTTAGCATCATTAGGGGGGGGGGATGCTAACATGGTTAGCGAAACGTGCATAGAGAAGTTCAAAAAAGTGATTTGGTGTTTAATGGTAAATCTCTTCAAGTATAGAGTATGCGCTGAAAATTTTATTAAACTCACAGCCTTCACAAACAAATGCCTTCTTGGGAAACATATCTCATTTGACCACGAGTTCCGCCAATTGTTTCACAATTAGTTGTACTTGTCGGGATTATTGATATATAGCCATTTTTCAAATCTTAATCCAGTAGAGAGTTAGAATTCTTATTAAGATGTTTGACATTATTCAAATTCAGCACGTTTTTTTTTCTCTCCTGGCTTTTAACTACGCAATCTTAACATTTATGATGGATCAATCGTGCGGGACAAAATGGTCCGGAGGTAAAATACCCTCTTACTCGGATCTTTGGGGGAGAGTGCCGGCGCGGATGAATCATCAAAAGAATTGAAAACAATATATTTTTACAACCTGGAATATTCTATCACTATGTGACTCGTGTCCAGATCTTAACACCCAGAAAAACAACTGCCAGATAGATAAGATTATCCAGTGACCTAACGCGCCATTAAACGTGGATACCGCCGCACTGCAGGAGACGAAGCTTTCAAGTGACAGCTGTATTCAGGAAGAAGAATATACTTTCTACTGGCGGGTATACCCTGTGGAAATTAACAAAAAAATACAGGGGTCGGATGAACCAGAATCGCGAATTACAATTGTTGTAATGTTTTGAGCATGGGCTGCTCATCATAACTAACACAATATTCAAGCAAGACGATAAATTGATCTATATTAAAGTCAGAAATCTCAGGGAAGATTATAATACCAAAGCCCGCATCGATGTGGAGGGTTAAACAGATTACCCCATTATAATATCAAAAAGTCAAAGAAAAGAAAGTTCAAAGACAATGAAAGTTCGCTCGAAACATTTGAGATTCCACAAATCGACCTAAGAAAAACACTAAATACCAATAAACTAACCAGTGTTGGTGCAATTGCGGAATTACGTTGTTATTGTCCAGGAGAATCTTGCTCGCGCTGGATTAGAAGGGGAGAAAAACCGTGATTGTTATTGGAACAAATGTGAGAAGCTGCCTTCGACGCCAGCAGAAAGAAAAGAGGCGAGTTGATAGGTTCCAAGATTTTACCAACAACATAGACATTATCCTTAAATAAAAAAGAGAGAGTCCTTCAAAAAAAACTTAAACAACCCCTGTAACAGAGAGGCTAGCGTCATTCATGTTAAAGCCAAATAGGAAGCATAATATAAGACTTTTGAAGAACCAGTGTTGGGGAAACATAGTCAAGGAAATCCGAATCCAACAACAAATCAACACGACTGTGCTAACAATTTAAGCAATCCCATAACTTGTAACATGTAGCGCTAAAAAACAAGGCAGCGGGGATGGACGGAATATCCGCAGAACTATATAAAGCATTTGGAGACGATATTAGATCCCAGCTTAAACTATACTTTGACCTTATTGGGGAGCTAGGGAAGGTGCCACACGATTTCAGAGATACCATCATCACTAACATTTTTAAAAAGAGGGGGCACCAAGTCGACTGCAATAATTATAGATATATATCATTGCCAGCATTGACTGGTAAAATACTTGTTAAAATCTGGACTACCAAATTCCTCCCTTATGTAGATCAAAATGATCAACCGTAAACATGGTTTTCTGCCTCTGTCAAGTTATTGAACAGAATATGCACATTCTGCAATATGCACCCTCGTTAATAATACAAAGACATTTGACACATTAAATAGGGATGCCCTGTGGTTGATTATGGCAAAGTTCCTGTGTGTCAAATGACCTGTTCTTGGCGGTAAAGGTGACTGTGTAGCGATCTGTGATCGTGCCTTTGATTACTTACTTTAAAATGACCACTAAATTATATCAAATATGGTAAAAATCGATCTTTAGTTTGAGTTGTTCTATATTATATCTGCCAATGTTACTCAACCTTTGAGTATACATCTTACTGTATGAACAATGCAATACAACAAATTTGCTCGACCAACCAACCAACTAACTCTCACCACAGGTTTTTGAGCCTCAGTGGACTGAAAGTTCTGCGAAAGCAAAAGAAAAAACCTGCGAAGTTCGGATGCGTTACAGTTCGGGAGTTATTTAACGATGCATATCCCATTGTTTATGGCAACTTAGCAAAAAAAATCAGAAGGAACGTAGATGGGTCCGCAGAACTAAAGCCAGGGAAACAAAAAAAAACTTAGGACGGTTCGGCATATAATCTCGGGAATGGCTGCCAGTTTCCAATTTATGTCACCTCTCCTGTAGATCTCTTTGGGAAAATTTTACGAACTCGTGGCAGAGACGTGTTGGAAGTGTGTGACTTGCTCCGTCCTGCTGAAACTATGTTTTTTGATTATAACCAACAAAGTTTTGCAGTTCAGGGACCAAAAAATTTTCCAAAATTTTCACATAGCGCTCTGAATTGACCGAAACTGCGCGTCCCCTGCCGTCTTTAAAAAAGTACGGGCCGATTATTCCTCGCGCTGACATTACAGCCCATACAATGACTTTAGGTGAATGTATCGGTTTTTGGTGCTTATTTCGGGTTCATTGCACTCCAATAACGACAGTTCTGCTTATTTACATGATCGTTGAGATGAAAATGAGCCTTATCCGAAAACAATGTGTTGTTGAATATGTTGCAAAACGCTCAGTTACCCTATGAAGCCTCTGACTGGCATCTTGGGGCTTTAACTCTTGCATCAGCTGAATTTTGTATAGGTGCAGTTTTAAGTTTTTGCGCAGAATGCGGTGCAATGATGATCGAGGCATATTTAAAGCATGCACTCGCTTACGTACGGAAATATCCGATTTGCCACGAATGCACTGATTTGCAATTTCCACATTTTCATCACTTCCATGACCTTGATCGCCCGGACTTACGCTTATCCATAGTTGAACCAAACTTCTTAACCAATTTCCTGATGAGGGGGGCACTTGGGGCATCTATAATCTTACGCAAACAACACTTCTTACGTTCACACACACAACGCACGTCTGCTCCCGAAAAACGTTCCATACCGACTAAATTTATAAACGCGGAGCTGTCGACTGATGAGGCCCGCGCCCCTCACGGTTGTTGCGTTTGCGAAGTGAGACAATGAAATAGAAACTTTCTTATGGGACGGGACACCTTACATTTTACGACAGCTCTATGCGGAAAAACATGAAAATGAAACATAAACCCTACCAACCGTCGACTTCGACTGTGAATTCCAATATCCATACAAAAAATGATGTCTCGTCCAGTTCAAGATATTTCATTATCTTTCTAAATTTCAATAAAAATATTCCTAGTTTCTTCAAAGGCGCCAGAGTCGGAATAGTTTAACTACTGAATAATTTTCTCAAGAAAAGTCTCAGGCTTTTCGTGGCTTTTCCTACATGTTTCATTTGATACATCCTTAATCCTTAATCCTTTTGATGCATCCTTAATGATATATTTTTGGTAGTTAGTATATACGACTTGATCCTGAATTGCACACATAAAGCCTTCAACCATATGTCCTATATTGACAGCAATGGTATCACATCCATATTCCTTTTTGATATTAAATGTTTTTAATATTCCTAAAAGATCACATTTTTTATATGTATTTTCGAAGTATATATCGTTTTTTAATATATAGTTCTGAATTTCCAATTTAGTGTTATTTGCATTAGGAACTTTATTTTTTTGGCGGCTATAACTAGCATTGTCCATGATAATTACGCTTTCCTTAGGCACATTGAGCAAAAGACTATTTATAAACCAATCCTCAAAAAGTTCTGCTGTAATGTCGTCATAGTACTCCAAAGACAAATGTTTAATATTTTTGGAGGCCAACCTTAAACAATTTGGAACCCATCCATCCTCGGAACCAGCATATAAAATTGTAATTTATTTTTCCCTTGTTCGCTGGGGCTTTGATTTCGCATTTTCTTGATATATCTACCCATCGTTTTGCTGGCGTCTCATGTGTATCGAACCATGTTTCATCAAGGTAGAAATGGGACGATTTTCTAATCTGTATTGTTTTTATAGAATTTAAGTAGAAAAACCGCCATCGTCGCAATCGTGATTCCATTATTATTTGTCTTATATTAATGTTCCGATATGCATAACCCATTTTAAGATAATTTGAGATTTAAGATAATATTCTCCGGAGGCTAGTTCTGCTGCAAAGAATGTTGATTTTATCTTTCCTTAGTCGCTGTTGCAATGAATGTAATGTAGGCACAGTTTGCTCTTCATACATAGCATAAATTTTGCTTCGAAATTAAGTCTTTGTTACTTTCGTCAACACATTTGCTTTTACCAGAATCACTAAGAACTTGGTTGGCTTTAATTGGCTTCGTCACAATATCTTTAACTGTAGACAACGGAGTTTTCGTTAATGAAGACGTTTCTGCTGCGGCTGCATTTACATTAAGCCCCCTATTCAATAAAGAAACATTGCTTATAACAATTTGCTTAGTTCGGGCGATAAATGTTTTCTTTTCAAATTAGAACTACCGGAGACACAATGATCATTATCTTGCTAAGAACGCCACATTTTTAGCACGTTTGGAATAACAAAAAATACAATCGAAATTATAGAACTGCACTGTTTAAGAAAAGAATGCGAACTAAACTAAAATATTTCGAGACTACTAACCCAGGTATAAAATTAATTTTATGTTTTTACGTGTTATTTTATTAGGCTCGGTCCTGTTTAAGTTTCTTGCAATTTTTTCGGGTTTCGTTGCGACAGGGGTTGTTAACAATTTATTGCAGCCAATCGGTCAACGATATATCTTGAACCGCACTATACCTGAGTTTTTCATGATATATATAGGGGGTAGTATATTACGAGTTGTCGAATTTTAGTTGGACTGCAACTGATTGGGAACCATCTGCAGCAATATACTCTTTCACACGGTTTGTTCACCAGATCTCATTCCGTTTCACTAAAACATACTTTGGCGACATTAATCATCCTAAAAAACGGGAGTTAATTGTCAGTGATCAGTTATAAGCAATACAAAGTTTTAAAATGTCTCAAAAACCTTATGAGGGTATTAGAATGAAGAACATTTTTATAGAAGTATATTTTTTAATTAAATCAGTTTTTATTTAATTTTGCAGTTTGCAGATTTATTACAAAGGGACACTCACTATTTGGCTAATTTGGAAACTTTAAATTCCGGTAAACCTCTACAAGCTGTGTTAGCCGAATTGGAAGTATATGTCAACATTTTGAGATATTATGCCGGATATTGTGATAAAATTCACGGAAACACAGTTCCCGTTGGTGGGTTTGTAATTTTTTTTCAGTATAATTTAACAAAATTAATTTTTTTTAGATGGCAATGGGTTTGCACTTACTAAAAAAGAACCAGTTGGTGTTGTAGCTCAAATCATACCATGGAACTATCCGATCGGAATGGCTATTTGGAAACTGGGACCAGCTTTGAGTTCAGGCTGCACTCTCATCTTAAAACCTGCTGAACAAACTCCTTTAACAGCTTTAGGTAAATTCAAACAAGTCATTTAACATTAGCTATGGATTATCTTTTATTGATTCAATTTTAGTTCTGGCAGCTTTGACTAAAGAGGCGGGATTTCCTGATGGAGTGGTAAACGTTTTACCTGGATATGGTCCTGTTGCTGGTGAAGCCCTTTGCTTGCATATGGATGTTAGAAAAGTTGCTTTTACGGGATCAACTGATGTAAAAATAAGTAGTAATCGATGTTCTATAAATTTCATAAGATATATTTTAGATTGGTCACAAAATATTGGAATATTCAGCCCATTCTAATTTAAAACGTGTTTCATTAGAACTTGGAGGAAAGAGTCCTTTGGTTATTTTTGATGATGCCGACGGTAAATTTTATGATTTGATTTTGATACAACTGATTTTGTATTACTAACTATGCAAACAATTTTTAAATCAAATAATTTCTGACATTTTCTATCGCCGCTATATTAGAGTGATCCATCAGCTAGGCATTTTTTAAAACTAATATTCAAAAATAATTAAGTATATCAACGTATTTTTAGCATTTTGTAGTTTTTAAATTGCTTCTTGCTATAGTTCAATTCTTATTGTTAAACAAAAGCTCTATGAGCTTAATGCAATTGAACTTGCATTAAACTACCCACCATTAGGCAAACAGTCAACTTCCCCTTATTCACTCCTTTATTTCAATGGATGGAGCATGGCATCAAAATGGTATGACATATTTTTTTGTGCCTCCAAGAATAAGGACTAGTCTGGTGCAGAATCAAACCAAACCATACAATCAAATGTTCTTTCTTAAATTTTTCTTTTTATTTAGGCACCATGATGCCTATTTTTTTTCTTCAGTGCAAAGTCAGTATACTTGAGTCTCCACATTGATCGACGTCCCATTACCGATCGACGACCCGATTGATATCCGTCCTACTAATATCTTCATTTCACTCTGATCTTGAATGTCATCCATTCATCGATATTTGTTACTTTATATATCTGTTGTATGAGTTGATTTCTGACTGTCCATTGGTGTTGTTCCCTGTGTTTTAATGTTAATACTGTGGCCGATTTTATTGATTACTATTTTTGTTGTTAATTTTACGTTTGTGTTAGATATATTAATTCGACGATAATTTCGTGTTTTCCTCCTTTTGTGTACATTAAAATACGCAGTTATGAGTATCAGTTATGAGGTATCTTTCGATGTTTATCTTTTTTTTTTTAACTAAAATGTAAGATGTAAAAAAAGTGTAATATTTTCAAATAGCTCAATACTGCAAGAAACATTTTTTTTATAAAGGTGCGTGTTTATTAAATTATTATTATGCTTTTTAATAACATTTTAAATCAGTATATTATATATTTTTTTTTAGTTGATGAAGCAGTAAATATTGCACATGCAGCTATTTTCGAAAATCATGGTCAAAACTGTTGCGCTGGTTCCCGTACTTTTGTGCAATCTGGTATATATGATACTTTTGTAAAAAAAGCTACAGAAAAAGCAAAATCAAGAAAAGTCGGCGATCCATTTGACAGTGATGTACTGCAAGGGCCACAGGTGATTTATAGACTTCTAATATGTTTTATGTTATAATACTGTTTCAGATTGATAAACCTTCATTAGAAAAGATCTTAAGAATGATAGAAACGGGTAAACAACAGGGAGCAAAATTGGAAATTGGTGGTTTACGAATTGGTAGCGTTGGATATTTTGTCCAGCCTACTGTATTTTCAAATGTTAAAGATGACATGACAATTGCCACAGATGAGGTAGGATACTTTACAAATTTTTTCACGGACTTTGGTGTAAGATCCGCATAATATTACTTTGTGATAGTGTGCTCATATGATAAATATTCAACAAAAAAAACTTCGAAAAATTCTTATCGTCCATGATTTCGCCAGCGGAAAAGTAACCTGAAATTTTCATGGAGGCTGGGAGTCCTTTGCAGCCACTCCAGATTTTATACCTTTGACTTTAAATCAAAACAATGGACTCAAGTTTCATCAACCGCCATAAATATTTCCGTGAAAATACCGGGATTTATGTTAATTATCGCCAAAATTACCTCTTCCGCGTTTTTATACAACACACATATAACAAAAAAAAAAAGGAATACGAGGTAGAGAATACCCGTTCTTTGTAATAAGTTTATTATTCCATGATAAAACGGTAATTTTTAGATTTTTGGGCCAGTTCAAAGCATTCTCAAGTTTGACACTTTAGACGAGGTTATCGAAAGAGCTAATAATACACAGTATGGATTAGCTGCAGGAATAATAACTGAAAACATAAACAACGCTTTAGTTTTTGCAAATGCCGTGGAAGCTGGTTCTGTTTGGTAAGTATGTAGTATATAGGGTGGGCCAAAAACATTTGCAATTTAAAATTGGGAGGATGTGCGGCCTGCTTGCAATCTTTGATACTGCTTTTCAGAAATATTGTCGCACTAAACCACAGTAGTTATTTGGTATAAAACAAATTACAAGAATAATGATTTGTATGATAAGGTAAACTCTAAGAAACTTTAGAAAACAAAGATGAACAGCAAGGATTCCGGCAAAATAGATCGACGGCTGATGCTATTCATAATGAGGCAAATAAAAGAAAAGGCTTCTATAGTCTTTTCTGTTAATTTCTACTAAATTATATATTGTGTTACTCTGCCTATGTTTGTTTCATAGTTCTAATGATGTTTGATAAAGTCCAGCTATCTGATTGTTAAATATTCTAAAAAAGAAACAAATCGCAGCATCAAATCATAAATTGAACATTCTGGGAACACAACAAGAATAAAATTAAACATCAAACAGTGAAAGATATATCAACACAAAAATGAATAAGGCAGAGCAATAGCCTCAGTTCATTTCTTTTCACTCTTATAATGGACTAACTCATACAGGAAGTGGCAACAATGAATACTCTCTAAAACAGACTGAATGATTTATACAGGCAGTTGCAAAAATTCCCTCAAACTAGTAAAAAATATAATATGCTGATTTCCATCAACAAAATAAAATGTATGAGCTTTTTCAAGGAGCCGAGTAAACTGGTGGTAGATAACAAAACAAAAAAGTTTGAAAAACGTTGAAACAACAAAGCCACGGTAATATCAGGCTGCTTAAAATATATTAACTGGAGAAATAGTGATATATATGAAATAGTGATTGTAAGAAAAATACGAATTTACTAGACTTGCGTAAGACCGGTACTACCCTATGGTATCGAAACCATAGTTGACATACAAAACCAAAACCATTCTACGAACAGCAGAGATGAAGACTCTACTACTGTCTAAGAGATGGAAAGAAAGCTGGTCATATACATCCCAGGAACGCTACCAAGATTTGAACAGCCCTCGAAAGATTATACAGACCATTAGATCTCCTTAAAGAATAAGAATGATTTGCACGCTGTTTCATCCAGAGCATAGATTGGACAATGTGAATTAGTATCTTAGTTAGACACAATTTAAAGTTTTCCATTTAAAAAAGAAACACAAAACCTGTCTACTTTGAACTTCATAACTGAATTGACACAACAAACTGAAGCTTTCTGTTCATAAGAAGAATGAAATATTTTAGCACATTATTCTTATGTATTCTATGTAAATATTCTTAAATATTTCTAGCACAAATATTCACACACAAAACTACTCATGCAAAGGTGGTGAGTTTAATCAGATATGATATTTTGAATATGAATAGGATATGAAAAAGAACAACGCCTAGTACAAGTTTGAGGTTTTTTTGATACACTTTCAACAACCTTCTTGTCTTCTGGAAATATTTTAGGAAAGTTCAGACCTTTTATATATTACTGAATTATTCATCTATCGTTACTTGGGGAAACACATTCTTGTATGTATTTTATTTCCATAAATTAATCTACCCATTGTAACCATTGACGAACTATATTGACAAAACATTTTGTAAATAAATACATATTGAACCATGATTAAATTGAACTGTCCACAATTGAAATTGTCCACCAATGGTGTTTGTTTTTAGGATAAACTGTTATGATTATATTACACCACAAACTCCTTTTGGCGGATATAAAAAATCAGGCTTTGGAAAGGACTTGTACGTATAAAATATGTAAAATATAAAGATCACGATTTATAATACGTCCTGTTTTCTGATTTAGGGGTTCTGATTCACTTGATGACTATCTCGAAACAAAATCAATAAACATCATGCTGCCAGTTAAGGTTTAATTCAACATTTATATTTGATTTTTTTAATAGATTTATTGTTATAAGTAAAACATTTTTGTAATAAACAATACAAATATATCTATGTTAAATTAATAATGAAATAGTATTTGGATTAAAAAATTATAATTAAAAAATCACAAATAATATATTGATAGCACAGAAATATTACATAAAATATATGAAATATCATTGCTGGCACAACGGTCATACGAAAACGTATACCAAATAATAATATAACCAAATAATACCATATCTCAACAGGTCAATGATAATGATAAGTTACTCCTACAAATTAACTTTTTTACACTTTACATTGTTTACATATCCTCAATTTTTTTCTTACATAAATTAATACATGATATTAATGCTATAACTTCTAAATGAGGCGGAAGAATATGAAAATAAAACAATACTAAAATCACCACCAAAAAGTTATCGCGAACTTTTTCAATTTGATATAATGGTTAACTGCAGAATATTCTAGCGACATTTGCAACAACCGTAATTAGTCGAATTGGCTTTACTTCGAAAACACTATCGTTGCAAAATAATCATCTAGTTTTATATATATTTTTCTATTATCCCAAAAACCATAATAAAGGAAAATCAACTGCGACTTCACTGCATCTATTAAACATATTAGTCAATTCAGGTTTCAGTGTAGATCAGTTGCAAATATATAGCCTTGCTGCTGGAGAACAAAAAGACGTTTTTCAACAGCATCTTTGTCTGAAACATCCATAAGAAATTCATCTAATTACTAAATCTTTAAATCAATAAAAATAACAGTTACAATTATATGTATAAATATATATATATCTGATGGTGAGTAAGGTACAGAGTATGGTCAATTGTCAATGACTGGAATGAAGATGAGAAAATGTCTGTGTATATTTGTTAATACATTTTGAGTTGCAAAAAAAAGACTATTACATTATATACCTCCAAATAATTCTAAAAAAGTATGTTATTCATACTTATCCAACATTGAACAGAAATGAGTCGATAGTTTACTTACACTTTGTTAAAAGCATTCGATCCTGAGGATTATGCACCTGTTGGGAGAGACTGTGGAGAAGAATCTGGGCAGTTTGATACCTTTGGAAACATTCTCCCGGTTTGCCAAAAAGTTCATCTAAGGCAGCTGTTTGACACTAAAATAAAATTTCTTTATACATAAAACAATAATTCAGTTTTTTCTACTTACCATCTGGATAGCATGATTGTAAATGATTTTATCAGCGGTAATGTCAGTAGAACCAATTTTATTCAACAATCCGGTGCTGTTTAGCTGTTTGCACTCTAATAAGGTTGTACGGAATTTTGTATTGAGAGTTGATACAACTGTATAAATAAAATTACTATGAGTTCAAAACATTAAATAGGTTATTTATATTTGAAAAATTGTCAACAAAATTTAGACAATTTTTTAAAATTTGACTGGAACATTTTGGTCCATCGTCATAGTGAATGGCACCTTGATTAAATGTAATTTTGAATGTTCTTCAATTTTTCTCAATAAAGGCAGGAACTTTTGCATCAATCCAATAAAAAATATGTGATATTAGCATTGCCAAACTCCTCATACGGTTGAACCGCTGAAAGATTACCCGTGCGTCATGAATTTATGCCTATATCATAGACGTCTGAATATGGTCTTTTTATTTTACCGAACGATAGAGAAGCGTGGTAGAAAGAGAAAGTAAGAGGTTATTAAAAGGTGTTTGATCGTATCGCCGATGAAAAGTTCGTCTTTGAGTTCAGCGGTCCTGTTTTAATTGTCATTTGACTTGTTTTGTTATTGTGGTTTTTAGTGAAATTGTGTGCTGTAAAGTTGAGTTTTATTGTAAAACAAGTAAGAAAGTATAAAGATTCATAAACTTTTATTTCCTTCAATAATTCTAACCTAACCAAAGACAATATTACAAACGTTTAATAAAAATAGAATTTATATTGTCTACTTCTAAAAAAATACTGAAAGATAAACTGTTTCAAAATAATAAATAAATATAGAACTGTGAACTTTTAAGGTATTTATTTTAAGATATTTAATTAAACATTTTATGTGATTTCAGATGTCAGGAAAAACACTGAAATCGCAAGCCTAACAATTTGTACTCAATGTTTATGAGTATTTCGAAATGGAAAAAAGGAATGGGGGACCTTTAGAGCCTCTTTTAACCATTCAAGAACTAAATAATTCTTAATTTGATTATACTTTATTTATTTTGCATTATCATATCATAATATTTTTTAGAGAGTTGTAGAAGCATTAAAAATATGAAGTAAAACTGTGTATTCTATTAAGAAAAAAACCCAATCCAGTTATTTCTTCTCCTGGAACAAGCAGGCCTCTTGCAAAGACCAAAACAACAGAATTAGATGAAGGAAGTAAAATGGAAGTTAGAAATATGTCGTACAAATGTTTATGTAATTATATGATATGTTTGTAATAAATGTGTAATGCAACTGTTCCGTGGATCCGTGGTAACATTTTCTTCATATAAAAATGGGTCTCAACAACAATGTCTATTGAGTAGATAAAATAATGGTTTTTGACCAATCAAATAATTTAATTCCTTGTTTTGACCAATAACAAAATAATTTAATTTATTGGCTACTTCCCTAAAATTTACAAAATTTTTCGTTTGATCTATGACATAAAACTTTAAAATTTTATGACACACTCGAAATTTTACGTTAAAATATCGATTTATAACAGGACGTTTTGTAATTTTATGTTATAAATAGGTACAAATAAATGTATCGTGGATTTAAATCATAAATATAACTATCCATCTTTCGAGGCACCAACCACTTCCATTATAAAAGTTAGCACTAATTTGACTAACAATTTTTGATTTGATCCATATAGATAAAATTGATGACGCACGGGTAATCTTTCGGCGATTCAACTGTATACTATATTGATTAAATCCAATTCTAATTTCGTTAAATTTTTCTCAAAAAGGAACGAACGTTTTCATCAATCCAATAAAAATAAGTGAAACTCCTCATATAAGATAACTATTTCTGCTTTGTTAATTATTTAAATTAGAAATAAGTAAATAAACTCACCATTTTTTACCGTTGTACTGGGACGTAGCTGACCACTTTTTAGCTGTTTTGTCGCCAATGCTAAACCACTGCTTAGTAACTGTAGCGCACGAACTAAGAGTACGAACTGTTCTGTGCGCCTGTCCGTTTCTGACGTAGGCGCATTAGACGGTCCCTTACTACCCACGTTATTAACCAAAGCGTTGATAGGGGCAGCTCTTTGTGAGGCAAGATCAATGATGCATGAACTTAATGCTAGAACGAAGTTGATCTTCGCTAATGTTTCGTTGTGTTCTTTCTACAATTATAAATTTGTTTAGTCGATATTGTGTTTCACCTATAGACATTCTACTGTTTATGAATATTGACATAACAGTTGCTTGTGACATAATATATAATGATATACTAATGTATGTTAATAGGTAAACATAGTATAACAATAAGTTCCTATATCAAACCAATAATTACTTTTTTATAATCATGTTAAAAAGACTGTCATAAGTGTTATATAGTCTTCATTTTCACTATAGATGATAGTGATTTTTTATGTTGAATTTATTTAAAGGTGGCATCAAACCACCAAAAGATTGTTATTAGTTTATATGTTATTAGTTTATAAACACATTTGATTATTTAAAAGACGAATTTTCGCTGTTTGCATTTTGTCAAAAATATTTTTCATAACAAATCGTCGACATGCGCTCCTCTTTTTCTTTTTTCCTCCTATGACATCTGCTCCCTTGGAGTTATTTTAATATATATTTTTTACTTTAGGTTCAAAATAATGTAAGACTGTCAAATGTTATGTTTATTTTCGTTATTAGTGCTAAACTATGTATAAAATTCAGAGAAATGGATTATTTATAAAACTGAAATAAAAACCAATAAACGTATGTCGTAGTTAAATTAGTGATTTCGTGTTAATATACCTAATGCTACTATATTGCTAGTCGGCATTGAGCATACTACTTGCCAATTCCTCCATTAGCGTCGCGACATTTGCGCACATCGGGTCGAGTAGTAGAAACAAAGAGATAGAAGTACACGTTTGCTCTCTTCATGGCACTTCCACTTACGGGCGATAGCAATATAGCAGTATTAGATATATGGTCTTAATCAGTACCAACTTGTCGTGTTGGTTGTCCACATTTATAGGTCACCTGGGTTTCGGGATTAAATGAAGATTAATCCTGTATTTCTATATCTGTATTTGTACGACAGTGCAGGGGTCCACTTAATTTAAACAATTACTTTAAACTGAGTTCAGTGACTGACGCGATAAACTCAAATTCTCAAGTTTTTTTTGAACATTAACATTTTTAAATATTCCCTATACAAATGATGTAAATGCAACTCATGTCATTAGGAAATTAATTACTTCTTCTTTTTTCTGTGGTACTACAGCCAGTTAGTGAGCCTTGACCTCCTTCAACCTTCGTCTCCAAACGGATCAATCTCCAGCAGTCCCTTGCCAGTTTTTGATGTGCAGTAGTCCTTCAGCATATCTTCTTACATGGTACCACCACCATGTCTTTGAGAGGCCCATCTCTCTTTCTGTTACCCACTATTTGCCCCTCCATAATTCTCCTTGGTATACAGCTTTCTGGTATTCTTGCCACATATTCCACGAACCTGAGTGGCTGAAACCTCATATAGTCTACAATATCCAGATCTTCGTCTACTTGCGTAAGTTCGAAATTATAACTGATCCCCAAATTTCATTATCATTCACAGCATCAAAAATTCTTCTGACTACGCTTCGTTTAAATACTGCAAGCATTTCTTCTGTTTTCTTTGTGAGGGTCCACGTCTCACAGCCATAAGTGACTATTGGCCGAATCAGTGTTTAAAAAAATATTTTAAAATCATTATATTGTAATGTCTGAATGATTGTGGTGTGTTCATATATTTTTTCTCCTTTATTTGGAATACATGAAAATCTATTATTGTCAATGTAAGTATCGTTGACATATACAAAAAAATATATTTACTTTCACTCGTTACTTTATATATTACAAATTAATATAATTTATTTTTTAGTTTAGTTTTGAAAATGGGGGAGATTACCCTCCGAAACGTTAACGTTAAAAGTTTGTAAATTTTTTTATAACATTTTTATATCTTTAAAATTTTGTTCGTTAGGCAAATTTATTACAAAAAAGAATCACTGAGAAATTTGTCTCCGTTTGGTTTTTTGTTTTTACCCAGTGATTCTTTCTTTAAATAAGAACAGGTATTTTTGATATTTTTTGAGTTTTAGACAGTGGCGAAAAACCCAAATAAAGGAGAAAAAATATCATTATATTGTCCCAAAAGGCAAAACAATTTCTTTTAATATTCTCTTAAATCCTATTGTTTATTTCAGTACATTCAAATCCTATTGTTTATTTCACCACATTCAATATATTTATGTATATGCCTCTTAAATAAATACATGTAGAGGACTGTAAGTTCAAATAGTAATTTCTAATTTAAGTATAATAACTAAATTGTTTACAAATACAGTACCTCTAAAAGGGTTTCTTCTGGAAGTTCTGGACCTGTAAAAGCAATAGGTTGCGCTTCACACGTACACGTATCGTTTTCAGTGTTCTGGAACAAAGTGTGATAGTTGCCCATTTCTGAGATCTCTGGTAATGTAACAGCCCTTGTACAAAACGGAATTACAGGAGAACGACCTTAAAGAAAGATTTTTATAAATTGCAATGCTAATTATAACATTGAAAATAATTACCTAAATTATTATTATCAGACAGATTAGGGCTACTTAAAATTGGTACCCTGGCCAACGGACCACTGAGTACTGGAGGTGAAGTACCCGACCTTTTTAGAGGTGAGCTCAATGGCATATTCTTAGCGCTAGTTGGACTAACCGTCCACAAGCTTGGCGGTGGAGGTGTTTCACATAAAGAACTAGACGTTGATCGCCGTCTACCCCCTCCTGGAGGAGTACCAATGACAAATTGTACCTGCAATATCAAATTTGTCATTTATACTCGTTTATCTAATTAAAAAACTTAAACTTACAGATGGAGGAGATAATGATGCAATATCTATATCAGTACTTAGCTGCCTATCAGGTGGCCTTTTCATTGTAATAGGCTGAGAACGAGGCACGACACTACTTTTTACGACCTGATATAACATTTTATAAAATCAAACATGTTTTGAAGCTCAATAAATAGTATACCTCTACAGGAGAAGATGGGGCCTGCTGATCATCGCCCTTCTTTTGTGAATGCATCCTCTCAAAAGCTGCTCGTTGTGTGGGTACTGGAATGGGTTCAGATATGGGTAAAAAGTTGGGTCGAGTGGGACTATTTACTGCGAGATGTTCGGTAGTTGTTGGACTAGCTCGCACTTGTAACTTCAAACTATAAACGAGTTTTATGTTATAACTTATTAATAAGAAGATACAATGCAGCTGTTAATATTGCTAAAATATTAAAAAATGTAACGAGTCATATGTTAAAAATACAAAAAAGCTTTTAGCGACAATTTAACAAAAAAACATTGGGGTAAAACTTTATTGAGATCATGCTTTTATAATTACTATGTGTAGAATTATTGACCTAAATGACTGAAAAGTGCTAATGCAATAACATGTGAGACTCACTCAGAGAACAATCCTGACAATGAAGGCATTTACGTGTCATGGAGATTCAAAAAGAAATATGCCCAAATATTACTTTAAAATGAAAAAATAAATTGTTTTTAATTGCATTCTAATTGGTAGGTTTTTTAGCAAAAACGAAAAATTAATTGAAATTAAATATTCAAATGGGTTTTTCACACCATTAATTTTGACCCCTTGTAAAAACACCATTAATTAGATGTTCTATTTCACCTGTTGATTCTTCAGACAACGTTTATTTTCAATTCTTCTATAGGAGCCTTTGGTGAGAAACACTAAATTAGAAGAGATTTACCACTAAACAACAAATCCCTTTTTGAAACTTCTCGACAAACGTTTCGTTAACCATGTTAGCAACATCAGGAGATGATTTAATCTAATTCTAAAACTAAACTATATTCTATTTATATGAGAACCCTACCTAATGAAGCGTGTAAAAATCACCAACCGTGAAGTTTACTGAGACTTACAATAATTGAAAAAGTTGACTGAACGGAATAGATCTTTTATCCCGGTTCATGATTTCCTTACATTTTTTTATTTGAATGCTTTCATATGCATCCAAAGCCCTATTGTTATTTACACTTTTACCAGTCTTAAATTCCCTATATCTATATTGTGGTCATGTTCGATCGCATGCTGAGCAAAACAAGATTTTTTTTATTTCTCCCATATTTAATATGGGCAAAGTGTTCTTTAAATCTCGTTAATATGGATCTTTTTGTTTGCCCAATATATAGCTTCGATCACAATAGTGACAACTAATTTCGTAAATTTCCGACTTTTAATGTTGATCTATTTTATCCTTTGGATTACCCAGAAGTTATCTTAAGGATAAAGTAGATCAACATGATGAGTCGGGGATTTACAATATTAGTTGTCAAGACGTTTTCAGAAGGTTTGAGAGGAGTTTGATCACATTGTGATGTGATGAAAGCATTCAAATGGAAAAAATGTAACTACTACTACTGGTCCTGGAGGTTAAGTTGACCCGAAGGCCCTGACTTGTATTCACTGATTTTTTCGAACGTCACGACAATGTCGCTTATTCGAAGGGTTTTAGCTGCCGTCCTTTAGGCATGGAGGTGATGACCGAAGAGGATGGTCATACTGGGGCAACGGCCGGCAATGAAGCTGCCGTGGCTCTGATTAGCGGATTGTCCGAAAGGGACGCCGTCGCTAGGAATTTGTCCAGAAGTCTGGACAGGAATGTCTGAAGCTCTGGTGTTTCAGTTTCCCGATGGATTTGCGCTTTCCTTACAAACCATGGGGCACCTACTATTGTGCGAAGAGCACGTGACTGGAACGATTGCAGATTTGCAATCGACGTTGGGGGGAGGTACGGGAACCAGGCCTGAGATCCGTAGGTGAGGACGGATCGGACCATGATTTTATACAGGGTTATTCGGATGTTCAGCGAGAGCTTACTTTTGCCGTTCATTAGGGGGTAAAGCAGACGAGCCATGGCTCTTGCTTTCCCGGTTGCCTTCTTTAGGTGCGGCACCCACGTGAAGGCCTTGTCGAACTCAAGGCCCAGGTAGTGTGCCGATCTGGCCCATTTGATGGGGACTCCGTAGATGCGGATATTCTGTCTGATTATCGGGCTGTCTTCTTGTGAAGAGGACAGCCTGGGAAAAAATGTAAGAAAATCATGAACCGGGATAAATGACCTATTCTGTTCAGTTAACTTTTTCAATTATTATTGTAAGGCTCAGTAAACTTCATGGATCATGATTTTTACACGCTTCATTAGGTAGAGTTATCATATAAATAGAATATAGTTTAGTTTTAGAATTAGAATAAATCATCTCCTGATGATGCTAACATGGTTAGCGAAACGTGCGTCGAGAAGTTTCAAAAAGTGATTTTGTGTTTAGTGGTAAATCTCTTCGAGTTTAATGTTTATTTTAATTGCCATTTCTATTATTCATTCAAGAACGACATATCAGAGTATTATAATTTTTTAGAAATTAAAAATTGGTCATTTCACGAATTCGAATTTTAAAGTACGAAAAACTCATGCTTTTATTCTGAATAAATTATAAAAATAATGGGTTGTTCTATAAGTTCCCGCCGTTTTTTATAATTCGTTTGTTTTTCCTTCAGTTTTATTTTGTTTGGCCAAATGTATATAGGCATTCGAAAGTCCTTTTTTTACACACAAACGCCGCGCTCTGGTCGACTTTCCGACTTCGACGAGGACCATCTTAAAGCGCTTTTAAAGGAGAACGGCCGTCAAACATGGGCAGAATTAACTGAGAACATGGACTGCGGCCTTGAGACAATAGCTCGACATCCGCAATCTATGGGCTTTATTCAAAAACTCGCAGCTTATGTGCCATACAAATTAACCGATAACTATGATATCGCCACCACAAAGCTGTTCAAAATTTCGTTCGACACTGAGCAACACACGGCCGCAAGCAACGATTCTTGTAGAGAATCGTCATGAGAAATAATGTTTCTACATCAATATGAGGTAAAGGAAGGAGTGGGTGACCGCAGGAGACACGGCAAAGCCAATAATTAAGCAAGATGTCCATTCTAAGAAAACCATGATCTGCTTTTGATGGGACGAGGAGGATCTCGTGTACTGAGAAATGCTGGAGAAAAACAAGACGTTAGAGAAGGCCAAATCATCTTGTTCCACGACATTACACGACCTCATTCTGCAAACATCGTCAAGGTGGCCCTGAATGATCTCGGATGGGAGGTTCTTCCACATCCGCCGTACTCTTTAGATCTTGCGCCAACCGATTATCACTTTCGCCAACGATGAGGACCTCAAAAACTGGCTTAACATCTTCGAGTTCAGGCCAGGCCGTGAACAATGAGGGGGAATCCATTATTAATTTGTTGCTTTTTTCAATAAAACTTTTTAATAAAAAAAAAACAGTGGGAACTTATGGAACAGTGCAATAGTTCAGTTCTCCATGTTAGAAAATCAAATATTCTTATGTACTTACTTAACTTTCTCCTTATCTCGATCCTTTTCCAAACTCATATCTATGGATTGGTCCGACTGTATCTGAATATTATTGGGAACTATAACATAATCATCTTCAGTACTACTGGAGCTGAGAGCCGTCCTAGCGGATCGAGGCGACTCTATAAGTGCAGGTTGATAGGGGGATTAGTAAAAGCTAATTTAAGCGGAAAATAATATAGTTAAAAGAAAGATAATTGGACAGACCAAGAAAAAATACAATCAGTTAAATCTTATTAACTTATATCCTAACAAATTCCAATTTGCAAATAGAATGAATGATCTATTTTTATTCAACATTTAGAAATATAGGATTATTTAGAATGTTGAGTGTTTTAGCATAGTAGTTAAAAGATTATTTATAAAATCACAGAACTTTGTTGTTTTGTATTTCCTGAATAAAAATAATAGATGTACTCATAGAATATTGAAAATGTAAGCTCGGATGACTTACACCACACCCTCAGTATTTCTTATTTCTTTTTTATCTTTTACTGTTAATATATGTTATACATAGTGATTAGAGTAAAATTAATTCTGGAATCGCCAATTTCTTTCTTATGTATTTTACAAGAACAGTACAAAAAAACAAATGCCAAACCCATCAAGATATAGATAATGATAAATTATTATAAGCAAACATGAAAAAAAAATCTATCAATTTATTTAAATTAAGTGTCATAGAAAAATCTTACTTCTAAAACAATTCACCTTCTAAAAATTACCGTCGTTTTTTTAAGTCATTTCAAAATGTTTGGAGATAATGTAATGAATGAAACTGAATGAAATATATTTGATATGTAGTTTTTTAAATCAGTTAACACAAGACATGGGCAATGAACAATATTATTAGGCGAAAAAGTTCTGAGCTTCTTTTCCCAAAACTCAAAAAAACATATTAAACAGTGACATATTCCCCGTTTCCATTGATAACGTTTTACAATCTTTCAGACAGCTTGAGGTTAGAAGCTACCTGATTTCGAGGCGATAAGGTAATTATTCTCGTATCTGTACAAGGGAAGAGGTGGTAATTGGAAAGTGTTCTATGCCAAGTGTAGGACAGGAAGGACAAAAAAGCATGACAAAACATTCTCCTCTGGCACGATCACTTTAAAACATCTTTGATCACATTTCTATTAATCCCTCGCTAAAATTGGCCAATTACTATTAATAGCTGTTAGGAAATTAAAAAAAAACTCTTTTCTTATCAAAGATGATCATCAAAGCTTCTTTTTTCTCATCTAATACTATTATCGATGACGCATCAGCAAGTAAGGCTATTTAGCAAGTCGACAAACTTAACGAGGGTTCCGAACCACAGTTATCAGCTACCAATTAACCCCGGTCAGCACCTCCCTTGGTTTGTATTTAACCTTAAGGCTTCAGAGAAGCTTACAAACTGGCGGGTGACCAACGCAGAATACCACTCAGAAGGCATCAGGCTTTACAGGGCTTCAAACTGGCGTAACTGGGAAAAAATTCCTTGCCGAATTTTACACTCTTGTGCCTGTTGAAATATTGTACGCAAGCACGGTCTACCTCAGACGGACACCCATCCAAGCAATAACTGCAATAAGTGACACTACATTTCTACATCCGAGTCGCCGGATTACAGGAGATACCAATCTCCTGAACATTCTTTATTAAACACATACTACAACTGTATATTTTCTTATACAACATATATTTAATTATTTTGATATTTTTCAACTGTAATCTCTTCTTTACTTCAATTTAAATATGACACTGAATTTTATTAAATCCCTTGTTAAGAACCAACATTTGAATTAACTAATTACCTGGCTGAGATCTAGGTGGAGTTGCAACTTTAACAGGTGTTGGTGGCTTAAGAGGAATCTTAGTTAATGGGGAAGTACTATACATCGGCAGAGGCAATTCTGAAAACATGCAAGTGTACAACAATATTAAATAAAAATATAAAAAATATTGAAAAATTATTATTTACCTCCTTGTAAAGGACTTGCTTGCTGAGGTGACTCTCTTTGTAAAAACTTGTGATTGAAAAACGTTTCAAAATTCATTCTCTCTCTGGCATTTCTTTTTAATAAACCCAATAGAAGGTCGTTTAATTCTGTAGATGTGCTTGGGGGTATTCTGGAACATTAGATCAAAAGAGGTTTAATGGCTTAAATAATAGACAAAATTAGCCTATTTATTTTCCTAAAATATAAGTAAACATTCCTAATATGCTGTTAATTTTAGTGTCACTATTAATTATTTAAACCAAAAATGACGTATGTTCAATTAAATTATAGATATTTACTTTAGCAAACAAAAAACAATAATTTGAGTTCAAAATTATTTAGTTTCTTAGACACTGTTAGAATATTGGGGGTATAAAACTCAGTGCAAATTAAAATTTAGGAATCCATTTAATTTTAATAAGAAATTAAAATAAATATAATTCCAAGACCTTCTAACGGACCAAAGTCTCATTTATAGTTAATATACAGACACGATTAATGGGAACTCTATAATGACTTTAACTATTACATATATATATAACTTAATAAATCTTCAGATTAGTTCACAAATATTATAGATCTTCAGATTAGTCTGGAAAAATCTCCAGCAGCCTCTTGCCAGTTTTTGATGTACAGTAGTTCATCTCATCTCGTTAAGCATCTCGTCTTACATTGTCCTGATACTGTATCTTTGGTCTATATCTCTTTTTGTTACACCTCATTCGTCCCTTCATGATTATCTTTGGTATTCAGCTTTCTGGCATGCTCGTCACATATCCAGTCCATGTGAGACGATGAACTCACATATTTTAGAATATCCAGATTTTTTAATAATTGCTTGAGGTCAAAATTAAAAATAAATAAGCTTATCAGTATATGGTTGATCCCCCTTGACAGTAATTTTTCTTGGCAAGAGTGTCATCATTCATCTTTTATCATATTCCACTCTTACCGAAAGGATTACAGGATTCAAGTCTGAGGACCGTGCAGACTATTTTAAAAGACTTATCCCATTTAATTTAAATTATCTCATACTTTGAGTAAACTTGTAACATGGTGCGTTGTTAATACGTACATTGATGATTATAATTTAAACATTGACAAATCATTGAAAATATTTTTTTTATTTAAAAAATGAAAAAGCTACAAGTTACCTTGAAATTTGATTCATCAGATCATATAAGTTTGATGAAATTGTAGAGTTCGACGTTAACACTTTTGGCTCTTTTAAAAGGTAAATTTTTATGCATTGTTGTAAACTAAGTTCGCCTTTTTGCAATATATTAAATTATAGCTAAAAATTTAGAATGTCGTCCACTACGATTTAGAGAAATACAAAAAAAATATACCCAAACATTTGCTTATAAACATAACTGTAAAATTGTAAACTGTAAAAAAATCCTTATAAACATAACTGCCGAAATAATTATTTGTTGACGGAAAGGCGAACAATATACAAAATACACGATTTGTGGTATTATTTTAGCTGAAAATGAGTATCAATATGGAGTGCTCAATTCTTTTGGACGTGAGTCTATATAATCCCGACAAGCAGACCTAATAATTAAGTCATCAAACAAGTGGAGTTAACCATGACCGAATGAGACAGGGTTTCCATGAAGGGGTTGCCGTGGATTTAGTGGAATATTGAAGAAATAGTCTACTCTAAATTATTTCGAAGCAATTAAGCCGCAAGTAACGTAATTCTTTTTTGGATAATACTCGTTCAAATACACGGTGGGGCAAGTGCCACTCTACAATTTTAATTATTTATAACTTTTAAAAGAAACGAGACAGAATTTTTCTATATATTCATTTCATCTTCAAATTTTGTGTTAATTAATTTTTGAAAATTATCTCAATCAAACATGAGCTATTAGCAACGATGCAACTTTGTGCCCTCATGAACACATTTTCCATAACCTTTGTCAACGTATCTGGTGATAATGCAGCGATTTCAACACGGATGTTGTCCTTGGTTGCTGAATGGTTTGGGACTTATTTATCTGCCTTACTTCAATTGTTGTCAATGTAAGTATCGTTGACATACACAAAAAATATATTTACTTTCACTCTTTACTTTATATATTACAAATTAATATAATTTATTTTTTAGATTAGTTTTGAAAACGGGGGAGGAGGACCCTCCGAAATGTTAAAAGTTTGTATATTTTTTAGAACATTTTTATAATTTTAAAATTTTGTTCGTTAGGCAAATTTATTACAGAAAAGAATCACTGAGAAATTTGTCTCCGTTTGTTTTTTTTTTGTTTTTACCCAGTGATTCTTTATTTAAATAAGAACAGATATTTTTGATATTTTTTGAGTTTTAGATCGTGGTGTAAAACCTAAAAAAAGAAGAAAAAATTACCATTGTAGCGTGACACTTGCCCCATTCTGTATATGCAGCGCCTCAATGAAAATATTTGGCTTTGATCAACAGAAAAGGGGAGCTTCTCGGCAGTAAAATAGTGCGAAATATGCCATCATATATGTGTGAATGTGTTTGTATTGTATGTATAATACATTTATAAACACATGCAGAGATGGAGCTTCAATAATCCGAATAAAGCCGAAATGGTGTGTCGGAATCTGCCGATATTGAAATATAGAATCTAAGGTTTTTGACGGTGAGAACTGATATATTTTAGTTGAAAAATTTACATCGGAAGTATTATTTCGTGAATATCAGGCACAATTTAATGGTTGTAAGAGCACATTGAAACTGTACTGTAGTAAAACAATTATGTAAACAACGTACAGATAATGAAATGTTAGTGGTTAATAATATTGGCGGGGGTGTTGGTAAAAAAGAAAAATTTTCTTACTTTGGTGCCAAGTTGGCGTTTTTCTCGTAAAATGATTTCAGTTCTTGCGGACTTCTGGCTTGGAAGGGAGCCTTTCCTGTTAAACACTGAAATACTATGGTACCAAGACTCCACAAATCTGCTTTAGCATCATATTGGAGAGACATTATTACCTCAGGAGCCTATATGTTGTTAAGTTTCAATAAAATTATTATAAAAAGTAATTGGACATTTTACTCACCATATACATAGGACTACCACACAATGTTGCTGCCATAACTCCATCTTGAAGAAATCTAGCGAATCCAAAATCAGCTGAAAAATTATTAAAATTACGTTACTATTTTTTAAATTAATACATTTTCAAAAAATAAATAATGCCTCACTGTAAAAAGTCAATATGTTCTGTTAATCTTAGCAGTGATTAAAGGATCGATTCTTACCGATTTTAAGTTTAATTTCTGATGGTTGAGGATGGCCCTTAATACCATTATGACTAAGGAGAATATTTTGTGGTTTCAAGTCTCTGTGTACGATACCTTTCGCATGCAGGGCCCACATCGCTCCAGCTAAAAATACATAATCCATATAGGACTCATTTTAAAACAAGACAAAAAAGATAAAATGGGGCTCTCCATTATAATTGTTTAAATAATACCGATAAAAATAAAGATGTTTATCATTTAGTATTCTCTTTACATGCACGGGAGTGAGACAATAAAATTAGATTATTGATAAATGTTAAAAGTTAAACAACTTTGCTCCCACCATTTTTCTATAGATGGCGTTAACAGTAAGTAGTTGTCAAAATAAATACATCATAGACGGCATGCAATATCTTTGGGCATCTTGTAAACATAACCCCATAGCAACAGTGGTTGCTATTGATTTGGATTTGTGTTCACAACATAATGTTGTTCGCGATTAAAAATGTTAGTTTATGAGCCAAATTCTAGTCATTTGCGGGAGGTGTTAATTTATTGCTTTAATATGAAAAAATCTGTGGCTGAGGCACACTTATGGTGAGGCCGCTATGAGTGAAAGAACGTATCGTGAGCGGTTTCAACGCTTCAAGAGCGGTGATTTTCACGTCGAAGACTGGCATAGCGGTGGAAAAGCAAACATTTTTGAAGATGAAGAATTAGAGGCATTGCTTAATGAAGACTCGTCTCAAAGTCAAAAAGTGTTGGGAAGTTCATTGGGAGTGACTCAACAAGTAATTTCAAAACGTTTCAAAGACATGGGAATGACCCAGAAGCAAGGATATATACGAGTGGAAACCGAGAGATGTTGAACGCCGTTTGTTTGCTTGAAAGGCAAAAACGGAATGGATATCTGCATTGCATTATGACTGGGTACAAAAAATGGGTTTATTACGATAACCCCAAGCGTTATGGAGATATCCCGGCCATGCTTCCACACCGACGGCCAAACCGAATATTCACGGCTCCAAAATCATGCTCTGTATTTGGTGGCTCATAGTACACTACACAGGCTCGGTGTATTGTATTATGAGCTATTAAAACCGTCTGAAACAATAACAGGAGCTCGTTATCGAACGCAATTAATACGTTTGAGCCAAGCATTGAAACATAAACGGCCGCAATACAGCGAAAGACACGATAAAGTGATTTTGCAGCATGACACTACTCGGTCCGAAAGTGGCCAAAACATACTTGGAAACGTTGAAGTGGGAAGTTCTACCCCACCCGCCGTATTCTCCAGACATTGCTCCCTCTGACTATAACCTGTTTCGATCGATGGCACACGGCCTAGCTGACCTGCACTTGCGGTCTTATGAAGAAGTAAAAAAATTGGATCGATTCGTGGATCGCTTCAAAAGATGACCAGTTTTTTCAATGCGAGATTCAAATACTGTCTGAAAGATGGGAGAAAGTAGTGGTCAACGATGGACAATATTTTTAATCATAAATGTATAACCAGTTTTTTACAATAAAGCCTTGAATTTTGAAAAAAAACGGCGGGAGCAAAATTGTATACCTTTTACGATTATTGATTTTTGTTACGATCCAAAAGTTATTATTTTGGCCAAAAGTATAATGTATGACCCGGATATTTTAATAGTTGTTTCGCTACCAGCTCTGAGGTATAAAGGGACAAAAGGGTAACTAGACGTGACTAGACCCAGTCAATCTTTTCAACCAGAGACACTGATCATTGCACGCCCCATTTTATTGCATCTATGAATTTAAAAAGTTCACAAAGTCGTAAATTCAATCTTGAGAATAATCATGCTATGATTAAATAAAGGTACAAATCGAAAGAGACGGTCTAGAAATAAATATGATATGATGCTATGTTGGTATATAAAAATATTAAATAGAATAAAGAATATGTAGAATTAGATATAACTTCGAGTTCAAACAATTATACAAAGAGATACAAAGATTATACAAAGATACATATTGTAAACTATGTGAGGGTTCGGCGATTCAGATGGGTTGGACACGTTGCAAGAATGTCAGAAAGTCGGATACCAAAGCGAATCATGTAGGAATAGATGCTGAAGACTACGGATGGACGTAAAGATTATAGGTCAAGGCTCACTGACGGGATGTAGCATCATAGGAAGATGAAACAACAACTACAAATTAGTTTGCTGGATTTAAACTGAAATTAAACGCACAAACATTGATATGAAGGACGTAGTGAAAGCCTAAAATGTGTCACTCTATTAGAAATTAATAATATAGTGTAGTAGTGGACAGACAATTGAAAATTAGATGAGATACCTGAGTCTGTAGGCATATCATATGGATCGATTTTTGAAATTTTAACTAGGAAGTTATGTATGAAGATGTGGAGAACACAGTTGCGTTTGGATTTATTAATTGTAACTATGAATGCGACACGAATCTATCATGATACATTCCAGTCGAAATATCAGTTGAGCAATCTGTGGAAGCTGGTGACATAGGCAAAAACGGTGTCATCAACAGAAAATCAGTTTTTGGCAGAAATTTTGATGCATTTTGAAAAAGTGAATGAAGAAAACGTGAATATACTCCTAGTTTGCAGAGAATAAGATCATTTCTCACCAAGACAATGTATCTGCACACAAAGATGTTTTGGCGATGGTCAAATTGAATGAATTAAAGTATACATTGTTGAAACATCCAACGTATTCACTGGATCTGGCGCCTTTTGACATTCCGTCAAAACGAAATATAATATATTATATTATATTATTGACATACCGGAAGCTCACTTCGAGGAAAGGAGAGAACTGTTAGAAAATCATTAGACAAAGCATATTGAAGTCATGAAAAAATAAAAATAAGTTTGAAAATTGAAACATGGTTTTGCATTGTAAAGGTAGAAAATGCTTGATCAACCTTAGAATGTTACTATGGATGTAAAAAACAGTACAACTTACCTAACTGATTCAAAAAGAGACGAATTGTATCCTCACTCAGACTTCCTTTGGCTATAATTTAAAATGGCAATTAATACGGTAATTATTAACATACATAAAGCTTAATGAAAACTAATTTAGAATTTATATTGACAAAGGAAATAAAAATGTTACCTGATAAATAGTCAGCTAGGTCTCCCCCATTGCAAAACTGCAAAATTTAAAATAAAATATGTTAGAGGAAAAATATCAACATCATTTCAACTTATATTTTTCTTTTCGTAGTTTATATTAGAAAATTTTTAGTAATTCCTAATTTTAAAAAGCAAATTATGTATTATAATAGTGAATACAGGGTACGTCATTAAAAATCGCACAATTTTTAGTACGAATTTTCCGTCGTATAGTACCTCAGTGTCAGGCTTGTTGTGATTGGAAGTCTTTGCGCTGTTTGAAGGAGATTATAGAAAATAAATATATCTAGAGAGTTTACAATTAAAAGGATTTTATGTAATTTATAATTTTCGACCAATAAAAAAGTTTCATTAAATGTTTTTTTCTATTTGCCCGGATTTTGGTTTTGTATCCTGTATTTTTCATTTAGTCAATTATCGACTAATGGAAAGGCTTTGAAATTATAGAAACAACGTCATTCAACTATAGGTTTTGGCCGCAGGTAGAATATTCTACTCCTCGGGGATCAAAATAAATGCCAGAAACGTAGAGTAACGACCCAATAATTAACCAAATTCATTGCGAATTAACTTTGATTGGTATAAATTGCTGCAGTGTCGCCATTGGGTTATAGAGTTGATATAAACTGTTATAATTATAAGTGCAAATATACTGTTATTTTAGTTGTGAAATTAAATCATTTTTGGTGACTGATTAATTCCAACAAGTTGCAGTGTAGTAAATGACAAAATTAATTATAAAAATAATTGCCTACGTTACGGTATATTACCGTGTTACATTAAATTGGTAAAATCATTAGTGTGAATATTTTCTGGAATTCTCGTGATGTGATGCTCACCTGACAAATGGCAGAATCATCACAGGGCAGTATAACGCTTTATTACTAAACAAATTGAAAGGCCCAAAGAAAGTGATTTTTCGCTACGATAATGCACACACGTCGCAAAATTCCATGACATATGCTTCGAAGTGCTACCAAATGTGACGTATTCGCCCGATTTGACTCTTAGCAATTACCTTCTCTTTCAAAACCTGAAGAAATGGCTTGTTGGATGAATATTCACTTAAAATGATAAGGCGAAAGCTGATACAACCGCTTATTTTGTAGGGTTACACAGATTGCATTATACTGAGGGTTATTTAAAAAGTTGGAATGTCTTTGGACAAAATGTATTGAATTGCAAAGTGACGACTAAGTTGTTTTTTTTTTCATATCTCAAAAATCTTGTGTTTTCATATAGCCCAGATAAGGCGCCTTCCGATTAGCACCTTTTCCAGTCGCTATCTCATCATTTAGGTGATGCACATTCGTGACACTTGAAGAGATACGAAAATCTATTGATGATTCCATCACCAGGAAATTCGCAAGCTGCTAGAAAGATAGCAAAACGTGATCGATACAAACGGGGAATATTCCGATAATTAATATTGATATAATATAATTAATATTGATATATAATTAAATATTTTTGTTTGTTTTTGGAAACGAAAATTTGAAAAGGTTTCTGAATTTCGTACATACAATAAATAGCATCTGTGTGGATTTCTTAAAAAATGTATATTTTATTGTAGAAACTTTTTGTATTTATACTTATTTTAACATCGAAAATAGCGATTTCTGAAGAAGCTACAATGTTGACGAAACGCGTCAAATATGAATAATAAAGTGGGAATCTAGACAAAACAGTAGTTTATTAAACATTTATAATGAATTTCCATCAAGTAGAAGCCAACAAAAAAAAAAAAACTTTTGAATCAAAATAATAAATTTTCTAAAGTTAGGCCATTTTTAGATACTCTAAATAAAAAGAATCTTCAATTTGGTTTATTTGCATTCAACCTGTCCATAGATAAACATATGGTACCTTACTTTGGCCGCCACTCGTGTAAAATGTTTATTAAGGGTAAGCAAGTTCGTTTCGAATTCAATCTTTGGTGTCTCTGTTCTTCTCATGGATCTGTTTTTTACTCATTTCCATATGGTGGTGCTCAAAATCAATAAATAACGTGATATTGTCATGAATATCATGTATGTTATAGATAAACCAGTAAACCATCATTTTTTTCCATCTTTTAAAATGTTTGTACATCTAAAAGATAAAGGTTTTTTCGCCACAGGCACTATCAGAGAGAATCGACAAGAGTGTCCGCTCGAAAATTTAAAATCATTTGCGAAAATCGCAGTTCCTATATTTCAAAATATGATAACGAATCAAAAATTTCTATAGTCCGCTAGAACGATAACTCGATTATAACTATTGTAAGTAACGCCTTTTCTTCTGATTCCATCACTCGCGTAAGATGCTACAATAGAAAAGAAAAGGTAGATACATATGTACCTCAACTTAATGTTATTGCCCAATATAATAAATACATGGGTGGTGTTGACCTACAAAATGAATAATTGTGGTGTGTTCATATATATATATATATTTTCCTTTATTTGGGTTACTGGGTAAAAACAAAAAACCAGACGGAGACAAATTTCCCAGTGATTCTTTTTTGTAATAAATTTGCCTAATGAACAAAATTTTAAAGATATAAAAATGTTATAAAAAATTGTACAAACTTTTAACGTTAACGTTTCGGAGGGTCTCCCCCCGTTTTCAAAACTAAACTAAAAAATAAATTATATTAATTTGTAATATATAAAGTAACGAGTGAAAGTAAATATATTTTTTTGTTTTTAAATTTCTTAATGTGAGTATTTTTTTGGATATTGAAGTGATATATGTAACTGGAATAAACAGTATTATAAATGTGATTAAAATCTACTTCAGTTACTTTTTCGTATATTTGTTGTAATGTATTATCAATGTCAGTCTTTAATTGTTGTTTAGTGTATATGTGATGTTGGTTGCAATCTGTTAAAAGTGCTAAACTAACCGTATGTAAAATATATATGCTTCTGTTTGTGTTATAAGGTATATGTAAACGTAAACTTTTTGGTATTATGTCACAATCTTTACATTTGTAAATAAATGTTAAGCTGTTTTCAGAATGTTGTAGTTTAATATATTTACTTTCTAAATATATAAATAAAAAACATATCTCAGGCCCATATCTGTAATCTAAATAATGCCTGAATGATTGTGGCGTGTTTTTTTTTTTCTTTTATTTGGGGTCTAAAACTCAAAAAATATCAAAAATACCTGTTCTTATGTAAAGAAAGAATCACTGGGTAAAAACAAAAAACCAAATGGAGACAAATTTCTCAGTGATTCTTTTTTGCAATAAATTTGCCTAACGAACAAAATGTTAAAGATATAAAAATGTTATAAAAAATTTTACAAACTTTTAACGGTAACGTTTCGAAGGGTCTTCTCCCGTTTTCAAAACTAAACTAAAAAATAAATTATATTAATTTGTAATATATAAAGTAACGAGTGAAAGTAAATATATTTTTTGTGTACGTCAACGATACTTACATTGACAACAAACAAATCACTTTTAGATAGTGACGAAAAAACCAAATAAAAAAAAATTGTTGACCTACATGACAACGCCATTGCCAATTATATCAAGGTATCAAGTATTTGGAAACGGTGGTGGCCTTTATTTTATAATGCAACAGACAGTTTGGTCTTCAATGCATGGAAAATGTACAGCATTGTCAATGAAAATATAACATCCCAAATATATTGTAAATCCAAAATAGCCTTGAGAAGTTTAAAATCTGACAAAAGAATCATAAGAAACCTTGCTCCTGCAATAGATTAACTCCGTTATGACAATAAAGGCATCTCATTATTTCTAACGTTAATAAATCACGGCGACGGTGCATAGTATATCATAATCACACAATTTATATTTGTAAGAAGTGTAATGTACATTTACGTACATCATATATTATTGTTTTCAGTTTTCATTGGCATTACGAAAAATATATTTTTATATCATTTATACATTATAGTTTTTAGCTCTTTTATGTTAGTTTAATATTATTTGTAATATGTTTTTGTAAAATAATTAATTATTTGTCAGGTGTTCAAAAATTATATTTTGTTTCTTCCCAGTGGTTCGCGTTTTTTTTTAAGAAAATAAATATTTGTTAAATTTTTTTAATTTTAAAAATAAATATAAAAATGCTCTTTTCTTACCCTACAAAACTATTTGCATCAATTTTTCGAAAAACTTAATTTTCATTAACTTTTACAATTAAAGGTTTTAGAAATTCCAGCCAGCAAGAAGCTTCATTTTCGACACTTGTTATATTTCGCCTTTGGTTGTGGTCTCAAAGCTACTGAAGAATTTCGATACATTTGCGCCATATATGGAGAACGCTATAGCCGAACAAACTGCTTAAGACTGGTTTGTATCAATAATGGACTTCAACCTGGACAACACTCCCCGCTCTAGTCGATCTTTAGGCTTCGACGATGATCATCTTAAAGTGCTTTTGAAGGAGGACGGCCGTCAAACATGCCAAGAATTGGCTGAATAGGACTGCGGGCTACATCTTCAATCTATAGGATTTACTCAAAAATTCGAAGCTGGCTGCCACACAAATTAACCGACGATAATAAAGAAAATCGTTGCAACAAAGCAGCTCAAAATATTATTAAGGATCGTCACGGGAGATGATAAATGTGTATCTATGTCAATATGAAGCAAAGATGGAGTGGGTGGCATAGGAGACACGCCAAAGTCGAAAGTTAGGTAATGGATCCATCCCAAGAAGGCCATGATCTACATTTTGTAGGACTAGGAGTTTATCAATTATCACTTTTTCCTCTCGCTGTCCAACCAAATGAGGGGCGTAACCTTCGCCAAAGATAGAGACACCAAAGACCTTAAAAACTGACTTAACAACTTCTTCGAGTCCAGGCGTGGTGATTTCTTGTGAAACCCTCATAAATAAATTGGTCGAGAGATGGGAGCAGGTTGTAAACAATGATGGAGAATTGCTTTAACATTGATTTGCTTAATATCATTGCTTAAGACATAACAACTGTAGTTTTCGAAGCACGATAAAACTTTCTAATGAAATAAATTGGGAACTTTTGGAACAACCCAATAAATAAATAGTTTGGAAACCAAATAAATAAATAGTTGAATAGTTGGAAAACAATCAACTCAATGAAATAGAAAAAGATTTCCAAAAAAATAACACCCGAAACTTTTACAAAACATTTAAAACTAAATTAACGGGCTATCAACCCCAAAGTCTTTGCTTCCAAAAGGAAAACGGACAATTAGCTTTAAATAACCAAGACAATTGCAAAGAACTTGCGAAATATTTTGAACAAATACTAAACTGTCCTGAGCCTTTAAACAAATTACCAACACTAAACCCTAAACAAACAAACCCAGATTCATTACCACCGAATGAAGATGAAATAATTAGGCAAATCAAGCGGCTTAAAAATAACAAAGCTTCTGGTGAAGATGGAATCACTGCTGAACTTTTGAAATCCGCTGGTCCAGGTACAATTAAGGAAATAACCAAAATTCTACAAGAAGTTTGGCGAACCGAACGGATTCCGGAAGATTGGAAAGATGCTTTAATCCATCCACTACACAAGAAAGGAGATAGAACAGATGTAAACAACTATAGAGGGATATCTCTTCTCCCAGTTTGTTACAAGATTCTATCTCAATGTCTACTAGACAGAGCACAAGGACAGTTGGAACCTAACATTGGTGAATATCAAGCAGGTTTTCGACCGGGCAGGTCCTGCCCTGAACAGATCCTGAATCTAAAGTTGATCCTAAGACATCAAAACATGTACAATAAAAATCTCGTCTGTACATTTGTGGATTTCAAAAAAGCATATGATTCTATTGACCGCGAATCTTTATTCCGAATCTTGAAAGAACAAGGACTAGATCTGAAAACGCTGGCAATTATTAAAGCAACATTAACTAATACAAGGTCAAAAGTTAAATTCATGGGTGACATCTCAGAGCCCTTCGAAATTAAAACTGGAGTGAGACAAGAGGATGGACTCTCGCCACTCTTATTTAACTGTGTTCTAAAAAAAGTAATACAGGAGTGGCGTGAAAAAAAGTCGGCCCTGAATATTGACCAGCCCATTAAACTGGGGAGAACCAACATCAAAATTGATTGTCTGGCGTTTGCTGATGATCTAGCAATTTTGGCTCAAGATGTATTAACGGCACAGAAACAGATTGAAATTCTAAAAGAAACAGCAGAAAAGGTAGGACTTCAAATTTCCTTTGAAAAGACAAAATACATGACCTGCAACAGACTAAGAACTCCATTTCTAAAAACAAAATATGGTAACATCAGACGAGTCTCTCAATTCAAATATTTGGGTGAAATAGTCATGGAAAATGGGTTGGAAAAAGCGACCAATAAGGGTAGATGTCAAAAAATGGAAACGGCATTAAGACTTACACAAAATATTTACAACAAAAAATGCCTATCTAAAAACACAAAACTGAGACATTACAACACAGTTATTAAGCCAGAATGTCTATATGGGGCAGAAACGCTCATTTTGAATAGAAAGAGAGACATCGAGGACATTGAAAAGAAGGAAAGAAAAATCATAAGAAAAATCCTAGGCCCTAAACAAATAAATACAACAACATACCGACTTCGAGAAAATCAAACAATACACAGATATACATAGCGATATGAGAAAAAGACTTAAGTTTTACGGACACATCAAACGGATGAATCCGAGTAGGCTAACTAGACAAATAGTCGAATTTTATGAAAATAGGAGTAGAGCTAAAGTAGAAATAATTAAATGGATTGCTGCAATTAAAGAGGACCTAAGATCAGCAAATATTACACAAGTGAAATTCAGGATAGAGGCTGTTTCAGACGCAAGGTTGACGTTTGGAAGGTTGGCCAGAGAGAAAAATGTAAGAAGACTGGAACAACTTGGTCTGACGAAAGAAAAAAAGCTCATAGCGAAAGAATGAAATTAGTATGGGCGCAAAGGAAGGCTAACAACAACAAACGCCTCTAATTGTACTTCGCGTCGTCCACACGGGCCCATACGTGAATAATAATAATAATAATAATAAATAGTTTGGTTTGTTTGAAACGTGTCAATATTTTTTGATGGGTAGACTAATATGCGGTACAGATAAACATGCGACATTGATAATTTTTACAAACAGGTTCAAATATTAATATCGTTATTCCACTAATCTGACTGATCGGGAAAGCATAATGAGTCATTCCGAATCCTAAAAAGCCGATCACAAGAGTAATAATAATATTTTAAAACCTTCTGGTATGTCAGAAAAAGGACCGTTTATGCAAGAGTATATATTTATCTTATCTTATCAGACTACGGTAAACTTTCTAGCATATCAAGTATTTCGCATCATTCGGTAACATTCAATTTTAAACGACAGTTACACCTAAAGTCCTCTAAACGTGGCGAAAATATAGTTTAGACTCACAATATGCTTAAGCTAAGAAAATCAAGTATAGTTTTTCTTATAGTAGTTTCATGTTTCAGGTGAGTATTTTCTTCAACATTGAACTTAACGTTATTAAAAATACTTTCAGATCTATGTTTAATGAAGTTGGTATTATAGAGATAACAACAAAATTTGACAAATAATGTGTATAGATTATTCATATCTAATATTAATATATATATGCATACATTCAGATAAGATAAGTGCAACCAAGAACGTTTTTGTCATACGAAAATGGATTTAAAAATATCTATACGGTATTTTAAATCCACTAATACGTTAAGAATTAGTAGTTACTAATATCCAATTATAATAAATGTGTAACCTACTATAACTTTACTATCTATCTGTATTTTATAATCTTATATCTTATAAGTGTAACGATTCTTTTTCCGTTTTACAATTGGGTGTGTCCAATTTCAAAACAAATATGTGTTAAAAAAATTAAAAAATTTAACGTTTTCAGTAAGATCTTTACTGGGACCAGCAATAAAAAAATTAATAACTTAGTTATAAATGTGCTGCTTCTTGGAATTTCAAGTCTACTTTTATACCTGTAAAGGTTCCAATACCCAGAAAAATAATTACTAAAGTAAATACTAATAAAGCAATGATTAATTTCCGCTCAATAGATTCTATAAATATCCGGAGAATGACAACACTGACTTAAGTATATTATAGCTGGAAATGATGCAAGCTATGAACTATGGTTGAATGTCACCATTTGAGAACGCATTTGGCAACGCATCATTGAAAATATATTGTTAAAATATGCTATTAATTAAACAGTTTGAATGTGGCCATTTAAAAAAAATGTATTCGTTCTGAATACACTTATGATTTCTGCCAAGAAAACAATGTTTAAAGGGCAAGTTCACTAATTTATTTTGTTTATAATGCAAATCATTTATTCAAAATTACAGCTAATTTTAGCAAGCATCTTCATCAGCCCGTGTCGATCCACTGCAGGATGAAGGACTCTTCAGCATACTTCCAACCCTCACGGTCCTGGGCTTTCCTCTGCCACTTAGGTTCAATATACTTAACAATGTCATCAGTCCATCGTGCTTTCGGTCTTCTTCGTGGACGTTTGCGATCAAGCGGTATCCACTCCGGGATTGCCTTGGTCCATCTATCGTCCCATCGCTTCGCTATATGGCTTGCCCATCTCCATTTCAATTGCTTTACTCTTGCAATGATGTCACATACTTTCGTTTGTTCCCTGATCCATGCGCAGGACTTTCTGTCTCGTCCTGTAATGCCAGGCATACATCTTTCGATTCCCCTCTGTGCTACCCGAAGTTTTTGAATTGATTGCGATGTGAGTGTCCAGGTTTCACTTCCGTATGTCATAACGGGTAGAACGCACTGATCGAAGACTTTACTTTTCAGGCAAAGTCTGCTCAGGGAGTCTGCTCTTAAACACTATGTTGAGCCTGCCACCCACCCTGCCTCCATTGAAATCCTCTGTCCAAGATATATAAAATTGTCCACAATCTCCAAATCCCTTCATAAAACCGAAATTCTTCTGTCCTGAGCGAAGTTATTGAACATAACCTGACTATTTTTCAGGTTTATTTTCAAACCAAATGGTTCGCCAGCCCTTTGCAGTTCTTGTATGCGTCTTTGCAACTCCTCTGGATCTTGTGAAAGGCTAACCATATCATCTGCAAATCGCAGATGGTTTAAGTTTACACCATGATGTTCCCAATCCAGCTTACGGAATAGTTCTTCAAGTCCAGCCGAGAAACGAATAGGCGATATTTCGCCACCCTTCCGTACACTTCGTTTTACATTAATTTCCACTTCAAGATCATCAAGGTGAATTGTGGCTGTAGCTCCATCATATATCGATCCTAATAGGTTTACATATGCTTTATCTACCCCTTGGCTAAACAGTGCATCCATTCACAATGACAAATGCTTTTTTGTAGTCGATAAAAGCCAAGCACAGTGGCATAGTGTATTCATTGTGCCTTTCTATGGCCTGCTGTACAACCTGGATGTGATCCCTTGTACTGAATCTACTTCTGAATCCTGCATGTTCTCTTGGTTGTGTGTCATTCAGTTTTTTAATATTATTTTAGATATTATCTTAGTGAAAACTTTGTACATTACTGATAAGGCTTAGTGGACGGTAGTTCTTTAAATCTTCCTGTGCTCGCTTTTTATGTAAAAGGATCACTTCTGCATTTTTTCATAAGTCAGGTACTTTTTGTTCTTTGAGGCATTTTGAGTATAATTTTGCCAGTGTTTTATGTGACGTCCGACCACCAGCTTTTAGCATTTCGACAGTTACACTATTTTTTCCTGGAACCTTGTGGTTTTTCATCGATTTTATAGCATTTGATACTTCCTCCACTAGGATATCTGGCATTTGTTCTTCCGTGGGTATTGCTGTCTTTGATTGGTTCTGATCTTGATATAACTGAGAATCAAATTTTCTGCTATCCTCACACCCTAAGGCATATATTTGCGTTCTTTTGTTTCTCAGCTTCTGTTTAACCTTGTTAATTCCTTTGTTTTCTTCCAGGATTGCAGTTGCTGCATGTTGAATCGCCACGTGTTCTCTCTGATACGTTTTCTTATAATTTTGCAGAGTTCAGTGTACTCGACCCTGCCAAAAGGACTACCTGCATTTCCCATTGCCCGCCTTTCCTTCATTAAATCAATGTTCTCACTGGAGATTTTTGTCTGAGCCATTTTTCTTCTGGTGCTATTGAAGCAGCCGTTTAAAGCACATTGTTGGCGATTTCTTCATATTGAACTGATATTTCCATCTTATCCGGATCTTGTAACAGCAAACTGGTTTGACAAAGCAATCTCAAAATCGCTTCCTCTCTCCAGCAATTTCCCAGAATTCACTTTGCCCTTACCATTCTTTCGCGTTCTATTCGACAGTTAATCCTAACTTTTGCTCGTACCTTCCTTTGCTCTTACCTTCCTTGGTGGTCACTTCCAACATTAAAATTGTTAAAGACAGTACAATTGCAAAATATTGTTTTATCGTTGATTATGATGTAATCAATTTCACTTGTGAGTCCAAATGGACTTTTCCATGTCTATTTTCTGCTAATATTTTTCTTATAGAACAAATTCATAATATATAGTCCTTCAGCAAAATTAACCAATCACCCATCAGGATTTTGTACCTACATTTCTCCTTGTATAAAAGTTGGGCCACATCATCATAAAATTCGTCAATTTGCTCATCCCTATGGCTTATAGTTGGTGCATAAGCTTGGATGATTTGAAGCCTAAACTTTTTATTCAGCTGAATGACGCATTAGGCTAGTCGGTCAGATGTACTTTCAAATTTTACTACACTGTCCTTCAGCTTTCGATTGATGAGGAATCCAATTCCGCCACATCGTCCATTTTCCGTACCTCGAGTGTAGAGTACGTGTCCAGTTGGTTCCAGTTTGATTCGCCCTTTCTTCATGTTTCACAGAGCCCAATAATATCCCAATGTATGTTGTCAAGTTCGATTAACAGTTCTTGCAATCGGGTCTCCGTTTTCATTGTCCGTATATTAAGCGTAGCAATGTCAAAAGTCCAATGACAGCCTGATCTAATCCAATGATTCTTAGCACCCTCTGCCTTAGGGCAGGTCTACCGCTGCCGTAGGTAGTTGCCCCTTGGCCTCTGGGGAAAAGGGCCGTGTTTGAGGTTGTACTGTCATATGGAAACATATTGCAATACCATTTTGAAGATATGGACCGTAATCTGCCACGCTGGTCCAATGCGGGTTAGCAGATTTTGGATCATGTTAGTCTGAGGCCTCTGTCTTGACCTGTCCGCCAGGGGTGACCCTCCCAGGAACATAGACTCCAGACGGCATAGCTCAAAACTTCATTGCCCTACTCAAACCCCTTTAACACGTCAAGGTCTGATCCACAAAGGGGCATACATTAACCCTTCGAAACTAAACGAATCGTAATTTCATATAATGATACTTATAATATTATTAAATAGAGATCGGGTTAAAAATCTGACTCCAAAGCTAAATTTAATAATTAAAACATTAAGGAAAAAAAACTATTTTTAATTGTCCATTCATATCCTAAATTATATATGCAAAGTAATATTTTAAAATATTATTAATCATGTAATTGTAAGTTTGACTTTCCGTTGGCAACTAACGAAATGATTCAAACATTATCTCGGTTCTAACAATGGACCCGTATAAATCGAAAACAAATGAGAGCGATTGTATTCATAAAAATCAAAATTATAATGGAACTTTAAAACTAACATTACTCCCAGCAACTGACTTGAAATTTTTTTGAAGGTTAAAATATAATTTTTCGTTAGTTACATGGAATAAAATTTTTCTATAAATTCTCCAAATTAATGATATATTTCTAAGCAATGTTAGCACAATCAAGATATTATACCTACAAATAGATTTAATCTTAATCTTAATCTTTGAAATAATTTTAATCTTTTTCAGTTGTAACTAACATAACTAAAAAACTGTTAATAAGCATCAACAATTCCATTGGAATCTTCAATGTGAAACACTAAACTCAAAAACTCAAAGAGATTTACGACTAAACACCAAATTACTTGTTACCAATTTCTAGACGCTCGTTTTGCTAACCTTGTTAGCATCACTAGGAGATAATTCAATCTTAAGATCGCACAAAGTTATTTGGTGTTTAGTGGTAAATCTCTTTGATTGATAAGCAATGCCTGTGCATTTTTAATGCAATAACATTAAAATAATCTGATTGAATGTCGCCATAGCTGTCTTATCACACTAGAGAAATCTTTTTTTTTGTAGTTTGTTTATTTGTTTTTGTTGTTTTCCCATCCTCTCAAATATAAAACAGTGTATTTGAGTTGAGTAAAACAATATCCGTAATTTAGTTTTAAAATAATAAAGGGTTGACCAATAAGAGTGTCAGAACTTTAAAACGGAGCACAATGATAGTATGAAGATAGTAAGTATGAATGATAGTAATGATAGTAGAAGTGATAATCCAGAAGTAAATCCATTATGTTTCGAAAATAATGTTGTTCAAATGTCCCCGTTAGTTTCGTCTGGTGGAATGTTTTTTGGAGAATTAATGTTCTTGTATAACAGTGCATATTCAATTCTAAAATAAGTTTGCATATAAGTAAATATATCTCTTTTTTGAGAAGTACAAAACCAACCTGACATAATTGTTAAAACATACTATGACAGCTTGAAAGTAGCCTTTAAAAAGGAGTTTATTATTATTTGTTCGTTTGTATACAGTAGACAGTTATTATCAAAAAAGCAATGTTCAGAGCCTTTATTTAATCCTGTAACACACGTGATTTATTTACACTTAGGAAGTTTGTGTCTTTATTTTTATGTTGGGTTATTTAAAGGTAATTAATATTACTAAAACTTCCCCTAGATCTGCCATCGAGATTTTTATTAGTTTCTATGCTTTTTGAGCAACAAAAACTATTTTAAAAACCTCTTAAAACATATTTGATTATTTAAAAGAAATAATTTTCGTTGTTTTGCATTTCATCAACAATATTTTCCATAACAAATCTACGTCATGCGTTTGTCGTCTTTTTTCTTGCCATAGCATCTCCTCCGATGGAGGAGGTGTCAATGTAGGACTCGCTAAATGTCATCTTTATTTTCGTTATTAGTGCTAAAGTGTATACAAAATTCAATTAAAAATATTATTTATAAAGACTGAAAATCCAATAAAGTTAGTTTTTTTATGCTAATCATTATAAATTCGTCGTGTTAGTTGTCCACATTTATAGGTCACGTGGATTTCGGGATTAAATAAAGGCTTTGTATATCCAGACTGGTTAAAACTATAATTAAAAAACATGGTTTACTTCATTTGTATACCCTGTATGTTTTGGACAGATTTCGAAATTCAACTGAAATGACTGAAGAAAGGATGAATCAAATGAAGAAATAGATTAACTTCTTGTATTTCGTTTAGCATCAGTCACTGTTTCTTTAAGACAGATTGTGAAATTCATTTGAAATGAGTGATGAAATGATTAATGGAATAAAAGAAATTATACATAATTTGAATTTGTACAGCAATAAGATAAAATATTTTTTTCCTTTATTTGGGTTTTTCCCCACTATCTAAAACTCAAAAAATATCAAAAATACCTGTTCTTATGTAAAGAAAGAATCACTTTTTTGTAATAAATTTGCCTAACGAACAAAATTTGAAAGATATAAAAATGTTATAAAAAATTTTACAAACTTTTAACGTTAACGTTTCGGAGGATACTCTCCCCCTGTTTTCAAAACTAAACTAAAAAATAAATTATAATATAAATTTATATATAAAGTAACGAGTGAAAGTAAATATATTTTTTTGTGTATGAGGTATGACAGTGACATAGTACCAAAAAAAAAAAAAAATATATATATATATATATATAAATATAATATATATATATATATATATATATATATATATATATATATATATATATATATATATATATATATATATATATATATATATATATATAGGTAATGTTTACTGTGTGATTGTTTATTGTACTGATTGTGTATTCAAATATTTAAATGTTTGATTGTATGTTTGTAATGCTTAATTGTATTCTTAAGAATCGGGCACCATATTGAATTTAAATCTACCGAAGGCATAGCAATACAGTTATTTTTATTTAAATAAAAAGGCATAGCAATATAGTTATTTTTACAAATTAATATAATTTATTTTTTAGTTTAATTTTGAAAATGGGGGGAGAGTACCTTCCGAAACGTAAACGTTAAAAGTTTGTAAAATTTTTTATAACGTTTTTATAGCAAGTTTTTATAGTTTTTAAGGCAAATTTATTACAAAAAAAGAATCACTGAGAAATTTGTCTCCGTTTGGGTTTTTGTTTTTACCCACTGATTCTTTCTTTACATAAGAACAGGTATTTTTGATATTTTTTTGAGTTTTAGATAGTGGCGAAAAAACCAAATAAAGCAAAAAAAATATATGAACACGCCACAATCATCCAGACATTAATAAGATAAAATGTGGCTCTTGCGGAAAATATAGTCCATTATTTTCTAATTTTTCTATGTTAGATATTAGTGATAATTCCAGTGTAATAGATAAAATTGTTACATCAATCGAAAAAAAAATATATATTTTATAGCGTATCTGAATTAGAGACACTTGATAAAATTGTCAATTTTCATTAAACAAAAATAGCTACAATTCATGTTACTTATAACTACTAGCGTTTACTACAATTATTACTACAATTGTTTTATGGAAAGCCCTAGAATATTTTGTATAGAATACCCGAAGATATAACTAACTGCTGCTTAGCTACTGCAATTTGTTAATTGCGCGAAAGTTATTATGAACCGATGAATAGAAACATGGATAATATTTTAAATTCATAATTTAGAATTATCCTCATAATGAAATGTATTGCTTCTCCAAATGAATGAGTAATTAAAACTTAACCTTTAGTTGGGTTCGGTTATACACATTTAACCATTTATATAATACTACTATATTGCTAATATCTGTAAGTAGGGGTGTCACGGAGTAAGTGAGACAGCAAACGTCTGCTTCTATATCTTTTTCTCCTACTCGACCCGTTGTGCACAAGTGTCGCAATAAATAAACGTGACACAAAAACAAAAATATGCAAACTGACACACGTCTATCAGCATACTCAATTCTCGGACATGCGCATAAATAGGAAATATCCCAATTAATTAAAAACCTAAATTTGGCGGGCAATAATATTCGTGCAATAATAACCATTTTTTCTTTATTTTTAGTTACCTGAATGCTCAAGACTACGAACTTTTAGAACAAGTAAGTATATCAAATTTTATTAAAATATTGCCTTCTTATAAAAATAGGAATTATCGTTTGTTTGATATAAGATTATATCCAAACGATCGATTTATTACCTGTGAAAACGTAACAGTTCACTTTCTATAGCTATTTTGTCAGATAACAAAATTGAATAATTAGAATCTACTTGAAATATTTTTTGCTGTTTTTGTCAAGGAATTTGACATTTGGGAAACGGATGACTCACAGCTTTTATACGAAGGACGTAGGGCGTTAGAGACTCTTTGCAAAAAATTTGATTTTCTTCTGGAAAATGAAAAAATTGACTGTTCAAGCATCGCGTTAAGCCAACGTGCATTTTTAACGAACACCAATCACATAATCAAGAAAAGAGACGCAAACGAACAACTGGAAGGATCCGGCAATGACGGTATTCATTTATATTTCAATAAACTGCGCAAATTGCTAATTATTTTATCTTTACTAGAATTAGATCTCGAAAATCTGCCATCTATACAATTAGAACAACAAAATGGTAAGTGGCTGTCATAGTTGTGAAATGAGTAAGAAAGCCTTGAGCTTAATTTTTCAAATTAACTTCATTTAACCAATTTAGCAGAAATATTATTGAAACATTATTCTTTCAATGTATAAATATGTTTACTCTTAACAATTGAATCACTTCATTAAACTATTTATTGCTTAAACTGAAATAAAGATTGATAAATTATATCTGATTCTTTAAATATAACCAGAATGTGATTTGATTCTAGAATGTCACTGAAGTCCTCAACTTAATTCTTGGCGCCTACGTTTCATCGACTGCGGAATCTTCGAATCAGAATTTTTCCCCAACATATAAATATTTCAAAGTGTCATCTTTCAAAACGAGGTATAATATACGAGCCTACGGTGGATATAAACTTCAAAATCAGCTGTAGACGCGATGTCGTTACAAAAGCAACATTTGCCCCCAACTGAAAAAAAAATGCTATGGGAATTCAGGACGTGATTTGTTCCTTGAGAAATACTGTTTCGTGCAGTACTTGTAACAAGTGATTCCAGCAATTCTGAACTGGAAATTGTAACTTGAAATGATGCAGAACATATGGAATATAAAAAAAACGGAGAATGAAGAGTTGGAAGCACTGCTGGAAGAAAATCCTTATGGTACACTGCTAGAGCTAGGCTAGGGACAGGCACTCGGAATAACGCCGTAAGTCATTTCTAAACGTTTACACAAGCTAAGGACTATTCAAAATAAGAGTCGTTGGGTACCCTATATCTCACAGCTAAGAATAACAGTAGACACTTTGATATTGTGTCATTCCTCTCCAGATCCAAGAAAAAGGACTTCCTGCATAAAATTGTGACCTGTAACGAAAAGAGAATTCTTCACGATAATCAAAAGGGGTGAAAATGGTGTGATCCATAGAAAAGTGTTGCCCTGTATATAGCGGGATCAGCTGGGCCTCGTGCATTATAAGTTTCTCCAATTTGGTCAAACAGAGTTGCTTGAATTGAACAGTCCAGCAGACTTGCTTACCGTTATCAGCAGCAAGTGACCCGTGTTAGTGACGTTCTAGAGGGAAAAAAGCCTTATACTGCCAATGGAAGATAAAGTAATTTAAAACAATGCACAGTCACATGCAGCGAAAAGAACTCTGGAAACGATCAGTTGTTGGGTTGGGAGAAGTTGGGCGGGGAGATTACATCGCACCCGGCGAAATCTCCAAACTTGGGCCTTTCAGATTTTCGCCTTTCCCTACAGCATCATCTGGTTGATAGCCGCTTCACATCTCTTGAGGAAGTCGAAATAAGAATTACTTTATCACATTAAAACCACAAGGACATGTGACTCGAGAAGCATGAAAGGTGGCGAAAGTCAAGGTCATTTCTAAAATTAAGTTTGTATTATATTTTTGCAAACAAATGCCAAAGGTAACAAAAAAATAATAATTAAGTTGAGGACTTAATTGCATTTTATTGTATTTCATAAATGCATTTTCATTCCAAAAAATAAACAGACAGATTATTTGTCTTTGAATTTAAAACATACTACGATAATATTTTTGTTTTAGCTACTGAAAAACTAGTAATAACTAATTTTGATGAGGAAATTTCATTGGTTAAAGAGCCAGCAATACTCAATGTTTCTAATGATGAAAATATTCCACCTGGTAATTTTTCGCTATATTTATTTCAATGTAAATTTAATAAATACTCTTAATATCATTTCAGAACCTCTTGCAGAACCTGCTGATTCTGAGATCTCTGCTGTAAACGGTAAGTGACATTATATTTTAGTGGTATCTAAAATACTTCAGTCATTCAACATTTTTAGTTACTATATTATTATTACAGAACTTCCTATAGAACTCGCTGATCATGAGATCTCTGCTGTAAACGGTAAGTGAGATTATGTTTTAGAAGTATATAAAATACGTAAGTCATTGGATGCTATGTTATTATTACAGAACCTCCTGCAGAACCAGCTGATCCTGAGATCTCTGATGTTAACGGTAAGTGCATTATATTTCAGAAGTATATTCAACATTTTTAGTTACTATATCATTATTATAGAACCTCCTGTAGAACCAGTTAATCCTGAAATCTCTACTGTAAATGGTAAGTGGCATTATATTTTAGAAATATATAAAATACTTCAGTCATTCAACAGTTTTGGTTATTATATCATTATTACAGAAACTCCTGCAGAACCAGCCGATCCTGAGATCACTGCTTTAAACGGTAAGCGACATTATATTTTAGAAGTATATAAAATACTTCAGTCATTCAACAGTTTTAGTTATTATATCATTATTGCAGAACCTCCTGCAGAACCAGCCGATCCTGAGATCTCTGCTATAAACGGTAAGCGACATTATATTTTAGAAGTATATAAAATACTTGTCAATCAACAGTTTTGGTTACTATCATTATTACAGAACCTCCTGCAGAACCAGCTGATCTTGAGATTTCTGTTGTAAACGGTAAGCGACGGTATATTTTAGAAGTATATAAAATACTTCAGTCATTCAACAGTTTTAGTTATTATATCATTATTTCAGAAACTCCTGCAGAACCAATTGGTTCTGAAATCTCTGCTGTAAACGGTAAGCAACATTATATTTTAGAAGTATATAAAATATTTAAGTCATTCAACAGTTTTGGTTACTATTTCATTATTACAGAACCTCCTGCAGAACCAGCTGATCCTGAGATTTCTGCTGTAAATGGTAAGTAGCATTATATTTTAGAAGTATATAAAATATTTCAGTCATTCAACATTTTTAGTTACTGTTGTGCCAGAGATTACAAATGTTGTTAGCAATGAAACTCTTCCATTAGAAAATAAAGAAAATGCGCCAGAAGACAAGCAGATTGATACAAACTGTAAGTAACAACATACTGCCAAAAAAAATTAAAAAATCAAGCAAAACAATCTTTAGCTAATCAACAGCTACCAAAAGAAGATAAAACTGCAAACGAACAACTCACAGAAGAAGCAAATATAGTTCCATTACCTGAAGTAGAAATTCCTGTAGAACAGGGTTCACCAAATACAGCAATGAAAGAATCGTCAGATAAAAATGAACAAAATGAGAAAAACCCTCCAAAAGGTATCAATTAATACCAACCTCCCATTAAGTTTGTTATAATTTTGTTTTGTCAGCATTACCAAGTGACCTAGTTGAAGTTGATCCCACATTCACTAAAGAAAAAGAATCTATATATGACCTGCAATCTAATAATGCTGCTATATTAAATCAACCTCACGAAAAACAAATTCAAGGTGTCGAAGGTAGTGACAGTGAGAATGTCTTAAAGAAAATGGCAACCAAAGCAAATGGTGATTTTAAAATTAACTTTTTATTAGTTAAAAATATAATGTATATATTTTAGAACAAGTAGAAAATGATATTCCTAATACAGGAGAAAGTGCTAAAGATGTTCAGAGAGCTAGCAAGAGTACAACTATATTAGTAGTTCTATTAGTTGTTGTCTTAGTAGTTGGTGCAGCTATTTTTATTCGAAAATATACAAGAAAGAATCAAGCCAGTAGTCAAGTAAGCACAGCTAATGAAAAGAATGGAGATATTGAACAGGGCACTGAATTAAAACCCTTGATGAAAGAAGGAAGCAAACCAGTAAAGGAATACTCTGACTCAACAGCAAAGGAAGCTGCAGCTAAATAAATACGTGTAGCATAAAAATTTGTAATTGGTGTTAATGATTATTGTACATAATAGAAATAAGAATTTGATTTAGCTTAGAATGATGAAAATAATTTATTTGCACAGACGAGAATATTCAATTTTTGTATCTAGATTTAGCATATTTTCTGTCCTATTCTTAAATGTATCATGTAGCTAAAAGCTTTATTTTTTTTTAAATATATGATAACAATTAGTAACAGAATAAGCTGAAAGAAATAAAAGATCATCACTATTACTATTCAAAGTAATCTGATTAGCACCATAATTCTAAACATGAAGTATATCTATCAACCATGAACTAGTATATGGTAATATAGATAATCAAAAGCTGAAAGACTCCAATAGAACTATTTATATTACCTTTATCATGGATGATAAAAATAGAGTGCAAAAATAATATATTTTTTTTTTATTTTTCCTTTCCCTCATGTAACTGAGAACTAAATACTATTTAACAATCAACATGTTGATATAGTTACTACATTTATAAGTAAAATATTTAAATTCATTATTATGCATTAAAAAATCTTACTGAACATGAATTGTATTTTAACAGGATATAATTGAAAAGCTTATATACAATCATAATTATTACTTACCTCCATTATCAAAAATACACTATTGGGAGATTCCATACAATCTAACAATGCCACGACATGTTCATGGTGGAGTGCAGTCAGCTCCTAGAGTTAAAAACATATGCATTATTAAAATAAACAAACATACTGTAATACTGATATATTTATAATTTAATTTTAAAAGACATTTCTACCAACCTTTAAAATTTTAATTTCCTTTGCTAATAAGTTTTGTGACTTTGCCAAATTCTTTTTAGCTATACTTTTAATAGCTACTGCGAAAGTATGGTTCTAAAAAGTGTGTGTACAGAATAATTGAACAATTATTGTCATTCAACTTAAAAACTTACAATGCTGCTTCGACCTTTAAAAACAACGGCAAAAGCTCCATGTCCCAGAATATCCTTTGGAGCATACTCATAATTTCCAACAATTTCCATTTTCTTTTAACTATTTATAAATATTAAATTACACAAGTTCACATATAACAAACGTACTTAATTTTGAAAGAATGTGCGCGGTTGGCTAAAAATATATTGTCCCAAATGTATTACATTTACATTGTAATTTAACTTCCACCAAACATGATATTTTAGGAATCTCTATATCGACATATTTTATTGATTGATAACATTTCACAGAAGTGTAATCGTTGATATACTATATGCGAAATAAGAATGATGAAATCCCATTTAAAAACACAAAAACCTAAACACAGACAGACATTTTTCTATTGATTTTATCACAAACGTCAGCTGGAAACAAAAATAAATAATAGATAACATACACCTGACAGATTTCTGTTTTATCGATAAAATGTCGGTAAACCTTGTCATATATAAAAACCAATTTTAGAGTGACAGTAGCATATTAAAAAAATATGATCTAAATAAATTTTGTTTAGTTATTGACTGGAAATAATAGTACAGTGTTTGTACAGTACATTATAGTACAGCATTTGGAAATTTATTTAGCAATAATAATACTGTCTGCTTCGCTTCCGTACGAATTAGGGTGGATTTTCTTTAAAGCGCCCCTCAGTCCTGCCCCTGAGTCGATTAAACGACTCCTAGACCTGCAACTTAGTTGCCAACTTGCCTTGTTGCAAACAAAGTTGAACGTCTGTGGGCAGGGTTCAGTTGCAATACCATATTGCACCGGCGGTTGCAATGGAATCAACAAGTTATAATTTTTAGTACGAGGAGCATAATGTTAACATCTATGTTGCAGCGTCTGTGTCATTAGTAAAAGTCAAGTAGTAAAATAATTGGAATTTCAATTGTGCACAAAACAAAATAGTTCATACAACTTCTTTTTATAAACTGATGTTGCTGGTAAGATTACATGGTCTGTAGCAAACAAGTTGGCAACCAAGTTGCAGGTCTAGGGGCTGTTTAATCGACTCACGCACATGTTCAATGTTGTTTGCACCTCTGCTTGATCTTGGACAATCCGTAGATGGTAAATTTAGAGTTGAGCCTGTAGTTCCACACTTTTTTTTTATCCATTTCTTTATTAAGTTAACACTTAGTGCCTCGTTTATGTCGTGGAAATTATGCTCTGCCCTATAAAGACGACGAGCCGTAATAAGCGAATTGTATTGATAATACGCGCGAACACGGAAAGCACGTTGTTGTCTGGTGAAACCTTTCAATATAAAATTTATGTTCAAATGGTGAAATGCTCCATGGCATTAATTTACCCTGAACCCCGCTGAACACTGTTGTATGTAAAATAAATACGATTAGCACGTTCTGCGCCACGTAGAAGTAAACAAGTAATTAAATATGAACGACATTTCTGGACACCTGGTATAAATTCCTGAATAACTAGGAAATATAAATGTCATCCATATTATATACAATTGGTTCAATAATTAAGTCAAAATGATTTTGATCGAAGGCTTGAATTTTGTGGGCAATAGAAAAAATAGAGAAGAAAATATGTTCTATTCAAATATATTTTATTCACGGATGAGGCAAGCAACTTTCCACAAAAATGGCCTTCCAAGGCCATATTCTTTTGAAAATAGAGTTATATATAATAAGTGATAGTTTTCTCAATTTTTTGCAAAATAATTTTGAAGAGTGGATTGAAGGATTGCTTTTAACTTTAGCGAGACGAATGTGGTTACAGCTAGACGGTGCGCCTCCACATTTTAGCAGGCAAGTGAGACAATATTTGGATACGAATTATGAAAATAAATGGATTGGTAGGGGAAGTCCTGTATCGTGACCAGCCAGATCCGCAAATTTAACAAAACTGCATTTTTTTCTTATGTGGTTTTGTTAAAGAACAAGTTTACCCAATGCCACCCACCGCAATAAAGGACATGCAAATTAGAATTAAAAATGTGTTTGTCAATATTAATGAGGCAATGCTCATTACAGTCAATAGTTCTGTTGAACATAGACCTAGAATTTGTATTGCACAAAATAGTACTCTATAATAAAAGTGATAGTAAAACATTTGCTTTATTCGGTTTAAAAATGAACTCACAAAGTAACGCACAATTCAATCAATTTCTGATAATTGCTTTCTAATCAAATATTTAAACATGTGATGACCTAAATATTAATATGACTTATCATGAACGTATTCGTTATGTTAATAATAACATAAAGCATTAGATAAATTTCATTAAAAGCGAGATAAAAACAGAAATGTACAAATCTCGGAAATTATGAAAGATAGGTATAGAACATGTTTAACAAGAATAGAAATATTTTGTTTTAAGAATATTGTAAAATGAAAAAATATTAGACATTCCAATTAAAAAATGGAAATATGATGTTTATCGTATGAATTTTTTCATTTATCTTAGTCTCAGTTATCCTGGACATCCTGTATAATATAGACACATTTATTTGCATTAAAATTTCAGTTATAGTTTCACTAAGATCCCTATTAAAAATGATAATCCAAATCAAAAATTAAATGATATATGACACTGTAAAATAGACTTTGCAAGTCCAGTATTTTTTATAAAATGGGGATATCGGTAAAAGGTTTTATTAGCCTATTTAGCTGTATAACTCTTATACCTTTCCTCTATCTCCAGCCATTCTCAAGATATCAACCAATATAGCACTATTGGGACACCCTGTATATGTGTTTATTTATTTAAATGTCACAATCATCTGTTCTCAAGGTTATATTTTTATAATCAAAGAAAATTCGCCGGTAAGTTTATAATCACTTTGTTAGTCAAAACTAATAATGATAATAGTTAATAATAAAGCCATACTTTTGTCGACTATATTGATTGGGTATGTGTACTAGGAGAATTGAAATATATACATATTTTTTATGAGAATATATTTTCTTTGAAGCATATCCATAAAATGATTTTAGCATAACCAGACGCGGGTGTACTACTACCAAAATGTCTGATGAAATATGCCAGAAAAATCAAACATCCCAGACCTATTCTATTTATTCGGCAGTATATGTAACGGCTCCCGATGAAGAGGTGGCAAAAAAGATTGGTCATGGATTAGTGAATAATAAATTAGCTGCTTGTGTAAACATTATTCCAAAAATAACATCAATATATGAATGGGAAGGCAAAATTAACGAAGATACTGAAGTTATGATGATGATTAAAACTAGGACATCAAAAATTAACAATTTAGTAAATTATGTTAAAGCCAATCATCCATATACCGTTTGTGAAGTGATTTCTGTCCCTATAACAAATGGAAATGATGCATATTTAAAATGGATTAATGATGTAGTGCCAGAAAATTAAATATTTCTTAAAAATAAAATTTATGTATGGTTTTTGTATGTGTAACCTATTTTATGTCATACATATGCATATAAAAATAAATACATTTATGAGGCAGTTTATTTCAATATATAATATTGTTACTCCCACATAATAAACCAGAACAGTTTGATTCTTAAAATTGTATTCTGTAGTTTAAAATTATTACTTCAAGTTTCAGTTGTTATGGTAACCAGAAATGTTGAAATCAAACAATGGTTTAAAACACAGACTATGCCTCTTTTTAATAATAAGTTTTCTCCTAAAAAGGCTCCTTTAAGGCAAATTAATCGCAATGTGAGTTATGATAACTTGGAAGAGTTGGTTGGAGAGGGAAGAACTATTAAACTGTCTTTAGGTGAACAAAAGCTTTTATTTCAAAATGGAGAATGGGTTCCAAGTAAATTATATTTGTTTTTATTAAATTTATATTTAAGGTAAATGTTATTTTTAGATTCTGGAAGAAGCAGTTCTATCCATAAATTAAATCAAAAACTTAAAAAAACAAATAATGAGTTAAAAGAAGAAATAAATCTACTGAAACTGAAATATGAAATTCTTTTAAATATGGTAATTTGAAGATTTTCATTCAGCTTGGGATTTTTTATCAAACTTTTCCTTTATTTTTTTTTTACTTATTTAATTTGAATGATCAATAGTGGCCATTTTTGTTTTGAAAATATTCTCCTCTTGATGCTTTACAAATGATCACCCTTTTGATAACCCCAAATGATTACTATAAACCACATCAAGCACTGGCTTTTTGATGATTTAATGGTAGTTCGATAATCCCTAGGATTTTCTTCCATATATGACAAATGTGTTTGTTTATGTAACGTTCTATACGACTTCCTTTTCATATACGGCAACAATATAATTTCTAAAATGGTAACACGAAAAAAAAATGCGAATGTCAAATATATATATATATATATATATATATATATATATATATATATATATATATATATATATATATATATATATATATATATATATATATATATATATATATATATATATATATATATATATATTTATATATATATATATATATATATATATATATATATATATATATATATATATATATATATATATATATATATATATATATATATATATATATATATATATATATATATATGTGGAAGCCTGGAAGAGGCGTATATTGGTGGAGGCCACTATATCAACCATTTTGTATGGGGCGCCTATTTGGGCAAAGGGATTAAGGTATAAGCACTACGAGGCAATGCTCGAAAGAGTAAACAGAAAAATGGCAATACGCATTACAAGTGCATATAGAACCGTGCCCACAATGGCCATCCTAGCCGTTGCTGGTCTACCACCAATAAGACTCCGAATCATGGAAAGCATATCAATATTCGAAAGCGGAAAGGAATCAAAAACCCAAGCAAGACAGAAATTACTGGAAGCCTGGCACAAAGAATGGAACGACTATGAGGGAAAGGCAAAAACATTTATCCGAGACGTGAGAGAGTGGCACAACAGAAAATTAGGGGAGACAAATTTCTACACAACACAAGCAATAACGGGCCATGGATCCTTCAGATATTATTTACACAGAATGGGAAAGTCAGAGGACAAGGATTGTCGCTATTGTGGGATGGTGGATACAAGGGACCACACAATCTTCCACTGCCCGAGATGGGAACCGCTCCGGATTGCTACTGCTGCCGAATGCAACGTAGAAGTGACGGAACACAACATCGGCGTTCTGCTTTTGGAAGGAAAAAGACAGTGGGCAAGAATAATGGGCATGGTGGAGAAAATAATGAGGACAAAAATAGAGGACGAGAGAAGACGTAAGGCAAATTTGGACTGACAATCTGTTGTGTGTCCTGAAGTAATGCCTAACGGCGGTTTCCAGGCCACGAGCAGATATCCTTGAGGGGGAAGGGTTTTAGTCGGTAGGCATGACTCCAACAAGGGCATGAATCCGACATTCCCATGTCACTGAACATCGAACACATGGATGTCTTTAGAAGATTTCCCAATCCCCTCAAAAAAAAAAAAAAAAAAAAAAAAAAAAAAAAAAAAAAAAAATATATATATATATATATATATATATATATATATATATATATATATATATATATATATATATATATATATATATATATATATATATATATATATATATATATATATATATATATATATATATATATATATATATAATAATAATAATATTCGGCTCTAGTGGCCCTTGGCTTCGAGTTCTTTCACTCTTCTTTTCCAACTTTTTCTGTCCAAAGCATCAGTCTTCCAATCCCTCACTCCTACTTTCCTCAAATCATTTAGCACCTCATCCAGCCATTTCTTCCTCGGTCGCCCTCTTCTTCTTCCCCCTTCGCCTCTCATTAGAATTCCTTTAACCCATCACGCTATGTGCCCTAGCCATCTAGCTCGCTGCGCTCTCACCACTTGAACAATGTTTGGTTTTTTGTACAGTTCTTCTATTTCTTTGTTTGTTCTTCTTCTAAATTCATTCAGAACTTTAACTCCTCCAAAAATTCTTCTTAATATTTTTCGTTCCCAGACTTCCAGCTTAGTTTCTTCCTTCTTCGTCATCGTCCATGTCTCGCACGCATAGGTAACCGTGGGCCTTAGTATTGATTGGTACACTCTTACTTTTGCTGCTCTTGTTATATTCTTTGCCCTTAAAATTTTTGAAAACATTCCTGCAGCTTTGCTTCCTTTCGCTAGTCGTTTCTCTATTTCCTTTTCTTCATCCCCTTTACTCGTTAGTGTTACTCCCAGGTATTCAGCTTGTTCCACTTTCTCTATTGTATATTTCTTATTTACTGCACCACAATCAATGACTAAATTAGGGGAGAGTCCTCTGGTGCTATCTTTCATTACCATATATTTGGTCTTGTTCTCGTTAATTGTTAAGCCATATTCTCTCGCCTTTCTTTCCAACATCTTGAAAACCTTTACTACTTCTTTCTTGGATCTCGCCATCAGTACAATGTCGTCGGCATAAGCCAAACATTGGTGTCTGGTACCATATATTAACCCCTTGGTATTGATGCCACTCTCCCTCAGAATCACTTCCTGCACCAGATTGAACAAAACTGTTGACAGTGGATCGCCTTGTCTCAGTCCTTTCTTTACAATGAACTCCTCAGACATTGCTCCATCGACTATAACTTTATTTACTGTTCTCCTGACAGTCATCTCCACCAACTTCCTCAACTTTTCTTTATATATATTTTCTTTATATATATATATATATATATATATATATATATATATATATATATATATATATATATATATATATATATATATATATATATATATATATATACCAGGTGTCCCATTAAGGATAGATCGTATCTTGAAAACTATTTATTCCACAGCACCAAACCAAACCGAGTAAGAAAAATTCTCAGTTATAATTAGCAAACTGTCTCCTACAACTTTGTTTTATGACATTTTGTCGTAATTTCGCGAATAGAGGGGACGGGGGGGAGGGAGTTTTACCTATTGAGATAAAAAGTCGTCTAATGTCCGTTTGCCTTAACCGATTTTCCTCAATTTGAATTCATTTAAAAGGCAATTGTTGGGACAATCAGATAATCTGATTGTCCCAGCTAAATGAAACCCCGAGGTGGCGTTACATTCAACAATAGATTTTTTGAAGTTTTGTTCAGTTTTTTCAAATGGAATGGTACAGCTTTTATTACATGGCTAGAAACGTAATTTAAAGAGGAATCATCCAGTGAAAACCCGAAAACGATATCTCTGACATGTCAGGAGATATCTCGATTTTTCTGAAAAAAATCAGTTATTATTTCACCACTACCTGCATTAAGTTAAAAAAAATATTAACCTAATGTTTGCCTTCCTTCACATTTTACCCAGGCTTAGGACTGGTCCAAATTCTTTGTGCCATATTAATTTGGAGCGTGTTTAGAGGCCAACAGGCCAACAACGAAGATAATAATAACAGTCAAATAAAATTAACAGCACAACAATCTAATAATTAACAAAATCTGAACTTTAACGCCTTTCTAAATGTTCAAAATGCCTTCACCACAGAAATCAACCACCAAAATAGAAAACATTTAAATTTTTTACAAAATGGACTGCCAGAACTAATGGAAGATGTTTCGTTGGAAAGAAGAAGACAAATGTGGTACCAGCATGATGGATGCCCTGCCCACTTCTCGCAGGTGGTTCGAAACTTCTTGGATGCTTCGTTTCCAAATCGTTGGATAGGACGGGGTAGTTTATTTTCGTGGCCGGTGCGCTCACCGGATTTCGCAGTCCTCGATTTTTACTTGTGGGGAAGACTAAAACACCTTGTTTTTCAAACTCGTCCTACCACACGAGAAAACATGATTGAAAGAATTCAAAATTCAATAACCAGCATTTCAAGAGCGGAAATTGAAGCTGCCGTTTTTAGTACGTATGGAAGGCATTTTGAACATTTAGAAAGGCGTTAAAGTTCAGATTCTGTTAATTATTAGACTGTTATGCTGTTAATTTTATTTGACTGTTGTTATTATTATTATCTTCGTTGTTGGCCCGTTGACCTTTAAACAAGCTTCAAATTAATATGGCACGAAGAATTTGGACCAGTCCATAGCCTGGGTAAAGTGTGAAGGAAGGTAAACATTAGGTTAATATTTATTTAACTTAATGCAGGTAGTAGTGAAATAATAACTGATTTTTTCAGAAAAATCGAAATATCTCTTGACATGTCAGAGATATCGATTTCGGGTTTTCACTGGATGATTCCTATTTAAATTACCTTTCTAGCCATGTAATAAAAGCTGTAGCATTCCATTTGAAAAAACTGAACAAAACTTCAAAAAACTATTGTTGAATGTAACGCTACCTCGCGGTTTCATTTATAAACTAAATAATTTATATCCCAGATTATCTGATTGTCCCATTTTAAATGAATCCAAATTGAGGAAAATCGGTTAAGGCAAACGGACATTAGACGACTTTTTATCTCAATAGATAAAACTCCCCCACGCCCCTCTCTACCCCCCTCTCTACTCCCACTCTATTCGTGAAATTACGACAAAATGTCATAAAACAAAGTTGTAGGAGACAGTTTGCTAATTATAACTGAGAATTTTTCTGACCCGGTTAACACTTGAAAATACACACAAAAAATTATTTTTAAAAATGTTTAGCTCGTCACGCCCTCTTGCGGTCGTTTTAGAAGCTTAAAAATATTTTTGTTGAATTTCTCATATTTAGTACAATTTTTTTTCCCCAAAGCTGTGGTATAAATAGTTTTCAAGATACGGCCGCGATCCATCCTTAATGGGACACCTGGTATAGTTCTCCAAGATTGATTGTGGATTATAGTTATAATTAAGCACCTGATTATTGAGAAGTCCAGTTCGCAATGCTAAATTCTGATGGACAATTTTGCCCATTTCATCATGCCTTTTAAGATATTGTCGTGGTACCATAATAAGACATCCCGCTGTGATATGTTGGATGCTCTCTACTGTGGACTTGCATTTTCGACATAAATCATCTATACCTTGTTCTTTTAGGATATGTTTCCGATAGTTTAGAGTCGATACAACCTGATCCTGTATAGCCAAAATACTACCCTCCGTTTCAGGGAACAAGTATCCCGCCTTGAGATAAGCGTTTGAGTGTGTTCAATTTACGCTTCTTTTCGTCAAGTTAGCTTTATATCTACCGTGTACCATTTTGTTCATTAGCTAGTATTCGGTTAGTATTGATATGTGTAGACACATATTGTGCCAAGAACACCAAGAATTTCCAGGTTTTTGAAAGATGTTTTGCTTATTAGACCTTCGGCGGATATAACAAAAGGTAGCACCTCCACTTTCTGGAGTTTCCATTGATTTTTCAGGTCAAATGCAAGATTTTCATATTTCGTGACCTTTTCCATTTCAGTTTTTCTGATGTTGTGAGAGAGTGCTTTCTCTTCTGCTTTTTGCTAATTAGAACAATATCCGGCTTATTATACAACTGTCCGATCTGTTGTAATTGGTCTATCCCAGTAAAGAATGGTATCGGTTGACTCAAATACAGGGGAAGGCGTGTACTTGTAATATGGTGGAGGTATGTTATCAAATAGAGAGTGCTTTAAAGCGATTTGCTGGTGTATAATTTTCGCCAGCTGATTATGCCTGCCTAGGTAAGCATTAGGGGCAAGGACCGGACACCTTCCAATTAGATGTTCAATTGTTTCTCCCACACCACCGCACTTCCTGCACTTGTCGAAAACATCCATGTGTAGTATGTCTTTCATAATTTTTTGTCCTAACTACCTTATCTTGAATAGCTGTCGCGAAACCTTCTGTTTCTGGATATAATAGTCCATTGGTAAGCCACTTTAGAGACAAATGTTTGTCAATAGAGTCATCCTCAAGTGATTTAGGATATCTTCCATGTAATGTCTGCTGTTTCCATTCTTGAAAGATATCCTTCAGTGCTGTTCTACTATCAACACGAATTGGTATATTTAGATTCAACGGGGTGAAACCCTGGTCCTTCTTAGCAACCAATTTCATTAGTGGGCTATGTGAACTAATGAAGCGCTCTCTCATCCTATTCTCCTGGTTGAGACAAAGATTCTTGATATTCACAAGCCCCCTGCCTCCCAACTTTCTTGGAATATATAGACTATTTTGTAGACGAATTGGGATGTAAACAATGTATGTAAAAAAAAAAAAAAAAGTGGAAAAATTTACGGTTTTGAAGCATTCCTAAATATTTGTATGAGTCTTCTGATGCTAGTTCTTGTATACCGCAGACTGTTAAATGTTGCTCTTTTATTATTCCCTTTTGTATGTTGATAGTGGAGCATTTCTCGAGTCCGAATGACATTTTGATATCCCTACTAAATATTTCGACTGTTTTTATTAATGAGTTTAGTTTCTCTCTTGTTTCTTCATAGAGTTTTAAGTCGTCCATGTATAGCAAATGAGACAGTTTTCTGGAATTTCTCATGTCAAGTTTGTAGCCAATATTGCTGTTGTTATGTAATGTCGACATCGGATTCAACGCTGGACAAAACCAAACAGGGGAAAAGGAATCGCCCTGAAATATTCTTCTCTTGATATTTGTTGTTCCAATGTACTGTTGGTAACCAAACAAATTAGTCTTCCATTTACTCATGAGATACCTTAAAGAGTTTGTAATCTGCGGACAAATTTTGTAGATATTCAAAACTTCTAATAACCAATCATGTGGGACACTATCGAAAGCCTTCTTGTAATCTATATAGCACACATTCAAGTTGCGCTTCTTTTCCGCGCTTGCGCAAGAACTACAGTATCAATCGTCAGTTGCTCCTTGCATCCCATACATGCCCTAATACACCCTTTCTGCTCATCTTCAAATATGTTATTATAGTCACTTATAAACTGAACACTGATAAACATGTATCGGTCTATAGTTACTGGGTTGGTTAGCCTCACTCTTTTTATATAACAAATATATATTTCCCTCAATCAGAAAGTCGGGGAAAGTATCAGGATTCACCATTATTTCTTTAAATGCATCAGCAAGTACCTGGTAAACAGCTGTGAAGTTTTTGATCCAGAAGTTGTATAGTCCATCTGGCTCAGACGTCTTCCAGTTTTGGGTCTTCTTGATGGCAGTGTAGATGTCAATCGCTTCAAGACCGTTGAATTCCATTTGTGGAAGTCAGTCTGTTTTCGAATTGTTGAAACCCCAATTGTTGTAACCATCAAATCTTTTCCAGATTTCCAATATTCTTCATTTTATTCACATTTTCAAGTTTTGACTGGTTACCCTGAGCTTCTAGTTCTCTACAAAACTTCTTCTGGCTATTTTGAAACATTGGCCCCGTGGTTTATCTGGCTACGATTGGCGTATCTGGCTAGTCTGGCCCCTTTCGTTTTAGCCTTCTGTCTAAATCGATGTTTCAGGTCTAATAATTTTTCGCGAAAGTTGTACTGATTACGTACGTTGTACTGATGCACAATACAACGCAAGATGTATGTCACTAAGATTCATTATCCCCGATATATGAGATTCCAAAACTTTATTGACCTGCATTATAGTAATGCGGGATTTTGCAATGTTGCGCAATATCGGTATTGTTGGCCTATTTATTCGATTTGAGCCAGTAAAATGGGCCAAGAGACTGTAAAATCATTCTCGTATATTAGAAAAGTTTCCATTCATGGCTGTTTCTTCATTTTGAGTTGATGATACTTCTGTTGTTAGGATTGGAGTTTGTACTACCGGTTGGTTCTCTGTGTTCAAGTTAAGGACATCCATGTCATTTTCTTGAGGTGGTTCATATGTAATGTTTTGGTGTAATTTATTACCGACTTCTCTCTTGATGTCCATTAATTCCGTTTCGGTAAGATATTTTTTTCTTAATATAAGATTTTTACGGTCTGCTAAGTTTTGTTCCGATAACTGTGTTTCGGCAACCTCTTCTTATATTCTTGGTGAAGTGCACTTCTCCATCCAGGTAGCGATTTATCTGCGCACTGGTTCACGTATTTCAAGGCGCGTTTTCCAACCAGGTGTATTTTTCTGGCTACTACGCCCGGTCGCATTATTGGTGTAAGTCCTTTGGCCTGAAATTTCGATGGCAGTAACTGCAGCACAATATAACGCAAAATGTATATCGCTTGGATCTATCATCCCAGGTAGATGTGATTCTAAAACTCTGTTGATCTCCATTAGAGTAATACACGACTTTGCAATATTGCGCAGTACTGGAATTTTTGGCCTATTCAATGGATTTGAGTCAGCAAAACGAATCAAATTGCTGTAAAACCTCTCTCGTATGTTATGCGAGATTGATTCTTCAATGTCAGACGATGAGGCTTCTGGTGATACATCTCGAGTTTGTTCTACTTGTTGCTCTTCTGTATTCGAGATAAGAGCGTCTATAGTATCTTCTTGATGTTGTTGATATGTATTGTTTTGATGTAGTTTATTACCGATTTCTCTCTTGATATTCATTAACTCCGTTTCGGTTAGATAGTTTTTCCTTATAATTAGATTTTTACGGTCGGCTAAGTTTTGCTCCGACCGCTGAGTTTCAGGGAACCTTTTTTTGTATTAGTGATGGAGTGAATTTCTCCATCCAGGTAGCGGCTTATCTCCGCACTGGTTTTCGTAGTAATAGGCACGCATTACATCAATATTCATTTCGCGTGTCCATCTGATACGCGCAGTGCGTTCGGTTCTAGTGACAGCCCTCCTTATTGGAGGCGAGTCGGCAAGTACCGGTGAATTTCGATCTTCTATTCCATTATTAATTTCCGCTCTATGTTGATTTTGTGGTGTGGTCTTTGGTGTTGCTAGACTTAGATGATCTAATTGTTGTTCGAGTGCCCTTTTTCGTTGCCATTCTTGTGGTGCCATAGAGTTGGGAATCACCACTCGCTCCAGATTCACCAACCCCGGACAAATCCTCTAGACGGTTCTTGTCTGCAAAATTATTCACATATGGGCCCTGGTGGACCACGCGAAATACATTTGGAGGCGTTTGTTGTTGTTAGCCTTCCTTTGCGCCCATACTAATTTCATTCTTTCGCTATGAGCGTTCTTCCTTTCGTGAGACCAAGTTGTTCCAGTCTTCCTACATTTTTCTCTCTGGCCAACCTCCAAAACGTTAACCTTGTGTTTGAAACAGTTTCTATCCTGAATTTCACTTTGTGTAATATTTGCTGATCTTAGGTTCTCTTTAATTGCAGCAATCCATTTAATAGTTTCTATTTTAGCTCTACTCCTATTTTCATAAAATTCAAAAATTTGTCTAATTAGCCTACTCGGATTCATTCGTTTTATGTGCCCGTAAAACTTAAGTTTTCTTTTTCTCATATCGCTGTGTATATCTGCGTATTGTTTGATTTCTTGGTTTTCTCGAAGTCGGTATTTTGTGCTATTTATTTGTTTGGGGCCTAAGATTTTTCTTTCCTTCTTTTCAATCTTCTCGTTGTCTCTTTCTATTCAAAATGAGCGTTTCTGCCCCATATATACATTCTGGCTTAATAACTGTGTTGTAATGTCTTAGTTTTGTGTTTTTAGATATGCATTTTTTGTTGAAAATATTTTGTGTAAGTCTCAATGCAGTTTCCATTTTTTTGACATCTATCCTTATTGGCCGCTTTTTCCAACCCGTTTTCTATGATTATTTCACCAAAATATTTCAATTGAGAGACTCGTCTGATGTTACCATATTTTGTTTTTAGAAATGGTGTCCTTAGTCTGTTGCAAGTCATGTATTGTGTCTTTTCAAAGGAAATCCTACCTTATCTGCTGTTTCTTTTAGGATTTTAATATGTTTTTGTGCCGTTAATATATCTTGAGCCAAAATTGCTAGATCATCAGCAAACGCCAGACAATCAATTTTGATGTTGGTTCTTCCCAGTTTAATGGGCTGGTCAATATTCAGGGCCGACTTTTTTTCACGCCACTCCTGTATTACTTTTTCCAGAACACAGTTAAATAAGAGTGGCGAGAGTCCATCCCCTTGTCTCACTCCAGTTTTAATTTCGAAGGGCTCTGTGATGTCACCCATGAATTTAACTTTTGACCTTGTGTTAGTTAGTGTTGCTTTAATCATTGCCAGCGTTTTCAGATCTAGACCTTGTAATTTCAAGATTTGGATTAAAGATTTGCGGTCAATAGAATCATATGCTTTTTTGAAATCCACAAATGTACAGACAGATTTTTATTGTACAGTTTTTGATGTCTTAGGATCAACTTTAGAGGATTTCAGGATCTGTTCAGGGCAGGATCGGTCCGGTCGAAAACCTGCTTGATATTCACCAAATTTAGAGATAGAATCTTGTAACAAAGAGGTAGAAGAGATATCCCTCTCTAGTTGTTTACATTCGTTCTATCTTCTTTCTTATGTAGTGGATGGATTAGAGCATCTTTTCAATCTTCTGGAATCCTCTATAATTTTGGTTAATGCCTTGATTGTACTTGGACCAGCGGATTTCAAAAGCTCAGCAGTGATTCCATCTTCACTAGAAGCTCTGTTATTTTTAAGTCGTTTGATTTGCCTAATTATTTCATAAAAGGAATAAAACATTTTTTTTTACTTTGTTATCTATCACTTTTATTTTTAAACAAAATTTGTGTGACTATAGTTTCGTAAAACGATTTTACATTCTCAAACACTACTTTAAAACTCCGTGATGTTTTAATTATTAATTATTTTTATTTTTTGTGTTTCAATTCTTGCCAGTTCTGTGCTGGTTGTCTATCAAGCTCTTCTGTTAGGGTTGGTTTTATTTTCGTAGGGTCGAACTTTGGTACTAGCAGTCTCTTTTGAATAAGTTTTCGAGGTTTTAAGCTAAATTTGATTCTAGTCAAGTAGTGATCTGTGTCTATGTTAGCTCCTTTCTTGACGACTATATATATATATATATATATATATATATATATATATATATATATATATATATATATATATATATATATATATATATATATATATATATATATATATATATATGGGTGCTTTAATTACTTCTGCCTTGATTCCATCCAAACCTGGGGTTTTACTGTTTTTAGACTGCGTGCAGCATTTTTGATGCTGTATGAGTTTCGAAAGCATAACAATGCTGTTTGCTTTGATACGTTAGATAGCAAAACATGTTAGCGTTGGTTAAAAAAAGAACAAACCTTTGTGTGGCACAAACATTTGTTTGGGTATTTAAAAACAAACTAATTTCAAAACTAATAATATATCTCAGACTAAACTATGCAGTAAAAGTATTTTGTTAGCTGAAGCCTGGTTGTATCGCTTTGAATAAAAGCAGCTTCATAACTTCCGCTTTTTTCAGTACGATTATTTTTAAGAAACTTTGATCCTATGCCACCGAATATATTAGCTTAAACGTCCGGTATCTAATCTTATATTTTGGCCATTGTTAAATTACACTTGGCAATATATTATTACAGTAGTCTGATATCCATTATGGTCGGTACTTTTTCGAAATGGAAAAGCCCCTCTAGTAGAATAACAATTCGAAAAAATTCAACACCAAATTCGAAAAATACCAGCATAATCCTAATATTGCCTAATAATAGTCTTATATTGCCTATAGTTTTAGAAAACAATTTTTTAATTCCAACCTCTTTGGAAGTGTTGTAAATTCTGTCAGTAAATTTAATACATAATTTTCAGATGACAGAAATGACTGCTAAAGCTCATGCCCATGATCGGGCATTTGACGAATTAAAGCAAATGACTCAATAGTAATAAGTAAAAACTGTACAAAAATATTTATTAAGAACCTTAAAATAATTTACACATAAATACTTGAGATTCATGTGATAATAAACTGATGAATTGATAAATGGTTTATTTTTATTAAATATTTCCTAATTGGGACAATTTGTTTTTCTATGACCTAAAAGAGATGGAAGTATTAATGATCGTCAAACCGAGAACAAATATTTTATTATATGTACCTGGTTGTCCGCATTTACCACATTTTCTAGGTCTCGATCCAGCACCCTGTGTATTGCTATTATAAGGCGTTGTTCTATTATTTTTCCTCCCTCTTCCCCTATTAGTTTTCGCTCTAAAGCTCCAGTTCACATTTCCACTACCAGAGTTATCATCATCGCCACCATATGAACTGTGGTTCACATCATTTTCCTAAAGTGTAAATAATATGATTCAGTACAACGAACAATCTGTCATTTCTAGATGTATAAAGAATTGAATTTCAACAAGACACAAACATACACAAGAAAAGTCTAAGAATCTTTTATAAATATTGGTATTTTATTTACGTTATATTTTGAAAAATATTTATATATGGAATTATTTATATTTCAAATGCTTTTAGATTCTAGAGGGATTCTAACACGAGAATGGGACCATTTACCCCAAGAATATATATATATATATATATATATATATATATATATATATATATATATATATATATATATATATATATATATATATATATATATTGGTCCATCTGTCATCCCATCGCCTCGCTATATGGCCTGCCCATCTCCACTTCAATTGCTTTGCTCTTCCAATGATGTCACAGACTTTTGTTTGTTCCCTGATTCATGCGCAGGACTTCTCTCTGTCTCGTCTTGTAATGCTGAGCATACATCATTCCATTCCCCTCTGTGCCACCCGAAGTTTTTGAATTGATTGCGATGTGAGTGTCCAGGTTTCACTTCCGTATGTCATAACGGGTAGAACGCACTTATCGAAGACTTTTCTTTTCAGGCAAAGTGGGAGTCTGCTCTTATGCACTATATATATATATATATATATATATATATATATATATATATATATATATATATATATATATATATATATATATATATATATGGTGTGTCGGTAATTTCTTTCCGGTTTTTTCGCTAAATAAAACACGTTATTTACAATAGATAGTTAAAATGGATTTATTCATAGTATTGGCCATTTGATTCTATACATTTTGCCCATCTCTTAGGCAATTTATGCCATTCCAAAAGAACAGTTTCTCCTCTGAGCTTATTGAAATTGTTCGAAATCGGCGAAGTGCTGCTCTGCAAGCGCGTGCCCCATCGATGCGAAAAAAATATAATTAAATGACATATGTGTGTCAAATCATAACATTGCATACTTATGGCTAGTGAAATCTGTTACAAGTACATCTGTTACAAAGTAATTACCGATACACTTGGTATATATATATATATATATATATATATATATATATATATATATATATATATATATATATATATATATTCTTGTGTGTGTGTGTTTATAAATAATTTGACAACGTGGGTGGACTCCTGTTCATGACAAAACTTAAAAACAAAAGCATTAGCCAACGCTCAACTTAATCGAATTAATTGAGGGAACTGCACAATTACGAGGTATGAAGCTGTGCGTGCGCGCCCACACACACAAACACACGCGTACGCGCACACAGGTGGTGTATCGGTAATTAGTTTCCGGTTTTTGTAACAGATTTCACTAGCCATAAGTATGCAATGTTATGATTTGATACATATGCCATTTAATTCTATCGACATTAACCTCAAAAAAACACAAGTTACGTTCTGCCAAAATAACAGCGTTATAGATTTATAATTTTTTGAAAATGTCGAGTTTTGTACCTGAAAACGTACATTTGCAGCACGCATTACTGTTCTTGTTTCATCAAAAGAAAAAAGCTGCTGAAAGTCATCGTTTGATGGTAGAGACTTACGGCGTGCATGCTCCAACCATAAGAACATGTGAAACGTGATTTCGACAATTCAAATGTGGTCATTTCAACGTTCAAGACAAAGAACGTGCTGGTAGGCCGAAAACGTTTGAAGATGCGGAATTGCAGGAGTTATTGGATGAAGACCCAACACAAACTCAAAAACAATTGGCAGAAAAGTTGAATGTGAGCCGAGACGTAATTTGTGAACGATTACAAGCGATGGGAAAGATGTAAAAGATGGGAAGATGGGTGCCCAAGAACGGGTGATGAAAAATGGATTTATTTCGAAAATCTCAAGCTAAAAAAAATCATGGTTATCACCTGGCGAAGCCGGCCCATCGACTGCAAGGTTAAATCGATTGCTCTGTATCTGGTGGGATCAGGTTGGTGTCGTATATTATGAATTGTTGAAACCTGGAGAAACAGTTAATACTGATCGCTACCCACAACAAATGATCAATTTGAATTGTGCATTGATCGAAAAACGTCCATAATACGCTAAAGATAAGATAAGGTGATTTTGCAGCATGACAACGCGCCGTCTCACACCGCAAAACCAGTCAAAGAAGTGTTGAAATCACTTGAATGGGAAGTTTTATCACACCCGCCGTACTCTCCAGACCTGGCTCCATCCGTCTACCACCTTTTCGCATCGATGGGGCACGCGCTTGCAGAGCAGCACTTCGCCGATTTCGAAGAAGTTAAAAAATGGTTCGATGAATGGTTTAGCTCAAAGGAGAAACTGTTCTTTTGGAATGGCATCCATAAATTGCCTGAGAGATGGGCAAAATGTATAGAATCAAATGACCAATATTACGAATAAATCCATTTTAACTATCTTTTGTAAATAACTTGTTTTCTTTAGCGAAAAAACCGATATATATGTACATATATATACGGAAACTCGCGTTTCGTACGGGAGTTGTTCGTTTTTACGATTAACCGGATAAGGTTGTATCGGCAAACGGAATCGTATTGGGGCGCTCCTAAAAAATCAGGATACCGACCTAATTCGACTAGTACGGCTACCGTTTCGAAGAAAACAACGAGGTTAATTGGCGCAGTCGGATATCCAGGAACTCGCGTATCGTACGGGAGTTGTTCGTTTCTATGATTAACCGAATAAAGTTGTATCGGCAAACGAAAGCTTAGTGGGGGCTCCTTAAAAATCAGGACACTAACCTAATTCTACCATCGAAGGAAACGGCTACCATTTCGAAGGAAACATCGGGGTTGGAACTACAAATTGTCCCAGTTCGTAAAGAACTAAACTCGTTAACTAATCATCGCAGATCTTGTGACTTTTTCATATTAAGGAAGATGATTTATATATATATATATATATATATATATATATATATATATATATATATATATATATATATATATATATATATATATATATTCTGCCTAAAGTGTGAGTATTTTCAAACCAAAATCTTTCACCATATTCATTGTGAGTGTTTCTACTTAAAATACCAATAATTTTAATATGGCAAACTCTTCAAATTTCAGCCTAAATCCAAAATACAACAAAAATTTTTCAAGAGTCTCCGCCGGACCAGCCCAAGACTCTAAATCCGAAAATAATATCTCTTATATATACGACGAATTCTAGTGACCTGACATATCTAATTCTACCAGAATTCAATATAAATCTTTATCGACAAAGTGATTTATCGACGCAGATGTTGCATTTAAATATTTTCCCAATCTAATTAGAAATTAACCCTTTGTATTATCGCAGTCTTCTAAAAATAAATTTACTACGGTCATCACTAATTTGGGTTGTATCCAAGAAGGTTGGTGCTTCTGGGAAGCAAAAGTGGAGAGTGGTAATCAATTATCAACAATTAAACGTTAAAACGATTGATAATAAATATCCTTTATTCAATATATCAAATCTGTTAGATGAACTAGGAAGATGCCAATATTTTTCCATACTTGATTTGGCAAACGGATTCCATCAAATTGAAATCTGCGAAAAAACATAGAGCAAATCGCATTCACAACAAAAAATGAATATACTCTTAGAATGTAATTCGATTTAAGAGACACCAGCGACTTTTCAGCGCGTAATGGACAATATACTCCCGGGAATTTAAACATCACTTCAAGAACATTTAGTAAACTTAAGAAACGGGTTAGGGAATCTAATTTTCAAATTCAGTTGTACAAGTCGGAACTCTTATGAAAGAGTGCCTTACTTAGGTCACATAATTACACCAGAAGGCGTGAAGCCCTATCCAGATCAAATTAGTGCAATAAAAAAGTTTCCAGTACCGAAAACCAATAGTAAGATTTATTAACAATTTCGCTAAATTTACCAAATCTTTAAAAAACGTCAGTCCTTCTGTTGGAATCTTCAGTGTGGAACACTAAACTCGAATAGAACCCTCTAAACCCTCTAAACACCAAGTTTTAAACTTTTCGACGCGTTTCGCTAACCCTATTAGCATTATCAGGAGATCATTTAATCTGGTTAACAAAATGATTAAATCATTTTGTGATGATGCTAACATGGTTAGCGAAATACGCGTCGAGAAGCTTAAAAAGTGATTTTGTGTTTAGTGGCAAATTTCTTCGAATTTATTTTATAAAGGTGTTTAAAAAGGGTGCACATATTCTTAATGAAGGGTATCTGAAATGTTTCGAAACTAGTAAAAATTTATTAATCAACGAACCATCTTACAGTACTCAGACTTGCCAAAAACTTTTAAATTCACCACCGATGCAAGCAATATCGCTATAGGAGCTGTATTATCAGAAGGCCATATTGGTCAAAACCTACAGATAGTATATGCATTGAGAACGGTGAATGATACAGAGCAAAATATTCTGTAATTGAGAAAGCACTACTAGCAATAGATAGGGCCACTAAATATTTTCGCCCATATTTGTTTGGTAAGAAATTTAATGCAGTCTGTGATCACAAACCTTTGAAATGGCTATTTTCCCTTAAAGATGATAACACTATATTTTCACGTTGGACATTGACATTATCAGAATAATGAAATTATGAAATTATCGAAATATGAAATTATACATTTGACATAATATAGAAGAAATGCAAACTCAACACCAAAACTGATGCTTTATCTAGGATTGAAATATATAAAAAAGAAACCCATACATTTTAGATTCAATTAGATGACATACTAAAGGATGCCGATTCTTACGGGATACACCAAAGGAACTTATTTACAGAAAAGTCCCAAATCTCAATGACATGAGAGAAAATTATAACATCTCTTTACGTTCTCTTAAGTTCACCCATATACTGAAATACAACAGGAAATTATGATAAATGACGACCAGGCCACAAGACACTCTAATGCCGAAAAACACCCAATTAAAACACCTTAAATTAAAGAAATACACCAACAAATTAATAGATTCTATCGATCAAAAGATATTAAAGTGATTATTAAAAATTATCGCGAAGGCAAGTCAAGCCACAGAGGAATATAAGAAATATATACCAGAATCAAAGATAAATATCATTGGCCTTTCATGAAAAAAAATTATCTAAACATACATCAACGAATGTGAAATTTGTCAACAAACTAAATACGAGCGACCCCTTGAAAAAATAAAAATTAATATAACATCCACAGCTACTAAAGCTTTCGAATTCCTTCACTTAGTACCTTTACCCACGAAAGAGGTAAATTTTTTACCATAGTCGATAGCTTTTCTAAATACGCTCAAATCTACTCCTCCATCCTCACCTTGCAGTGCCTTTACCCACGAAAGAGGTAAATTTTTTACCATAGTCGATAGCTTTTCTAAATACGCTCAAATCTACTCCTCCATCCTCACCTTGCAGTACCGAAGTCGTAAATAATCTGATACAATTCCTTTGACATCACGGTATTCCCTAAATAATTATTAACAATGGATCCGAATTTACAAACTTAGTGCTGACAGAACTTTTACCTTTACATCAAATTAAAACCCAGTTATATGTTCCAAACCATCCTCAATCTTAACAAATCGTACAAAGATTTCCCTCCTCCTTGATCGAACATGTGAAGTTACTAAACACAAGAGGACTCTTAAAGATACCTATCTCATCAAAAATATTTTATCAATAGATATCGTGAATGGGCATGTAAAGATCCATTTGATTTACAATTTGTAAAACTCTCATAAATGATTATGTCAATGACCACAAGGAACGTTCACGATCACTTCATTCAAAAATTAATGAAAAAGTGCTGACTGAAAAACAAAACCAAATAGAAAATGAAAATCTGAAACGGAATTATCTCGAAATATTCGAACAAAATTAATCTGTTTTCATTAAAAAACATGTTCAACAAAGAACAGAACAGCTTCAATCGCTAAATTAAATTCACATAGATAACTTGAAACTCCCACTTAAAAAATCTTACACTTTCCACTAATTATATTACGATCTTCCATCCATTATATGAAAACACAATCAAAAGCTAAAATTCTCCATCTACAAAAGTTACTTTTGTACTTTAAAAATACTATTTCATAATAAAGAATGTGGTGATTTCCTGAAAGAACTGGAATGTATTCAAAACTTAACCATAGAAACATTCTCTTATTAGAGAGAAATTGATAAAAATTGAAAGTTATTCAATCAACAATAATGAAACTTACATCTTAAATATACCAATAACTTAACTTCTGAATTAAATTGAATTAATCTATATTCTACTATAATAGAAATCAGTCAATTCAAGGTTGTTATACTTAAACGTAAATTTCAAATATTGAATAAATCATACTATGCACATACAAACGTTTGTTGCTTCAAAATCTCCCAAGACTACTATTTGTGCGCCGAAGTAAGTCTCAAAGAACAGAGGATCAACCCATGTGCCATGGAAATCCTAAACCTGAAAGACAACAATCTGCTGAACAATAAATGCCAACGTCAGTTAAAAATTATCCCTTGAACAACGTCCGTTCAACACTTGAAACGTCTGATCAATGAATCTTTCCAAACGAGACAACCATTAAAACTCGTTGCCATCAACATGATGAGTTAATAAACTTCAAAACAATTTATATCTGGAACATTCCAGAAACTTGCATAATCATTACGCCAAGTTAATTCATGTTATTTTGAAAATAAAATAAAGGTAAAATGTTTGAAAACTGTTTAGGTAAATAATTAGTATTATATAAGAAACTTATTTGTGGGCTACTTGTACATAGTGTAGACAAATTTAAATCTATATGAGGTCTTTCAACATGGAGCTTTTTAATATGTTGATTTAATGCTAAACGCGAAGAGATTTACAACTAAACACCAAATAACTTTTTTTAAACCTCTCATTTCAGTCAGATTCAGTCGAGTTTTAAAACCAAACTATGTTGTATTTATATGTCAACCGCACCTAATGAAGCGTGTAAAAATTATGAATCATGAAGTTAACCAAGCGTTACATTAATAATTCAAAAAGTTGACTGAATGGAATAGGTTCTTTATCCCGCTTAAATAGTAAATTCCAAACCAAAGCGTTATAAACTAAAAAACAATGATAGATTGCCATTTTTAGATATTTTTGTGAGTAGGAATAATAAAAATAGGTTATGTTTAGATATCTTCTGGAAAAACACTACCATTTCGAGATACATTCCTAACGATTCATATCATAGCTTCCATAACAAAATCGCTAGTTTAAATTTTATGGTAGGTATAATTTTCTTTTGAACCAATATAGTTATGACAAACATTTAGAATTGATTAGGGGGGTAAATGGTTATAATAACATCGTAGATAGATTAATTAGAAAACATAAAGGTATGATTTAACTTCACGGTTCAATATTTTTAATGCTTCATTAGGTTAGCTTTGGTTTAGTTTAGTTTTAGAATTAGATTGAATCATCTCCTGATAATACCAACATGGTTAGCAAAACGCGCGTCGAGAAGTTTAAAAGAAGCGATTTGGTGTTACTGGTAAATCCATTTGAGTTTAGTAGATCACTAGACTCGAAGAGATTTACCACTAAACACCAAATTACTTTTTGAAAACTTCTCGACGCACGTTTCGCTAACCATGTTAGCGTCATCTGGAGATGACTTAATCTAATTCTAAAACTAAACCAAACCAAACCTAATCTAATGAAGCATATAAAAATCTTAAATCGTGAAGTTGTCCTACATTTAGGTTTTCTAATTCATCTAGATTAAATCATCTCCTGATGACGCTAACATGGTTAGCGAAACGTATGTCGAGAAGTTTTCCACTAAACACCAAGTGATTTGGTGTTTAGTGGTAAATCTCTTCGAGTTTAGTGTTTCACACCAAAGGTCCCACTAGAAGAATTGATTTAGTGGATTACACCAAATGGTTCCAATAGAATAATTGATTAAATTAAATGGTTACAAAAGTATTTAGTCAGAAAGTTGAAACCCTTCATGTTTTGAAAATAATATGCTAATATCCTTTTTTACTTTACAAATAAGGATTATTAGAATTATTAGAAACTTACATCATCTGCCCATTTAAAGAAATTACATTTATCAGTTATCTTTGAACAACAATAAAACTGCCGTCCTTTATTGGGACCCTCTTTATTCACTGTTCTTAATGGAGCAGGTAGATGACAGCGACATCTTATCTCTCTATTATGTTGTTGCTGTATTCCAGTTGAAACACCCTGTATATTATTTGGATCGTGTGGATCCCACAAGAAGAAATTACAATTTCCTGTAGCGCACTTGTAAAACTGTTTACCTAAAAAAAATCAGAATAATATACGATCCTGAAACACAATAAAGCTCACCTTTATTTGGCCCATCTTTTCTTACAGTCAACAAAACGGTTTTTTGATTACATGAACAGAAAACTTCATAATCACCTGTTCCTCTGTTGCTTGGGTCCTCTGCAGAAAAAAATAAGAATATTATTAATATCTATATGAAATCAATAAGTTTGAATCAACCTGATGGAGCTGTTAAAAGTCCAAAAGAAATTCTAGAAGGGGGTTGTGACATTGTATTGGTGGAATTTCTGTTATTTTGGACCTGGACTCTTTGGATGGATGTAGATGTGTTATTTCTGTTTTGAGATTCACTGGGGCGAGAGTTATAAACAATATTCGTATTATTCAAGTTTCCGTTAGAAGTTTCGTTAACTACAAAAAACATGATTAGAAAATACTGTTAATCTGGAAAGTTGAACAAACCTTTTTTAACGGCCGCCAGATTAATTGATAAAACTTGTAGCAGATTGGAATCACAACCTCCAATACATAGAATATTTGGATTTGGATCCCCAGGAAATGGATTTGGTTTAAAGGTGAATTTTAGAAGTTTATAATTGGGACCACACTGTAAATAAAATATTATATAAAAAATATAAAAATTTATATAACTAACAAAATTGAATCTCAAAAAGTTTAAAACATATAACTTGCTATTTAAAAACAAGGAAGATTTATCCATGCTCCGCAGATTAGCAATGTTTATTTATATATTATTAATTCCAGTGGTATTTACAATGTGTAAGTTCATTAACTTGATTTAAATCGAAAATGTTTTTTGATAACTTACATTTTCGTTATATGCTTTTTATATCAAAAAGAACAAGTACGCTGTCCAAATAAAAATAAAAACAGAAATTGTGCCGTTTACGGAGAGTTGTTGGGGAGCCTACCGTGCAAAAGAGGCTTAGTCGGTTAAGGGGCGGTGATTCTCACTTGGAGGTCCGGAATCGTTCTGACCGTCCTTGAGGAAATGTAAACCAATATAGCCGAAGTTCCATGCACCACTATCCATGTGCGATCTTTTGCTAAAAAAATATCTGAGGCTCCACTTCTGAAGCGGATGGTAACTGGTGATAAAAAGTGTATTGTGTACAACAAAGTACAATGAAAAAAATCAGGGAGGTTGCCAGGGTCAGCGGTTTTAACCTTCAAGCGGGCGCGCAGTGTCCAACTGACCCGACTTGATACATTTTCGGTTAAAAAATCTTACATCCACTTCACAAATATTTCCCATCTTTAGTAAGCTCTTATCGGCTCGCCACGTAGACAAAAGACTACCTGCCTCCTCCTGCGCGCAGTCCGTAACGTACAAATAGCATTTTTTTTTTAGTCGCAGCATAAACGTGGAATAGTTTACGCGCGCCCGACGTCGAAAAAACGTGCGACGCTCTTCGCGATAGTATTTTTTTGCAATATCGTCTAAAAAAGTTCGTGTTTTTTAATTTTTATTATTAAAAATGGCTCGTAGGCGAAGACCGATTAGTGCTCAGAATAAAGCTGCGCCTATAAGGGAAATTTTGGAGTTTACGAAGAACTGCTTATCTCCTTATTGTGGGTTTTCGAGGAAAATGTTCTTTCAGACAATGAAATCAAAACCTGATAAATACGGAATCAAACTTTATCCGCTAGTATATGAAACGATGTTTTGCGTTTTGATTGTTGAACTTTATGCTGGTAAGCAACCAGAAGGCCCGTATCAGTTGAATAACGCGACAATGGACGTAGTAAAGAGATTGATTACACCAATTTCAGGCCCACGACGAAATTTGACTATTAATAATTGGTACACCAGCATTTCTTTGGTAGAAGATTTAGCCAAAAATTATAACATTTCAATTGTGGGCACGTTGTGCATATATATAAAAGAAATACCCCAATGCTTCACGGCAAAAGGCAAACCTGAATATTCCAGTCAATTACATGTGAAAGAAAATCATGTAACAAAGCACAAGTTCAAGTGCATACAGAGGAACTGTTTCATTGATCTCATTATCAAACTTGTTAATTTTATAAATTTGATTTTATTTTACGTCTGAGTAAGAGGTATGCTGTTAAAATGTTTCCTAATCCAAAGAGAACGTATATACGTATAAGTAAACTTAAAATGAAGAGACAAATACAGGTAAATAATAAAAATTGCTATGTATTTTATTACTTGATCTCGCCAAAGTGTAATTTTATAAATTCAATTTATTCATCAATTCAAATTCATTTTATTTTATATTTAAGCAATTTTTTAATTAATGTGTCTAAATCTTTAAGTTAATGCGTCTAAATAAATAATGTGTGATAGATAAACAAGTTTTTTTAATTCGTCTTTTAAATCTCAAAAATTCAAAAGTTACGCGCGACCGCTGCCGTAATAAATGACCGTGCGCCCCCTTGAAGGTTAAGTACGGCGAAAGACATGAAATTTATGCTTTTCATTTGATGGGATTGGATTAGATCAGCTGGAGGCAGCAACTTAAGAAAACCAGTCAGAATTGGTAAACAGGAGGCGTCGTGTTTTATCATGACTATGCACAAGCATATGTTGCAATCAGGACCCGTAAAAATTGTTGAGCTTCAATTGGGATGTTTTGCATCAACTACTTTACTGACCGGACATCGCACCCTCGGACTACCGTCTATGCCACTCCGTCCAAAATTGTTTAAATTGGAAATCTTTTAAAACGGAAGATGTAAAAGGCAAATTGTTGATATTTATTGGCAATAAAGATACTACATTTTGGCAAAAAGGCCTTATGGACAAAAAGGCCTTACAAAAATTCCGACGAACACTCCGGACAACCCGATAGTTTGACATTCCAATATATAATTTCAATACCATTTAGAAATTTTGGGGATTGCAAATCTATCAATTCTCGTTGCATATTTACATCAATACCTGCAGCAGTAATCTCAAAAGAATTTGAAATAAACCAAATTTTTTTTTTTGAATCCCTCGTTTAGTTTATAATTTTAGCAATATAATTTTCTCAATAAAATCGTGAACAGAAAATTTAACTTTAATTGACTTGGTTTTCCACAAATAATCACTGATTAATCACATTTAATAAATTTTGAGACTTGATAATGAACTCCTTTTCGATACAATTTAAAAAAAAAAAAAAATTGTCTAGAAGCAACGCCGGACAAATCCTTGTCGTGGATCCGGCGGGACATAATTTAAGAGCCCCTGTATTAATTGAATAAAGATTAAAAATCTTTTATGACCTACAATATAATATAAAATTAATTCCTTACACGTGGACAACTTTGATCAGTGACCTCCACCTTTGATATTAAAGTAGGTAACCATATGGCATTTTTACATCCAGGGTATCCTACGCAACTAATAAATTTTCCAGATCCATCTTTCTTGGACCTGTAACCACAAAAATAATCGTACCGTTAAGAAACATTAATGATTACTTGACAATATACCTAACAATCATATCTTGTCCACATTTCGGACATTTTAAAGCAGGCTTATAGTCGTCATTTCCGCTAACATTTAGCTGTTGCACTGCTTGTGGTCGATCATCTAAACGTTTTGCTAAACTTTCATCTATCAACCTATCATTTAATATGTTACTGATTGCAACTGTATAGTGAAGCATACTGACCTCAAATTGTCAGTGACTGCCTGAAAAACTGATTTGTATTTTGCTATTTGCTCTGTTTTAACCACCTCTGGATCTTTTAGTCCATCACAAATCATTTTTAGATCATTTTCAAACTCACTTCTGAGAATAGGTTTTGCCAACGAAACGTCAAGACCTATATTGTTATAACTAAATAAAAAACTGATTATGTTGAAATAATGACATTTTTTAAAACGAAGCTAGAAAATATTGTTCAAATCCTCAACATGCTAGGTTGATCTGAAAAATTAATGGCAGAATAACAAAAGAACAAATGGGCCCTTTCCATTTTATTGATATTAGGTGTACCAACTAATTCAGTCCAAATTTTCATTAAATTGGAAGATTATAAACAAACACATACAAGTAAAGGGTTTTTCAAATTGAGTGTTTTTTTGTTTAATTCTTGAATAAGACACAGAATTGGCGTTGATTTCAAAAAACTTTTTATTGATAATTGAAGCGTAGTGTATGACATTTAATCACGAAAGACAATATCTGCCAAATAACCACCTCTCGTAGCTCCACAGGCGTCCACTCTTTTGTTTCACCCAAACTTTTTGTTTTGCCCAGAACTTTTCTCTCAATAAATCGTTTGTTTCATTAGCAGAGAGAGGTATAGCGCCATCCTTTGGAACCACATATCCTCCAGATCAACAATATTCAATTTAGCTCACAAAAATCCAGTTATCATCTTACGATGTCGAGCACCATTCACAGATAAAGCTTCACCAGCAGTATCCTGAAAGAAATACGGCCCAATTATACCTCCTGACGTGGATTTTCCTAAACCCCAATGTGGCAATTTTGTTTTGAACCAATTTTCAACCAATTAACAAATGTACGACATTTTGAATGATCCAGTGGCTTTAGTTCCTGTGTTATTTGAACTTTATATACTTTCAGAGCTAAATCCTTTCGTAAAATACGGCATGTTGTGAATTCACTGAGTCCAAATTATTGTGAACGTCGACTAATTGAAATTTCTGGGTCTTCAGTAATATTTTCGCGTACCAAATCAATATTCTCTTGAAAACGACCACTACGAATATATATTGCTCTTCTTTTATCTTCCACCAAACCAATTTCTTGAAATTTTTGAACAATTCGATTGGTAATGCTTTCAAATGAACGATTGTGCGAGTATCACGTAATTTTCTAAAAATATTTTTCACTGAACGCCCATTTCCATAAAATAATTCGACAATTTTAACGCGTTATTGTATTGTGTACGACTATATTTTTATAAATGTATAAATTTTTATACTTCTGAAATGAGACTAGACCTAAGCAAATTCACAACACCGAGAATTATAAAAACCGCTCAATTTGAAAGACCCGTTACATATTTTATAAAATCTCCGTTATTCGAGATAACTACTTTATATTATAGTCATTAATTCATTAATTACAAGTGATAAATAATATAATAATAATTTACAAACACTTTAAAAATATATCATTATAAAAACGAGAACATGAACGTTGAAATTTTGTAATTCCATTTCAATTCTGAAGCCATCCAATGCCATATGAAATATATACATACATATTCCAATAGATCAGTTCAAGAATGATTGTTTCTATTCGCTCAACTTAATTCTCCATCCCTAAGCTTCATTGACTGTAGAACCGCCATATAGTTATTATCAAGTTTCAAAGCACTATTTTTCAGCTTCAAAACGCTGTTTGTAAATAAATAGAAATGTCGTTGCTTCTTTTGGACAGTAGTATAGTTGATCAAAATAACCAACATTTGGGACACTGTCTTTTTGCCTTTCAACTGAGGAAAAAATTGCTGCGGAAGCTCAGGAAATTATTTATGCGGCTTTGGAAGATAATGCTGTTATTTAGTTAAGTAAGCAGAGGTCACAGTAATTCCGAAATGGACATTTTGAATTAAATGATGAAGAACGTTCGGGTCAGCCAAAAATGCGGAGGATAAAAAATAGGAAGCACTGCTGGAAGAAAATGTTTGTTGTGCACTGCTAGAGTTTGGACAGGAACTCGGAATAAGAATGCAAGCCATTTGTAAATGTTTACACGAGCTAGGGAAAATTCAAAAGGAAAGTCCTCGTGTCCCCTATGAACTTACAGCTGAGAATAAGAGTAGACACTTTGAAGTTATTGTGTCATTGCTCTCCAGATTCAATAAAAAGAACTTCCAGCATAAGGTTGTAAACTGTGAAGAAAAGTGGATCATCTACGATAATTCAAAGAGATGAAAATCGTTGATTAATCCCGGCGGCATTATGAGTTGCTCCAGTATGATGAAACGACCATTGCTGACCATTATTAGTGACACTCTTGAGGAAAAAAAAAATCTTATACTGATCAGGAAAAAAGGAGAGTAATTTTATTTGAGGAAAGGCATGACCATATACAGCAAAAAGAACTCTGAAAACGATCATCGGGTTGGCCTGGGCGATTTTATCGCATCTGGCGTATTCTCCATGCTTGATCCCTTAGGATTTTCACCTCTTTCAATCTCACCTAGTTGATAGACGCTTCTTATCTTTTGAGGAGGTCGAAAACCAACGTTTTTTCAACGCGGGATTCGAATGCTGTCTGTAAGATGGGAGAAAGTAGTGTAGATAATCATTCGTGAAGCATCCTTGCATGTCAATCTAAAACCATAGTTTGTAATATTGTTATATAGTAGTGAGACATTAACCGAAACACATAAGACACAAATAAACGCAGTGGAAATGCGATTCTTACCCATTGAGATTGATATAAGATTGAGAATGAAATAAGAAATGAAATACACAGTCAAAATCTACAAATAAAGTCAATAAGCGAAATATTGATAGAGGGGCCAAATAGGTGGTTGGGACACGTGCAGAATATCAGGTACCAAGCTCACGAAGGCAATGTTCGAAACAAAAGCAACCGGGAAAATTATTGAGGAAGACCGAGAAAAAGATGGAGCAAGGGGACTGACAGAGTAAAAAGTAGAGGGGCAGAGTGTGAAGGTATTAAGCAGACAGAATAGGATAGGAATGGATGGAGAAAGAAATATATGAGATAATCAGTTTAAATAAAAAGTTTTCACCAGAAGACAGATAGGCATAGGATTCAAAATAAATGTAATATTGTTTAAATAAATATTAGTGGGTTGATTAATTATGTTATGGATTATCTGAGGACGACTTTTTTAATAATAGACAATATTGTCATCAGAGTTATGAAATGTATCTGCAGGAATATATGTTGTGGGTTCTTTTTTCTTGCCCCCCCCCTAAATTTTCCAAAAAAGCTACCAGAAAGATATAAGGCATCAATTAATATGACATAAACACAACCGTTTAAATTTATCCAGACCTTACATATGGTACTTATATTGTTGTTGGTTACCATTTGTTGAAAATTATATATTACATTTATATTCATCTATTCAATTCTATTTGTGTACAATATTTTACATTGTGTCTCAAAAAACCCACAAAGCACATTCCTGTAGAGAAACTTTTATACCCATTTATACTAAAATTTTTCAGACCATCCTAATATATTTATACCTTACCCTTCTACGAGCCCCATTCCTAATGTCCCGGGAACAAAATATATGTCGTGTAAACCAACATATTCTCTAGATTTTATGGTATCAATATGATCTGCATGCGTAGCGTCAGTACCTATGCCATGCTTTTCCATTAGAGCTATCAAATCAGCTTCAGTAAGTAACTTTGGAGGTGCTGTACTGCCTTCATTCTAAAATGATTCCATAACATTCAATAACTACGGCTGTCGGTTAGTCAAAATTAAGTCTATATTTTTAAGCTATCAAAAAAATAGTCTTATTTGAAAAAATATATGAAAATTAAAAATTTATTTCCAAATCTTCCTATAACCTAATTACTATTTCTACGCAACATTGAACAACATTTTGAATTAAAAAATTCAAGGGTTCCCAAAAAATGTAAAGAATTCCCAAATTAGTTTTTTTTAAATCTAGAATATTAATTTTGAAATATGTATATTATTATATTTTACTCTCTAAAACACGTGCAATCTTCAGTGAAACCCCTATCGTAAGATAATATATAAGTAGATATTCTAATCCTCCAAAGGTCGATAGGAAATGTGTCAAGCGGTGGTGCCACCTACCACCCAACTTCAACTAAAACCGCTTGGAAATGAATGTATTCAATTTATTGTTTTTTTGACAAGTCTATCGATTTTTTAATACCATTTCCTTTTTTATATTTTCTGAATAAATTATATAATTAGTTATTGCAAGCTTCTTTAATTAAAAAAAAAGTGTAACCCCAAACTCTAAGTCGGCACGCCATAAAAAGTTTAAATTGATGCCTCGGACACACTTGTGCTGGCAACACATCGTCCCTTGCAGGATTAGAATACCTTTTTATATATTATCTTACCTTGCCGTACACAGCACATATCTTCTATTGAGTCTGGCCAGCATTCTTGCCTCTTAGAAAATATAATAAATAATATGTCGAAAATGCTTATTTTCTGGAGTTTTTTGTACTTATAAAAATTTTATAAAACACAACTAAATAAGAACACAATTCCTTCCCATGTACTTGCTGAAATTCATTTTGTCACCATCAAACTTCTACTTCACATGTGTGAAGTAGATAATTTGGTTTTTGCGATTTAATGCGATCTAGCGCCAACAACGGGACGAACTTTTGTATTAACTCAATCATACCAAAAAAATCCAAAGCGTGGCGCATAATGAACAGAAAAATTACCAGAACTAAATTTTGCAGACCAATTTGGAAACAAGTAGACTTAATAGTGCATTAACAGCATGTAGTTTTTCCTAAATTAAATGTATTTGGGGAAAAAAAGCGTATTTTCCGGACAATCCAATATCCTAGTTAATGAATTTAAAGTTATGAAAAGTTACAAGTGGGCTGGTGGAAAATCTTAAAATTATTCAGGCTAGAAACCGGTCTCGGAAAACGCTTCCAGACGTTTGGGGGCAGCTGAAGAAACGAGCAATTATTGCGTGGAGCACGGAAAAAAATGTCCTTGTTTTTTGAATATCTATAATCTTATAATAATCAACTAACGAATAATATAACTCCTGAAATCAACAAAATTCCTAGAAAGACTGTCGCGTAACTAAAGCAAATAAAAAAACTTAGTTCTCATGGAAGGATGGGTGACATCAAACTATTGATATGTAATTTAAATAGAAAGAAACATACTGAAATGATCAAACTATATAGATGAATTATAAGAAAAATAATTGCTGCTTATAGTAAAAGTATATACATCTTTCATAACTTCATGGAAAATCATGATAAATCACCATAATTTGAAGATGTTTGGAGAATATACTTTAATTAAAAGTAAAGTTTTAGGATTAGAGCGGCATCAACAACCAAGGCTAATTAGCAATTGGATCGATAGTTTAACATCGGGTCCAAACCATGATCAGCAGTTATCGATTAACCCCGGTCAGCAGTCCAAGGGCTATTAACACTTAGTTTATATTCAACACTCTAGTTCCTCGAAAAGTTTACCGACTGGGGTGTGACCAACACTGAATGCCCTCCAGAAGACCTTACTCAGTCTTAAACTGACGTAACTGAGGAGCGATTTCTTGTTGGATTTTAGAGTTCTGATTATTGAAATACTAGACACAAGCCTAATCTTTCCTCAGATTGCCATCCATCCAAGTACTAGCCACATCAGTTCAATCTCAAAGTTGTCAGATTACAAAAGATGCTACCTTCCTACCTACCTTCCAGTATTAATTTTATATAAAGAGAGTCACTTGAAATGATTGTTTTTTAATTACCTAAAAAAACTTTTGTATACTTACCAATTCTAAAACTGTAGGCATAAAACTATCTCCTTCTTCATAATTATTTATTTCCTTTGTATTCCATTTTTCATATATGTATACATCTAAATAATTCTTTTCTAATATAATCAAGCCTTTTGCAACAAATTTTTCACCTAATATTAAATTAAAACAAAATATAATTAAGTTAATATTTTCACACACTTTTTATTTTAAAAGTATAAATATGTGAAAAATATGTGAAAATAAATATTTATTTCAAAAAATGTTCTAATTCAAAGCATTACAAAACTAAACAAAAAATTACTCTAAGCTGATTAAGATACTCCAAGAGATTTACCTCTACACACCAAATCTTTAACTTCTCGACGCGCGTTTCATTATCAAGAGTTGATTCAATTAAGAGATGCGCGTTGAAGAATTAAAAATAAGTGATTTGGTGTTTAGTGGTAAATATCTTTGAGTTTGGTGTTTAACACCAAAGGTTCCAATAGAACTGATAACATTACCTGCTATATCTACATTTACTGTAGTCTCAAAACCCTGAGCATCTTTATGGACACAGGCTAAAAAATGTCTAACTATGAACTCATAGACTCTTTTTTCATTACCATTTAAGTTGTCGCCATATTTAGTTGGATGAATAGGTGGATGGGCCTGAATGTGAATTATACCAATTTCATTATTTCAACATTTCATGTATATTAATACCTGATCAGACTTTTTTCCTTGTCTGGGTGTAGGACCACCCTCTGCCATTATTCTTCTAGCAAAAGGTCCCCAAACTTGATCATTCCGTTGCTGTTCGACTAATGTTACTAAGTTCAATTCCTTAGGAAATATGTTAGTTTCAGTACGTGGATAACTTATGTATCCTTGAGTATACAGTTTTTCTGCAATTTTCATTGTCTCTTTTGCAGTTATTCTTAACTTTTTTGAGATATTTTTTTCCATTTCCTAAAATCAGTATAAACATAAATGATTAAATACAAGGCCAATATTTATAGCACTTACCACTGTATCTAATGGTAAAGGTCTCCATTTACTTTTTGGTTTAGTTTCAACAGTTTCTACTGTTGCCATTGGATTTTCTTTACAATGGTCTAGAATAGCTTGACAGGCATTTTTATCAAATAATCTATTTCTTCTCCAAGAATAATCAGTTGTTAATTCTTTAACTGTATGTGTCACTAAAATAAGAAAGTATTCCAATCCTTAGAATCTAAATATGTTACATAACACAATCATGTCTTGTCTTACTTTTAATTTTCCAAAATGGTTCAGGAATGAAATCTTCAATTTCTTGATATCTTTCTACAACAAATCCTAATGTTGGAAATTGGCAAGAACCATAACTAATAAGTTTATCTGATAATTTTTGAGGGAAAACTTGTTGAAATCTCAATGTCTGAAGTCTTGTAAATGCAGCACCTAAAATACTAAAATCAATTAAGAACAATTTAAGAACCTTATTTATACTATGTATTATTACCAGTTCTTAAATCTAACTCTTGCCGGACATCAACAGCATCACTTATATTTTGATTGGGCTGTCCCAAAGTATTTAATGCTCTAAAAACTGATGCTGCCGTAATTTCAGAAAATTTAGCTCTATATATCCTTATGTTGGGTTTAACATCAGTGCACACTTTAATCACTTCAAAACCAATGTTTTCTCCTTCTCTATCACAATCAGTCCATATAATTAACCCTTGACAAGATCTTATTTCTCTTTCTAAAGTTTTCTATTAATTAAGGTAGCATTAAAACTTAACTTTATAATATTGCATAGCATACCTTAATTTTTTCAAAATCCTTTGAACAGCTTTTAATTACTGGAGCATCAAAAAGTGATACCGGATGACAGCTTTGCCAATTACGATATGAAAAGACAAATTCAAAATTTAATAAATGACCAGATACTGATGTCATAACCATTTGGCAATCTTCACCAAGTACTTTGCTGGTAAATTCGTATATTTTATTGTACGGAGACAAACCCTCTCTCTGAAAAGATTCATAAAATTAATGAAAATTTCAATAATATATTTTTAAGTAATTTGTACCCTATTTGAACTCCCTTTAGATAAAATTACGGAAATATTTTTGGCTGCATCATTTTTTTCTGCTACATTTAAGTATCTCATTACTTTAGTGTTTGCTTTTTTTGAACAAAACCGCTTTATAATAAAGGAACTCAAATCTGAAAAGTTTTTTAAATATCCCATTTGTTATGAATTAAATTCCATTTAGACATTTGTAACATTAACCTATAAATTAAATAAGCTCATTTATATGAAATATATTAAAGAATTCTAAAAATAAAATTATATATGCAATGTATGAAATAATTATTTCATGTTCATTTAATAAATATGTTTATGGTCCGCGGTTATTAACATTATTAAGTAATTCTGAAATATATTTTTCAATGATTATTTGAAAATATCTTTTATAAACAATTTTTTGAAAATAATGCAGATGGTAACACTGAACCATATAATTTGAAGGTGGTTTTTTTGGCGGGACAGCTGAGATAGCGTCAGAGTAGAAGTCATTTTTTTGCTTTTACATATCTAACCATTTCATTTAGACAGTCTCTCTGGAAACTTCCGGTGTAATATGGCAACTACAGGAGATAAGGGTGATGCAGGTTGGTATAACTAATTTTTATATATTTCAGCTCATCAAATCAAATTGCCTACAATGGCTAATGATTAAAATAACTTTTAAATACTTTACTGTTATTGTCTGTTGCAGAAACATTTGATGATGCTGTTGAAGAACGAGTTATTAATGAAGAATACAAAATATGGAAACGAAATACACCTTTTCTTTATGATTTGGTAATGACTCATGCATTAGAATGGCCATCCCTTACAGCACAATGGTTACCTGATGTTACACGTCCTGAAGGAAAAGACCATTCACTACATAGATTGATTTTAGGTACTCATACTAGTGATGAACAAAACCATCTATTAATTGCTAGGTAACTGTCCATATTTACCATTTCACACCATACTTTTATTGATTGATTTTTCTTTTTAGCGTTCAATTACCTAATGAAGATGCTCAATTTGATGCATCTCATTATGACAATGAAAAAGGGGAATTTGGTGGATTTGGTTCAGTTTCTGGAAAGATTGAAATTGAAATAAAAATAAACCATGAAGGAGAAGTAAATCGAGCCAGATATATGCCCCAAAATCCTTGTGTTATTGCAACAAAAACCCCTTCTAGTGATGTTTTAGGTATATATATCTATATTTATGTAGTTTAAGTAGTAAAGTTTATTATTCAAAAATATTAAGTTGAGTTAGTAATAGTTTAATATTTTCCTTGCCAATTTATCACTGGTTATAATTTGAGTAGATATAAGCCAGTAGCCCACAAGTTATGATCAATTTCATGTTATGCTGTATATGAACCAAAATCTATAAATATGTCACCAAGAACATGACTTGTAAGGGAATATGATTGGAAGATAGTGTTTCTGGCTCTGTCTATATAGGTAGATGTGGATTTTGAGGGGATAGTTGCAGTTTGTAATATGCAATTACATAGTGTTAAAACTATTGGTGTTCTTTAGGGATTATTTCCAATTAATTCTATTGAAACCATTGGTGTTTAAACACTAAACTCAAAGAGATTTACATGTGAATTTTGTTAATGATGTTAGCATGATGAGATGATTCAATTTGAGATTAGTGAGAAATCTATCTGTGTTTATTATTACCACTAAAAACAATTATTACCAACAATAAATTCTTCCAGCCAACCTTTTTAAACAATTAACTATAACCTGCTTCATAAGTTTAATGCTGATTCAGAAATAGGATAAATTAACCATTGCTATACTGTGGTAAAAGTTTTTTAATGGTATAAAATTTGTTTTAGTATTTGATTATACCAAACACCCATCAAAACCTGATCCAAATGGTGAGTGTCATCCAGATTTGCGTCTTAGAGGACATCAAAAAGAAGGTTATGGTTTATCATGGAATCCAAATCTGAATGGTTATTTGTTATCAGCAAGTGATGACCATACCATTTGCTTATGGGATATTAATGCAACACCCAAAGAAAATAGAGTTATCGATGCCAAAACAATTTTCACAGGTAACTTTTTTCATTATCATCAACTGGATAACATTCTAAATATTCTGGAGTTGTAGGTCATACTGCTGTGGTGGAAGATGTAGCATGGCATTTACTACATGAGAGTTTGTTTGGATCTGTTGCTGATGATCAAAAGTTGATGATTTGGGATACGAGATGTAATAACACTAGTAAACCTTCACATACTGTAGATGCTCACACTGCTGAAGTTAACTGTTTAAGTTTTAATCCCTATTCTGAGTTCATTTTGGCAACAGGTAGGTACAAAGCTTTGATTCAGTTAAACTAGAATTGACAGATTATTGCATCATCATTAGGATCTGCTGATAAAACTGTCGCATTATGGGATCTACGTAATCTTAAATTAAAATTGCACAGTTTTGAGTCACACAAAGATGAAATTTTCCAAGTTCAATGGTCTCCTCATAACGAAACAATCTTAGCTTCCTCAGGAACAGATAGGAGACTTCATGTGTGGGATTTAAGCAAAATTGGTAAGATTTTACCACATGTGACGGTTAATAATTAATTTTTTTTTAAGAGATTGTGCTGGAAACAAGGGTTGGTTCACAGTCCAATCTTTTGTGTCAGTTTGTTGCTAAGGCAGTACCTTTCAAAAGGCCAAAAATTTTTTTTCGAGTGATGAACATGTCGAGTTTCGAGTCAAATAAAAACTATTTGCGGCATGTACTGCTTTCCTTGTTTAATCAGAAGAAAAACGCGACTGAAAGTTATCATATACTTGTGGAAACTTACAGTGACAATGTCCCAACACAAGACGCTTGTGGGCGTTGGTTTAGATGATTCAAAAGTCTGCATGCCATGGGAAAGAATGCATGTCTGCAAGGCAGGAGAATGGGTACCACATCAGCTGAACGACAGTCAGACGGAAAAGCAAAAAAAGTTTTGCTTTCTCGGCATAAAAGTAAGATTTTTGGGATTGTGACTGGTGACAAAAAATGGACCTATTTCGAGAACCCAAAACGCAGAAAATCGTTGATTGACTCAGGACAACGATCAACATCGACCGCAAGACCGAATTGCTTTGGAAAGAAGACAATGCTGTACATTTGGTGGTTTCAGAAGGGTGTGTTGTGTACCATGAGCTTTTGAAACCAGGTGAAACATTTAATATCGTTTGCTACCGTCAACAAATGATCAATTTGAATCATACATTGGTCAGAAAACGACCAGAATAGGCTACAAGACACGGAATTCGCAGCACGATAATGCCCCATTACATAGAGAAAGCGGTCAGAAACACCCTTTTTGGGAACTCTTTGTTGTTTTGTTTGGAAATTCTTGTCACACCAGCTGTACTCATCAGACTTGGCCCCTTCCTACTACCAGTTGTTTTTATCGATGTCCCATTTGTTTCCATAAAGGGCTTCAACAGTTACGGAGATGTTGAAAAATGGCTTGATAACTAGACCACCTCAAAAGATATATGGTTTTACTGAAGGGCATCCACAAATTGTCAGAGAGATGGGAAATATATGCAGCCAGCGATGGTGCCTACTAAAGTATGCACAAACCATTTTTTATCTTTTTCCCAAATTAAACGTGTTTTTTTAAGAAAAATTTAAGAATCAACCGCCACACCTGGTAATTTTTTTGAAATTGTAATGTAGTTGAGTGTAGCATTCCATATGAAAGACATCTAAATTATTTTTTGTGTATAATGGGGATATTAATTGGCTATTGACCAGCTTCCCAACAGTTTCTGTTGTCTCTAATCTAAAATCCTTACTTTTATCACTTCTATCTGCTGCTTGAATAAATAAATATTGGTATTGATAGGTTTTTTGGTAAGTGATACAGAATCTTTATTACTGGTATATAATTATTACTGTTTAATATTTTAAATTAGTAAGAATAATTTAGCATTGAAACAGTCATGCAAATCATCCTAGTTCATATAATATTAAAATATATAGGGTTATTTTTTGGGTAATTTTTTGGTGTGTCCAAACTTTAAATTCAATCTTGTTTAATGCTATCTAAACTTGTTTAATGCAATAATGGAAACACATTTTCGACGTATAAGATTTGTCTTACTATAACTATATTGTACTTTACTTATGATGTACATACAATATACAAAAAGTCACATGACCCATGTAAGTAGCAAAAAGTAATGTCCTACTTCAAAATTTAAATAAAAGCAAATGTAGATCAAAATAATATTTTAATGAAAAGGCTGACACTCAGACTCCTCAACAATTTTTTTAATATTGGCGGTATAGTTGGCGTTACGACCATTATCCAAATGTTCATCTGTAAGTCTGTTGCGATATTTGCTCTTAATCACTTTCATATTGGAGAAAGAAGATTTTTACTACTGCTTGCCATACTTTTAATTGTAACGTAATAAGAACACCGTACGCGGCGTCGTCGCACAGGTGTCTATCCCGTTATCTATATATCCCGTTAAAAGCAGCCGAAACTCTTCCTAACTGATCAGTTGGTCGCTACTCGCTACAATTTTCTCGGCGGTTTCGCAGATTCTAGCGTGGTGACGCCAGCAGTCGATCTTCGGCGCCTACTATGCCATAATCCATAACAGTATTACAATTTCGATATTTTAGTTTATAAAGGTTACGAGTTTGACGTCTGATTGCTTATAACCGTGAGCTACCGAAATTGTCCACGCGATAGACGGGTTGGCCACCCCTGGTATAGACCAAATGTTTAACATAACGTCAAAGACAATAACTTAAAGGCGTTAAATCCGTTTTTGTTTTAATATCGGCCAGCGTGAAATACATTCGGAATTTGTCGATAATTTGGCGAATACATAAATTATCGACATAAATTTCGAATCATTTTTACAGGGTCGCTATTATGTATGGAAACGGTCAAATATCTCGAGAACGCTTTGAGATTCCTTAATGAAATTTTGTACACACACATCCGAAAAATGTTTGCCACTTTTTGGGTATAATTTTTTTTTTCTTGTCACATATTTGAAATCCAAGGCTAACTTGATTTTTTTTAATGACAACAGTACTTGAATTTGGCATTGTTGGAAAGAGCATTTTTTTCTGAATTCAACAAGGTAAATTAAAATATTTTTTTTTATTAAAGAACTATTTACAAAAGGTGTTCACTATTAACTTTCTGGTTGTAATGGATACGTCGGACGAAGTCTTGAATTGCGTTTTCCCACCAGATAAGAGGTATATCGGCAATTTCTTGTCGAATTCGTAATTTGAGATTTTCTGACCAATTAACGTAAACTCGACTTTTTAAATAGCCCTACTAAAAAAAAATCGGGTGGTACCAAGTCTGGTAACCTTGCCGGCCGTCGACCGATCCATCGATTTGGGAAAGTAGTGTTAAGAAAACTTCGTTTGGAAACTTGTGAATTCTTTGCTCATAGAAACTTTGAGTTTGGGTCATCAGCCAATTGTGCAGGAAGTCCTCAACATCTTGACTCGTTGAATCGTACCCCTCCAAGTGAATATTTCAAGGGCGCAAACAAAAAATAATGGAGGGTGTTCAAGGGTTTCCCAATGCATATTCTCCAGTTTTCCTTCGTCAAAACTGAACTCATCGGGCACAGATTTTATTGAAGTCAAGATGATTGTTTGAGTACCTCCAAAGCTAATACCCACTTTTAAAGTGATTTCATTAATAGTGAACCGTCGGTCACCTTTGTTAAGATCTGGAAATACACCAATGTTGTCAGTAGTAACACATGACCTGGGACGGCCATTATGACTTACATTTTCCACACTTTCTCGCTCAATCTTAAACCTCTTAGCCCAACCAAACACTTGGGTCTTAGACAGGGTATAGTTCCCATACTGAACCTTCAACCGAGTTAATTTTTCGGATGGTTTAACGCCTTGCTTGGTTAAAAACTTTATTACAACCCGTTGCGCAACGGACGGTGGAACCTGTTGCCCACTCCATGGCTGTACAAACAAAAGAACTGTGTGAAACCGCTCCTAATACATTGCACGACTGAGGAAAGTAATTATTAAATTCCGGTTTATATTTGATTCACCTTCGTGTTTTGTAAGGATAAAAATCTTTTTTTTTTACTGAGCGTCTACACATGTTATGATTTAAAGCTAACTGTTGCACGGAAACCGAAAACCATTTTCTACTACATCAATTAAAACATACAACAAATTTTCGTCATTAGTTTTTTTTGTCTTCCTAATTTGGGCGACTTTTAATGCTGGTCGGTATCATTGAATATTTTCACCTTTTTTGAAACTGTTGACTTGGTGTTTTTATTCAGATGTACTCCATTAAATACTCGACAAACTTCAATACAAGTGCGTTTTCTGTCAGTGTATCCAACAATTTTTAGTATTTCAATTGTTTCTCTTTCAGTTCACAGACACTTTCAGAATACATATTCCATATAAAAATTGAAAGAAATTTGAAATTCACGAATTGACATAACAGTTGTCAAGTGTAATCAAATATTGGACTTCATCTATCATCTATAGTTTAACACCCTACTAAATGAAAAATATATTTATCCTAAAACTGGCAGAAACACCTTTTAGCCATTTGTTAAAATCTATTTTTTTTTAACTATACAATATTTATATTGTTGAATTTAGAAAAAAATGCTCTTTCCAACGATGCCAAGTTGATGTACTGTTATCATTTAATAAAAATCAATTTAACCTAGGATTTCAAATATGCGACAAGAAAAAAAATATAAAAAATACCCATAGTTATTATGGGTCGTAATAATAATAATTAGAAACGATCAAATATCTCGAGAAATCATTGAGAAAAATCAAATATCTCGATAAAATATCTTGAGATTTCTTAATGAAATTTTTTATACAAACATTAGGAAATGTTTGCCACTTTTTAGGTATTTTTTCATCTTTTTGTCTTGTCGCATATATATATATATATATATATATATATATATATATATATATATATATATATATATATATATATATATATATATATATATATATATATAATATATATGAACAAACGAAAAAACATCACGGGAGATATCAGAAACTTTATTATAAACTGTAAGGATAACAAAGTTACTTATTCACTCATTCGTCCAATAGTCACTTATCGCTGCGAAACGTGGACCCTCACAAAAGAAGACAGATGAAATAAAGAAGATATGCTTGCAGTATTTGAAAGAAGAGTAATCTGAAGAATTTTTGGTGCTGTGAATGAATGACAATGAAATTTATCAAGTTATTAATCATCAGGCAATTAATCAGGTATAACTTCGATCTCAAGCAAGGATCTGGATATTGTAGACTATGTGAGGGTTCAGCGATTCAGATAGGCGGAATACGTGGCGAGAATGCCAGAAAACCGAATACCAAAGAAAATCGTGGTGGGGCGAATACAGAAAAAGAGGTAGGCCAAAGACACGATGGCAGGATAATGTAAGAAAAGATGGTGAAGAACTACTGCACATCAAAAACTGGCAAGAAGGTTGAATGAGGTCACCAACGGGTGATAGCACCACAGTAGAACATTTATTGTGCCCTGAAATGCATTGAAAACTAACTGAAGGGTGGAATTGATGATAATTATAAAAAGTGATTTAAATCAATTACTTGTAATTATTAGTAACTTTCTTTTAATTTTCCTTATCAATATTATTTTTCTTTGAATAGGCGAGGAACAGAGTGCCGAAGATGCTGAGGATGGGCCTCCAGAATTACTTTTCATTCATGGCGGTCATACCGCCAAAATTTCAGGTACTTCGTGAATAAATTTTAAAATGTGAAATAAGTCAAATTTGTTAATATACATTTTTCAATAGACTTTAGCTGGAATCCAAATGAACCGTGGGTGATATGTTCTGTCTCAGAAGATAATATTATGCAAGTTTGGCAAATGGCCGAGAACATTTATAACGATGAGGAACCTGAACACCACACTCCAGATCCTGAAACTCCAGCTTCTTAACTTTTCTCTTACAAGAAGAGTCTTTGTTTCTTTTTTCATTCTGTCTAGTTTATATGAAGTTGTCCATGGGACACAAGTTTCCACGTATTTGTCGGTATTAAAAGTTTGTCGTTTTGTATGTGAAAATATTTTTTTCAATAAATCGTTTCATAGTAACAATTTGTTTATCTAAATTTTTAATGCGAAAAATAAAGTATTGCGCATATATTTTGGTATTTTTGGCATATCATAAATTTTGGTGATTGATTCATTTTTATTAGGTTTTTTTTTAATTCGCATTAGCACATTTTGATCTCAATCAGATTATTGTAGCTGCGTGAAGCAAAGAACAAATAATGGCATTATATTTTGAAAATAATAGCATTCAAATGAAAATTGAAAATAATGTTCAAACCTTATATTTTTGAAGAAATCTTTGGCCTGAACTGATAAAAGTTCTTTCAACAAGACGGTGTACACGACTTGTCACACATTTCACCAGACAATCGATTCCTTGCAAGAAAAGTTTCCTTAATGCGTTATTTCGCGAAGTGGTAATATTGACTGGCTACCAAGAGCGTACAATCTAAAGGCTGACCCTTTAGATTATTGTTTTGAAGGTTAATGTTAAATCCCTGGTTTATAAAAACAAATCTCTAACAATTCTTGGTCTTAAACGAAACATTCAGGCCGCCATTGAAAATTTACCATGCGATATGTGTGAAAGAGTAATTGAAAATTGGGTCCCCGGAATGCATTCCATGCATGCATTATTGCATTATGCATTATTTTCAAAACATAATGGCATTATTTGTTTATCAAAAGTTAATAAAAATCAAAGGATTATCACTTGTAGTTATCATTGTGCCTCATTTTTAAGTTCTGACACTCTTATTGGACAACCATATTGTTACTGCTTCAGATTGACAGGAAGATGCTTTTATTTTCTGACTGAAAGTATGCCCTTTTGGACATTTATAACTTGTTGAATTTTAACAATGAAGTTGCCTATAATATCTTGTACAAAAAGAAAGTGCCGATGTTACGAAAGTATTTTAACAGTGAGTGCATATCTTTTGAAAAAAAATTTCAATGATACAGAACGGCTCAAGTTAGTTCCAGCGAAACTAAGTTTGAATATTAAGAGTTGATCGGCATACATTTTTTTCATGAAATAAAACGCTCTAGCAAAACCCCGTATAGAGATTTGTATATAGGTATGTGATATCTAGTTTTAATAACATTAAACAATTTCACTTATTAAAAGACAATCAGTTTTTGTCTCCTGCAAAATTAACCTTTTTTACATATGAGATTTCTGATTAACACTCCATACAAGTTAGGTTTGTTCTAGCAGCGACTTTTGTTTGCAACTAAATGGATCAGGCAATATCCAGGGCGTATTACTGGTCATATATACATAGGTGTTGTCAACTGTTTAAATTAGTTCGAATTGCTGTGTTTCCTTAACTTTTTCATTTTTTCTATTGTTCGATTTAAATTTTTTTTGTGTTTATGCACTCTTGGGCTGTAAAAAATATAAGTTTAGTCATGCTATCTGATTGATTTGAAAGCTTTATGTTAATGTACAGAACCAAAATTCAACTTAAATTTGTACAGTATTCACAAGCTTTAAAAGTCTTGAGATAGCTGTAATAGGAGTTACACTCAACATGCCCTTTAACATTTTATAAGAGATTTCTCTTCCACATTTATTGATTACCGAAAAGTATAATAAATATAAAAGCTGTAATCAATTAAAAAAAAAAAATACCGACTTGTCATAATATTTTATTTATTCGAATATATTTATCATTTTATCAAAAAATCCAGTCATTGTATCATAATGTCTCCAAATCAGAAATATAAAACAAACACCTGCCAATGGTTTTGTCTTCCATAAATGAATTCCAAAAGCTGCTGCTAATTGTAGTGCATAATTGATTATATATTTCACGGCTATCGTTCCCATTACTTTAACCAATATTGGCATTTCATACTGTTGTGGTTGAGTAGCCATCCTTTGTATGTGATTCCTGACTATAATTTCAGGATATTTTCTCAAATACTTTCGGCGTAAGAATTTCTGAAATATTTTATTATGTGAAAAATTGCTTACATAATGTGGTATTATAATGTATTGTGTATAATGTTTACGAAATATATAATTTTCTCATGTGATACTATAAACTAATAAAGAGTTTTCAAAAAGAAAACTAATGGAACGGCATATAAACTGAATTACTATTTTAGCAAAATATTTTATTTCAGATTTTCGATTTTTTTTCTTTTCCTTCTTTCGCGGTTCTAAAATAAAGGATCCGATCAATTTTTCATTTCGACAGATGCGATGAGATTTTCCATTGTAAAATAAGCGACTGATTTGTAATTAAACAATACTTTGTTTAATTAAGCATGCACATTCTGAATTGCTTTTATAACCATCTCCAAAAACATCGGTAGAAGTTCCAGATTAAATCCCAAGAACATAATTTATCCATGATATGATTTGTTTCGATTCATTATCTAAATGTAAAACTTTGATGAATAATTTCTAATTCACTGAGCCTACATAAATAAATATTTAAAATGGTGCTCCCGGTAAGTCAAAATTGATTTAGATCCGATCGATGTGGTATTGGTAATAAGCAAGAGAAGTATTTGCTAACTTTTAATTTTTTTTAAATTAATTATTATATATGTTCGGAAAGGCTTCCGCGGTCGGTAATATTAAAATTACTAGGTTCTCGGGTAGAACCGCGTTTCTACCCGAGAACCTAGTAATACTAATATATATATATATATATATATATATATATATATATATATATATATATATATATATATATATATATATATATATATATGGAGTTTCTATACTTCTTTGGACTACGTCCAACTAGACAACAGTAGTCAGGATTTATACACTCCCGTTCTAGTTCTGGTGGTTGCGCCGTTATCGGCGGTTTTTGGGACCTGATGGTCGGCGTAGAAGGAGGAGTTTCAGCAGGATTTTTCGAAGGCTGGAATGCTTCGGCGGACTGCATCGCTTTTCTTCTTTTCCTTCTGCTGATCCTGCAGGACATTTGTTGATATCCTTCCTCGTCGGAGGTCCGATGGAGCCTCGACAGCTGGCGGTGTGGTTTCTTTTGGTTCTTTTGGATCTTCGACAACTGGTGTTTTAATAAAAATACTAGAGTCACTGACGATACTCTAGAGCTCGGAGTTCTATTTTTAGTTCCATATTATTTTTAAGTATGCCGATTTCGAGAACTAGCTCACGGTAGTTTTGTGTCAATTTTGCTAGTTAGATGGTTAATTCATTTAACTTGTTGCCGTGTTCGCTTATGCAGTTGTTTAGGAATTTCATTAATTCGTCATAAGTTGGACCAGCGATAGCTTCGTAATTTTCCAGCTCGATAAATTGTTTCCCGAGAACTGAATTACTAGGTGTTTACACGATTTCACACTATACCGCACCGATCGTTTGGGAACGTTGGAGCGATCGGAAAACCCGTCCGACCACAACGACTGCTGATGCTGCTGGGTGTACGACAGGGTGACGCAATATCGCCTGTTCTTTTCTCAGCCTGCCTTGAAGAGGTATATTGGGAACAGGATGGAATAAAAAGCAATGGGGCATACTTAAGCCATCTTAGATCTAAAGGAGCTGCAGAAACACATACAAGAACTGCAAATGACTGGAGAACCACTTGGCTTGAAAAAGAGTCAGGTCATATTCAATAAGATTGTGGAGGACGAAAGAATTTCTATTTTGGGGAGGAATTTGGATGTGATGTATCATTACATAATGCTGGTAATCTTGGGTAGATGATCCCAATAGAGGGGGATGCCGCCCAGGAGGTGAAACGGCGTTTAAAATGTGGATGACCTGTCCAACATAGTGTTTAAGAACAAACTCGTACTGTGCATGAAGAGAAAAGTGTTTGATTTATACGTCCTGTCCGTTATGACATACATAAGTGAAACCTGGACACTCATATCCCAATCAGTTTAAAAACTTCGGGTAGCACTGAGACGGGTAGCAAGACCTGCATTTGGATCAGGGAACAAACTGTACTGTAAATGTATGTGACATAAAGATAAAATAATAAATACATGAAGACACTTAATGGTAGACAGTAATTTTTAAATTAAGTTAAAGGTCTTTTTTTTCAAAAACGTGTTTTTTTTTCATTAATTTTTGGCATGTATATGCCATACAAAATCTTCATTGAGTATGCATGGTATTTTTTAGGAACATAACCCTTGCGAATAGCGATCGTGGATTATTATTAGGTGCTCAACTTAATTCTCGTTTTTTTTTCTAACTTATTACGTTTAACCTTTATTTATGAAAATATAAAATTAGTTTTCGAAGTAATGTTCCTCACTTTCACTTTCGAATCGCAGATAGGAAAAGAAGATTGAAGAGGTTTTTTCGACTTCCTCGAGAAATGTGAAACGGCTACCAATTAGATAATGTTGCAGGGATCGGAAAGTAAGAAACACTCCCTGCTCTACTCGGTGATCGTTTCCAGAGTACTTTTTGCTGTATACCCTTCTTCCAGACCTTTCTTCCAGAGCACCACTAACATGAATCAGTTGCTGCTGATAATGATCAGTAGTGAATCCTACCAATATACAGCACCACCTTTTTGGCGTGGATATTTGATTTTGCGGTACTGGTTGATGGCTCATCAGGGTTAATTCTCTTTGGATTATCGTAGAGGATCCACTTTTTGTCACCGGTCACAATCTTCAAAACGCCTATTCTTATTCTCAGCTGTGAGTTCATAAGGAACTCAACGACTCTTCATTTGGATTTTCCCTAGCTTGTATAAATATTCAGAAGTAGCTTGCGGTATGGTGTTACTCTGAGTTCCTACTCGAGCTGTAGAAGCATACAAGGATTTTCTTCCAGCAGGACTTCAAATTTTTCATCCTCCACTTTTTTTTGGCTATCCCAGACATTATGCATCATTTTAGTCAACACAAGACTTTTGAGTTTTTTTACCGAACACCCTCAGAATAATGAGAGTTGTTCAATTCTGTGAATCAAGTGAAACAATTTTCCCTCTCGTGATATTTCTTCAGGTTTTGGAAGAGAAAGTAAGAGAAGAGGAAGTAATCGCTGGAAGCGAAATTCAGCTAATGCGGCACATGTGGAAGCATGTGCGAAACGTAGGTTATGGAATTTTGCAACAATATCCCGATATGTGTGTGCAGGTGCATTACTGTAGTAAGTGAAATAGTACTTTCTTTTTCGCCAGATTTGAACGTTTAGCCTGAATAGTACCATCCAACTGATTCAGCAATCAAGCGTAATACTCCCCGGTAACGGTTTTGACTCTTAACGGGGTAGAATCACCACACCGCGAGAATCCCAGAACATTGCACCCATCACATTTCCTGCTGAATGAAACTGTTTTCGCCTTCTTTGGTGCACTTCCACTTCTTCCTACCCACGGTGAATTCATGTTTCATCTATTTATACGTGTTTGGAGCGATGTAGTGGTTTTTGGGCGTATTGAGTGTTCATCATCTTTACTAGATATACAACCACGTTTAAATTCAGCAGCTTACTAATTTTTTGGCTGTTTGTCGGTGTCAAATTCTTCAAAACAAAATACTTTATAATAGCTTGAAAGAAGATCTGGAGGGAAGGGACAAACAAACATAGTTAAAACCTAAGTTTTTCCAGTATTGCTATATCCCGCTGAAACATGGACCATTAAAATCAAGATCTCAAGCGCATTGATTCTTTTGAGCTTCGGTGCTGACGACGGGTCCTTTGCATTCCGTGAACTGCCAGACGAGTAAACGCATCCGTTATTCAAGAAACTTCAGAGACAAAGGGCTCTAGATTATGCGGCGGACCTCCAAAAAGATGGACAGAGCAAATTAAAGATGTAACTGGTACATCTCGCCAATATGCAACCCAGGAAGATATAAATAGGGAAATCTGGCGAGAACTAGTCCGGAAAATACGCGAACGGAATGAGTTTCCAGAAGTCACGACTTTTCTGTAAAGAAGAATACGAAGAAGAAGAGAGAAATAAATCTTAAAATGATAAGCAGTTACATTGGAGAATAATTTTAATAATAACAGTTCCAAAAAAAGCCAACCCGTCAATGTCAATTGACGTTCGTGTCGCGGAGGGATAACCGTTCAAACGAGAGCTGGGGAAATGCAAATCTGGAAATGCTGGAAAAATGCTTTCTTCCTAGATCAACCCGTAATAGCTAGAGTGATAAGGTAGAGGGTAAAATCCTAGTTGAGCATATTAAGGGTTCTATGCCCTACAATGGAAGCAATAAAGGCTGAATGATGATGATGGATTGTAATATGTTATAATAAATTGTATACAATCTGAATTATTGATAAAAAAGTTCGTTTAAATACCTTTCCACCAATGTATTATTAGCACCACCAACCAATGTATTATTAAACAAGAATATCAAAAACTTTTTTAGCAAAACTAAAGAGAGTTACAACTAAACACCAAGTCACATTTTTTTCTCGACGCGCGTTTCGTTAAACATGTTAGCATCATCAAGAGCCGATTCAATCTTGGAGATTTAATCTAGAATATTACTAGACAATAGATAATACATCTCTATGGATAATCAATCTGGAATATGGAATTATCTTTTGATGGTGCTGCCATAGTTAGCGAAACGTGGGCCAAGAAATTAAAAAAAGTGATTTGATATTTAATGATAAATCTGTTTGAGTTTAATATTTTACACCAAATGTTCCGATGGAAGAATTGAATTATACATTGTTAAAATAAAACCTAGAATAGAAAATCTGTTGTTTCAAATTATTGTTAACATTTGGTTATATGTAACATATAGAAAACTAATCCAAAAAATACAAAATGTCACATTTAAGTTTTGATCACCTAAGATTAAGTATTGATGTTACAATAAATACATATATAAATACATACTGCTACTAGAAACAAGCGGAATTATCTGAACTATCGTCAGTCATATTTAACGAATAAAAATATTTTGTAGATTGATTATGTTCATAATTTCTTACGTAAGATTTCTTCTTTTTCTTGTTACGGGGTACTCTTTTAGATCCATTTTCATCCACCTTGTCTAAGTTACTATCTGTTTTTGTATTACTAGAAAATATGATATTTCAATGATTAGTTACCTGATGATAAACTATGCTATTACCTGTTGTCAACAAGTGGTGGATTAGAACTGTTAGATAATGTTTTTACTGAGTTTTCTAGCATTTCGTTTTCATATGGTTCAAGATCATATTCTGGTCTATAATACAAAACAATATAAAAATTAATATTCATTTTATAAAAATAATACCTTCTTAAATCATTATATATCTACGAAATCGATTGTTTAAACTTTACGTACGTTTGGGACATATATTTTCTTTTTCCATCCGTTTCCAGATAGAATTATCCATTACTAACGAAATGCAGTTCTCATCTAATAAATATCTCAAAATGCATTTGTCTTCTGATACAGTATAGAAAGCACGGTAGCCAGACATTGTAAAATGGGTTTCAAAAAAATTTCTAATACGTTTACTATTAACAGATTATGAGAAGAGTTTTAGATAACCCACTATGCGTTTATGATCTTTTGTTTGCACACTTTTTACCTAATTTTTTATATAGGAATAGCAAATTTTCAAATCACCTTTTCGTGGCGTATTTAAAATATTAACATCTTCAACCAATAGGAAGGCAAATAATAACATGAACCAGAGTTTTATATTCGCACTAAATTTTTAAATCGTTTTTGACAAGTCTATTTTCCTACGGAAATGGCGCTTATCGCTATAATTATTTAATAATATATATTTTTTGGAGAATTTTTACAATTTCATTTATAAAAGTTAAAAATTAACTCAATACATAAGGAATATATTGGCAGTATAAGCTGTAAAAAATGAAATTCTGTTTGATAATACTTGTATTATTATTTAAGTTGTTCAATTTAATTATGTAAACGGGACTAAATAAATATAGTTGTCTAGTGAGAGTATCAGAGCTTTAAAATGAGGCATAATGATAACTACCAGTGATAGGTAATTTTTATTTTATCTTGAAGAACAAATAATGTTATTATGTTCTGAAAATATTTTAATTAAAATTTAAAAAAATCAGCTTCGTTTGGTGGAATGCATTCTGGAGACCCAATTTTCGATTACTCTTTAATGGTAGCTTGAATGTTTCGTTCAAGGTAAAACATTGTTCGCGATTTATATCTGTAAACCAGATATTTAACATAATCTCAAAAAAAAAAATTCAAGGGCGTGTGATCTTGGACATTACCATTTCGCAAAATAACGAGCCCAGGAAACTTTTCTTGCAACAAATTGATTTCTGACGAGATATGTGTCTTATTGAAATAAAATAAGGCTATGTTTTTATATGCACATTAATCAGTTTAGGTCAAATATATTCTGTTAGCATATTCCTATAGCGATCACCATTAACAGTAACATGATTTTCATCATCGTCTTCAAAAAAATAAGGTTCTATAACTTCAACCCATAAACCACACCAAATAGTGGCGTTCTTAGGATGATGAGGTCACTCCTGCCGATTATGACTTCGATTATTTATCTGGATGAAATTTTGAAGGCTGGAAGATAATGTCTCGAAGAATTCGTTCACATCGTTTTACAATCTATATATTTTTATGCCAGTATTTAAGTTGGTCCTTGGACTTCTGTATATAATATTATATACATTGTGGTGTTTGTAAAGATTGGGGATCATCCAATTGACTCAGGGTGTTACTAGAATTTGAATTGTTTATTATATCACTGAAGAACTCTTTTCGAAACTTCTCTGTAGTTTTACCATGTAAATGGTTGTTAGAGCGTTTAAAAGAAACTTGGCTAAACTGGCATGATCCCAGCCGTGACTATTAATTTTGCTGAGCCATTGTTGAAGAATTATGGATTTTATAGTGGCTCAAATAACCCAGCTTAGATCTGCATGGTCTTCCGCATGCTGGGCATTTAAGGTCCGGAGGATATAGTAATAAAATTAGAACTGGTCCAAAAAAAAAATTTTTACAGGTACTTTCTAGTCATAGACGAGCGGTTTTCGAGCGTGTTTTTGATCTTCGTGAGGTAGTGACTTATTGAGGAGAGCCCGGTAATCGGTAAAAAAGTACCGGTTTTATTACCGGCCCGACTATAATATTAATATTTCTATTGGTACTACTAATATTTCGTTTCTTGTTCTTTAATTCTCAATAGAGGATCTGCTTCTACATCCTGGTGTCCTGTATTCTTTGGCAATGATCTATCGATCTCAGCTGAGCTTTTATGATCTGACATTCTATACTCAAACTGTTGGCTACATACACTTTGTTGTACTCCACATTGGTACCAACAAGTACCTCCATATTGGTATGATAGTCTTGTCATTTTATTTTCGAAATTTTTCGGAAGCAGCCTTGATGAAATCTCTCGAATTGTTTTATTTGCTTTCGTTACATGATCTAGGATTCTGCTTCATATAGTGGGATTTATGATGGCATTGTAAATACTGATTTTAGTGTATTCCTTTAAGTCGTAAGAAAATATAATACATTTTCTAAGAAAATTTTGCATCCCCATTACGGGATGCCATCCAGTGGTTGACCATTCACAACAATATCAGCTATCTCGCCCTCCTTATTTGGACAGCTTGTTGTAATATTTTCGTTTTTTGTTCATTAATTTTAAGTCCGAAAGCACCGTAGGCCTCATTAAGTAAGTTCAGCATCGTTTGCAACGCCGTCGCAACTATGCGCTACAAGCACACAGTCATCCACATACTTCAGCTTTACAATGCTAACCTCCTTAGTTTTTGATTTAGCTTTAAAGCGTGCTAGGTTGAATAGACCTCCATCCATTCTATATGATATCTCAAAGGCTCTCCTCTCTTGAATCTGTAACTATATAGTATGCATCTACGAATAGCCCTTGCAACTACAAGGGCTCTTACGAGATTTTGATGGATCAGGACTTGACATTTCTTAAACAAAAATCCTTGATCTTCATATTAAGGGATACAGTAATTTATATACACCGTGGGAACTTTGGATTTTTGAGACAATCTGAGTGATATATCAAATAGCAGACCTAGATAAGCTGCTTTTGCAATAAAGGTATGGTTACTTTTTCTACTGGTAGTTTGACTTTGATTTTTAGATTATTCTCTTTGGAGTTATGTTAAATCTTTGGTTTATGCCGATAAACCAGCAACTATTGTCGCCATAGCAGTCAACATAACCCGGACAATTGCGGACATTAGATCCTAATTGCTTGAAAAAGTGGTCGGAAATTGGATCGACAGCGCTTTGTCAGAAGTAGCCGTGGAGGACATTTGTCCGAAATTGTTTTTAAACATTAATGCCATGAAGTCATTGAAGCTGCAAGATGGCGCTTTAAAACAACTACACATTAGGGGTCAATAATTTAGTTTAGCATGTAATAATATAATACTACATGGACGACAATTCTGCTGACTTGCGGTGATCTTTGAATTGCCTAAACTAATAACTTTCGCTTGAGATAGAAAGAATTATGTATATCTCTATATTTGTTTTAGTAATTACATGATAATGTAGCGTAATCAAAAATATTTATCGAAAAATAGGAATTATATTCAAATTTGACACGTCAGAAACTCTATAGTAATTGTAAATGGTTTGTTTATAATTACCTTATGAAAATGTTGCCGAGTTATGGTTGAGGAATTTATCGTGTTTTCAACTGATTATTATGTTTTTACTGTTAGATCACCATATTGGGTGATATACACATGTTATCATCGATAGCAGGGACCAGGTTTTCAGATGGTTCAAAGCATTCTCAGAAGGCTGAGATTCGATTGAAAATGAACCTAGCAGGGGAAATTTTTTACTACAAGAAGTGATGCAGATGTCCACGGAATCGGGCATCTTGTATGTTCTGATCATCGGTTGACGATCTGAATGATTAGGGAAGGGTTTAATTTGATTCACATAACCGTTCATTAGATTTTGACGAATAAATTGGGGGTGAAGAAAATCTGCGCGAAAATGGTTCCGAAAAACCATATGAAAACCTGGACCCTTGACAAAACACTGTTTCCATAGGCTTGTTGAATTTGCAAAAGTTTCCGTCGCACTGTACCCAAGTCTGAAACAAAACATGATTACCCACCGTTGCGCAAAATTGTTGTCACTCATTTTCAGAACGCACTAGAAAAATCAGGTTCACAAAAAGGACTGCTACAGATAACCAAGTGACTCTAGGGTGTTCCAACATTTACTGTAGAACTTGTACTGTAGATGCATCAGATGTTGGCCTGTTTCGCCTCCAAAGGGCCAATAGTGTTGCCAAATCGAGCCTTACGCCATCAGTATCATTATTTTATTTACACACCTTGTATATGTCTCTTTATGTGATGATGAAACCTCTATGAAAATATCTTACAAGCGCGTAATTCTTTTGTTGCAGCTACAGGTAGGGCTTCTTTGAAGATGTGTGCTCTATTTGCTTTAGTGAAGATGTTGTTTAGGTGGTTATGATAGAACTAGAAGGGTCCGACGTTTTCGAGATAAATTAACATTCGCATTAGAACGGTATACAGCCATCATTCTATGAATTATGATATTGGGTTATATGCTCGTATATACATGGTTATAAGCTAGTAACCATCAGAGGAAGTTACATCAGACTTATTCCCGTTATAACAAGTATTGGATAGTATTGGTCGAACTCTTGAGCGATTGCCTCAGCCGCAAGCAACTTTAAATAAGCTTGAAACATATGTAAAACGTGCTTAGGATAACTTACTAGAAGAAGACATATACCATCTAAATTGTTCTATGCATAGCCTGGTTTTAGGAGGTTATAATTACCGTGCCGGACTTATTATTTTTTGAATCAAATATACACTCCCCGACAAAAAATTAGAGGCAGTGAATTAATTTGTATTATGTATTCTACGAGGGTTGTATGATAAGAAAAAAAAACATTTTTGTGTAAAATTTATTTTATTTTCAATGTAATCACTTTTCAGTTCGATACACTTGGTCCAATGTTTTCATTTTTTTTTGTATCTCCTCTAAAAAATATCTTCTGCTCATCGCCGCACTTCTTCTATCGATCTTCTATCGATCTTCTTTGGCGCAGATTCGCCTCGGAAATCCACTGTTTGGACGGTTCTTTGGTGTCTGGTGTCCAATCTTGAATCAATGTTTCGTCAACATTGATTCAACCGACATCAAAAATCATTTCGATTGAGCTTTTTAACATAATACATTTGTATGTTTATTGTCAATTGTGAGCAATCGCTGCACCCATTTTGCGGAAAGCTTTTTCATATCCAAATGAGTTGTTAAAATATCCTGCACCCGTTCAATTGAGATGCCCAAAGTATCAGTAATCTCACGCACTTTCAGTCTCTGATCGTTTGTCAGGATATTGTGGATTTTTTCAGTCATTTCTGAAGTGGTAACCTCATTTGGATGACCTGGACGATGATTTTCATCAAAAATGCTAGTACGGCCACGCCAGTTCAGCTGTCCAATATTTTATGGTTGATAACGAAGGTGCAGGGTTCCCGTGAACTTTGCTGAGTTCCGTTTTAATCTCATCATTTGTGTTCTTTTTGAAAAACAGGTATTTTATCACTGCTCGATATTCAGTTTTTTCCGCACCGGCCGCGCCATCTCTGGCCTAGGCCAGGTACTTATCATACATCCCTCGTACATTACAAACCGTTAAATTATAAATACTTGCTATTATTCTCATTCTAAATCTTAAGTGGTATCTGCATCAATTTTTAATCCATGTAAAGTAAATATTACCACATCTATCACAAGAAGATAAAGGCAGATAGTTTATTTTTAAATTCAGTACATTTTAGTGCGCTTAAGGGTGATTCAGGAGGAAATGTCAATATTTCAGCTACATATTCAGGGATCGAAAATAAACATTAAATTTCTATAAACATTTGTCCTACTCTCAACTGTTTCAGATAAACAGGGGTAAACAAAAATTTAAATGTTTAAGATTTTTTTTTCACACAGTTGTGGTAAGAACTGTACCAAGGTGTAACCAAGAATACTTGGGTGTCTACTGACGGTCAAGGGCGCGTCTGACTATTCCGACTGTTCCCAATAGTACTGCTTTTTGCATCCATACTTCTGCCCTTTTTGTGATACCTAGTTGTTCGAGGTTCTGTATTAGGGATTTGTGTACTAGACCATTAGCGCTCACCACAAATGGAAGGATATTAACTCTATCTAGGTGCCATATATCCTTGATTTCAAAAGCCAGATCTCTATATTTGCCATTTTTTTACCTGTATGCTCGGTGTATATTTTCATCTAAAGGTGTAGAGAAGTCAACTATTGTGGCTTGATTAGGTTCTTTCTGGTAGAGCACTAAATCTGGTCTATTTGCTTGCACCGTTCTGTCAGTTCGAATCTGCAAGTCCCAATATAATTTAATGTGTTGATTTTCTAGAATAGGTTTGGGAGCGTATTGATGATATGGTGTGAATGTTGTCAGTAATGCATGTTTCAGACATAGAAGTTGATGAATAACTTTACCAATGGAATCATGTCTTGATAGGTAGCTGGTGGGGGCCAAATAGGAGCAACCCGATATTAAATGTTGTATCGATTTCTCGTCTTTTTCACAGTATCTGCCTTTGGAGGTTGGTATGTTTTGTTTCATGATGACTCTAACATAATTTCTCGTAGGTACAACCTGATCCTGTATTGTCATTATGAATCCTTCTGTTTCTCCAAAGAGATATCCTGAGGTTAGATAGGTACTTGTAGCCTTGGAGTCAACTTGTTCTTGATTGTTTAGAATAGCATAGTGCCGTCCATGCAAGGCTTTGTTGCGCCACTTGGTTTGGTTATGCGCCACTTGGTTAAAATTATGTGCAGCCGTAGCATGAGAGTTTTCATCGGGTCATCGATGTTTATTATGAAGGTTATTTATGCTATCACGAGTGAACTGCGCTTCTTCGGTGAACAGAACATACTTGTATAATCTCCGATTTGAATTTATCCAGATATAAAACTCCATCCTTAATGCAAAATTACCATCCTGCAAATATTGCTCTCGTTGTAAATTTAATGGATATAAACAATTCATGTGAAGAGTCCTCCAAGCAGACGATTATGTCATTTGGCAAATATCTGCAATCCGCCTTGTAGTTACGCTTGGATTATTTTTAACGATGTCAAGTATTGCCTTTTCTTATCAGGATCAAGTTTCAATTGCCGTTCAGATACAATTCTCGCACTTGGAAACATATCAGATTCTTAAGCAGTGATAAAAACTTGTTCAAAAACCCTTCTATCTGACAGTCTCCGATTCGGGAAATGATGGTGATATTCGGAGAATGCGCGATTTGAGCTTCCATTGTTAGACCCATAAACAAATAATATATCAGCATATTCACGATGAGAGAATAACAAAGGGTTAATGAAATCAATGAAATAACTTTACAACAATTAGCTGATAATTAACTGCCATAAACAATGGTTGCTTAGCAGTAAAACAAAGTAAAGGTACATTTTCTCATTTTATTACATTTGCCATCCACAAATATGTTTACTCCCGTATCTCTGTAACAGTTCAGAATAGGACCCATGTTTATAAAAACTTTTATATTCATTTTCGGTCTCTGAATATGTAGAATATGTGAAATATTGACATTTCCCCCTAAATCACCCTGTATATATCTTTTACACCAATAAACTAGTTTTAAAAGTGTTTATTAGTGTTTTAAAGTGTTATTTTAACCATGAGTTGTGGTGCGAAACTTGGTGAGGAAAAAAATTGAAGAATTCTTGTATTCAAAGAAGAGGGATTTTTCAACTGTAAAACTGCCAGGAAGATTTCACGTAGTGTTTCAGTACTCGACCATTTTGTCAATAAAGGCGAACACTACGGCAAAAGGAAGACTTCCGGACGACCACAAGCAATTACAAAGAGAAAAGTCGCTTATTTTCGTTCATCGAGAATGGTTTCAAATTCTGCCTTATCTGAGATCTTTGTCATGCAGAAAGCATGTGTATTAACAAATGTTCGTAAAGTCAACTGTATGCTCAGGAGAACTCGGTGGGTTTAAAGGAAAAAATTAAAAAAAACAACCATCGTTTACCCCTTATCACCAGACCATCCCCTTAGCGTTCGCTCAGCGTGATATGTCCTGGATTACGAAGTGGCAAAAATTTATTTTTAGCGACGAGAGAATTTAATCTCGAGGGTCCAGATGGATATCAACATTATTACCATTCCTTAAGGAAAGAACAAATAATCTTGTCACGAAGGCAAACGAGGGTGGTTCGGTTACTGGGTTTTCACAAAATCTTCTATAGTTTTCATGGAAAATCCGGTGAAGGCTGAAAAATATAAAAGTATGCTTGAAGCCCCAAGGCCATGCTTTAAAGAATTAACAGGTTCGGAATTTGTTTTCCGACAGAACAACGCTCCAATCCACAGTACAAAACTTGTTAAATTTGTTAAAGAAACAAAAATATAGATGTTCTGGAATGGCCAGTCCGTTTTCCAGATTTGAACATAATAGAAAATGTTTGGGGTCTTCTATCAAGAAAGGTTTTCAGCAACTGTAAGCAGTTCCAGACAAAAGAAGAGCTGGAAAATTCAATTTTAGCCGCCTGGGATGAAATTTACCAAAAGCAGATCCAGTCCTTGTTTCAAAGGATTGCTGGAAAAATTTTTGAAGTAATTTGGGTTAATGAAGGATTTACGAAGTATTATTGAAGATAACAATGTACAAGGTGTTAATATATTTTGCGCTCTTATAAATATTTTATTTTTTTGTAATGCCTCTATATTTTTGTGGCAATACGAAGCAATAAAAAAAAATCTCTTCAAATCTAGGAACCATCTATTAATCCATCAAAATATATTTCACCTAATGTTGCATTTCTGTTGTTGTGTCCTGTATATCTTATTTCAATTTGTGAAAAAATTACTATTCTTAAAGCAATCATCAGATCATTAAAATCAATACCATTGTTTGTTAATATGATTAATAACAACAAAAATTTCAAAGACTTTTTTTATCAAATGTAAAGATGATGTAATTTTTGTTTTATTTTTTTATACAAGCAATACGAATAGAACACATAAAACTTGGATTATTTGTTTTTTGATTTGTTTATACAGGGAATGTTATGAACTTAACCTGGTTTATGAATTTTATTTTAAATATAATTGAATGTCAAAAATACTTACTAAAGAGCTTTCTAATAAGAATGTCAACACTTTGAAAAGTAATAGCGACAATACTGAAATGTAAATGTCACTCAAAATGATTTGTTCAGTACATTGTGTGAATTTACAAAATATTTTTTTCCGACGAAGCTAATTTCTGGGTTAATATGTTTGTAAACAAACAATAACTGCAGAATTCGGGCCGATGAAAATCCTCAAGTGATTCAGGAGTTACCTCTTGATCCTTAGAAGTCATTGTTTGCTGTGGTTTTTTTGACTAAAGGAGTGATAAGACCTTTTTTTTTTTAATACGATGATAGAAATCATTTTATTATTAATATTGAATGATATCTTTGGCTTAAATTGATAAATGTGAATATAAACAATATTTTGTTTCAAAGAGACAATGCGGCTTGTGACATATCCAGACAATCGTCAGACAATCGATTTATTGCAAGCAAAGTTTCCTTGATGCTTCATTCCGCGAAATGGTGTCAACTGGCAACCAAGATCAAGAGATTTCACGTCCTTGGATTATTTTTTATAGGACTATGTTACAACCCGAAACCTGAACAAAGTCTTGAACAGTTCATGACCTCAACCCGAACATTTCTTGATCTTAAACGAATTATTCAGACCATCATTGAAAATCTACCCCGTCATATGTGTGAAAGAGGAATTGAAAATTGGGTTTCTAGAATGCATTCCATCAGACGATGCCGAGGGGGGCATTTGAACAACATTATTTTCAAAATATAATGCCATTATTTGTTCGTTGAGATCAAATACAAATTTCCTAAATTATAACTTGTAGTTATCATTGTGCCTCATTGTAACATTCTGACATTTTTATTGGAGAGCCTTTTATTATACAGTGAAGGAAAAATAATTTAAATATTCTAACATTATATCAATACAAGTTACAACTGATTGTCAACAAATTATACCATAATTAAAACAGAATATAAGGTTCAACAAATAATAATTCATGAAATATGAAAAAGTATTTGAATGCCCAAAAAGTTTCCAATACTACCAAAAAAATTACTTTCATTATATTGTAGTGTATTCATTATTATCTATGATAGTGTACTTCTCAGCTTTTGATCCACTACATGTCATAACTTTTCAATAGGATTAATATCTAATATTTAGGGATGTGTAATCAACCTTATTTTGACATTGTAGAGCAGCCATTCTTTCATAATTGTCGCCACGTGCTTCAGGTCCTTGTCTTGCTGGAATGTGAATGAAGCGGTTTTGAACATATTTACCCATAATACATCCACATACTTTCGGGCATTTAGGATTACATCAATGATTACTTAATTTGAAATTTCAGCTCAAGACACACAGTCAGCCCATGATATTTCCATGGGAATGACATTTCGAGAATGCAGCGTTGTCTTATTTTTTTCTCCACCAATTTTTATCGATTTAATAAAGATATATTTTTCCCCCACTGTAGATGTATTAATTTAGATTTTTAGGTTTTCAGTAGCAATAAAATCTTTTCTTCTGATGAAAACTGTTTTGTTTTAGAATAAATTGAAAATAAATATGAAATAAATTATAACAACAAAAACATCGATTTTTTGAAGAATTGATAAATAGAAAAAACTCTTTAATTTATGAATATATAAAGAAAATACTCACTCTGATACAAAAACTTACGTTGTTTTTTTTCGGGCTGTTCTTTCTGCTATTTTAGTCAGCTGAAGTGAACGATTCGGATGATTGATAATTTCTGAGGCAATTATTTGATTTCTGTGTTATAGAAAGCTTTTGCGCTTGTCATGATTGCTGGTTTTTTTATATTTATTTATTTATAAACACGGAAACCTACAAGACACGGGTAGTAGAGATATCAATAACTGTGGCATTACTTAAACTGCAGTATGGACTTTAAAGTGATTTAAAATAAGGGATTATTAATACATACCAAAAATACAAAAAGTGACCGTCATTAGGGGAAAATTGGTGAGCGTAGCAGTACAAATTAAAGGAAAATAATTAAGTAGATTAGATTAATTTATTTTACATTTTATTAATATTATTTATTGTTTTAAATTTAGGTGCAGTTACAGCAGGGTTATTAGTACCATCCCATCCAGCTTATATCTTCTCAAATAGTTCCTTTCTTCTTAGAAATACTTTATTGAATAAGCGACCGGTTGTGTAAGATGGCGAACATCTAATATCTATACTCTCGACTATTAAACATTTTATTTTTAATAAAGAGTGGGGCAAGTATCACTACCAGTTTTGTTTTGGCGCCATTTTTTTTTTCGTGATATATGCAACAGTTTGGGTTTGACTGTTGTCTAGTGCAGAGGTGTAAGTTTTATTATGGATAAATTTACGCTAAAAGAACCCAGTGAAATTGTAATTTACAATAAAAAAATAATTCAATTATGATAATTCTACGTGCATACTTAATAAAAACGTTAATTTATCTTTCATTCCAGCTTGAAATTGCTGAATTTAGAATAGTTGGAGATAGGTTCCGCAACAAAGGTTAAAGAACAGGTGCGAACCGCTGAAAATATTGCTCGAGTTGAGGAGTCTACAGAAACGGTAGATTTGACGTGGTTCATGATTGGGAATTTCTCCACGCAGTTTACGCCAAATTTTGAAAAGTGACTTGCATATGTTTACCTATAAGATTCAAATTGTTAAAGATTTTTTTGTTATGATGGGGAAATCTTCAAAAGACACCCAAGGAGCTTATACAGGATGAGTTGTTATTGGGGTAGTGCCGGATTTTTACCGGTTAAAACCCCACCAAGTTCCTCCGGTTTTCGGGTCTAAGACATATAAACCTTCGGTCACTCGTTTTTAGCAAGAAATTTCCACAACCAGTGTTACGATAACTTATTTCTACTTCTCTGAAACTCCTACACCTGAAATAAATATGTATTATTTTATTGTTTTGCTTTTGCAAGTTGTGTCCCATATTGTATTATATGTTACAGGAAATTTTGCCTAAAAATAAATATAATTAAAAATTAAGTTATTTGTACTTACTTGGGTGATGTTATGGCTGTCTGGTTGGGATTTATATCCCGCTGTTGTGTTCTATGTAATTTAACTATTTTAATTACTTTTTGAGCCGCATTTTCATGCGGACTTGCAATTAATAATACTTTTTCTGCTGCTTTCCTTTTCATGAAGGTATACAGGAGTTCCCAGTTTAGAATTGCGGCCTTGCTACACATTTATTCATGAGCAGTTTGGTCTTGAGATTCATCTGGCTTTTTCTGCATATCAGCGGCTAGAGCCTGTTCATGGCATTTTTGATTTTATTGATCTCTTCTCGAATGTGTTTTCCCATGTGATATTGGAATCCACTTTAATTCCAAGGTATCTTGCTTCTTGGATCCATCCTATTATTTCGCCGTCTATTTTGATATTGGTTTTAGGTACCAATATTCTTATTGGTTTTAGGTACCAATATTCAAATTTCTTTTTTGCAGTAGGATGGCTTGGCTCTTCTGCCTTTTGATCTGGATCTTCCAGTCAATGCACCAGTCAGCTATTTCATCTATATGCTCGTGAAATATTTTGCAGATGATGTCTTCTCTTCTATACCTGATTGTCACTGCTGTATCGTCTGCATATAGTGACAACTTGGTTCTTGGGTTTCTCGGTATGTCGTATGTCGGTATGTCGGTAGATCGTGTATAGGTGAGGGCTTAGTACCGATCCTTGTAGGACACTTGCTTCCAGTTTTCTTCGCCTGAAATGTTTTTTCCTACTTTGACTCTGAATGTTCTGTTTGTCAGGTAACTCCACGGTAGTCTGTATATTTTCTTCGAGTAGCCAGCCATTGTCAACTTGTATATGAGTCCTGCGTGCCAGACCCTGTTGAAGTTGAGTCCTGCGGAACAGACCCTGTTGACCCTGTTATATCTAGAAGGATTACTCGTGTGGCTTCTTTAATTTGGAATTCTTCGGTGGTAGTTTCGATTAGTTTTAATACTTGCTGTTCCGCTGAGTGTTTCTTTCTGAAGCCAAACTGCTCTGCAGGTATGTTTAATTTTTCTGTTTCCCGGTGCAGTCTCTTGATTATTATCCTTTCTGCCACCTTGCTTATTGCCGGAAGTAGGCTGATGGAATGATAGTTTTGTGGAAACTTATTTTTCTTTTCCTGGTTTGTTGAATATGATTACCTCTGATTGTTTCCACACTTCCGGGTAATGTGCGACTATCTCTTTTCTGGGTAGCTTCTTGAGCAACAGGTTGGTGATGCCGTCTTGTCCAGGTGCTTTTCTGACTTTCAGTCTTTTGATTATTCCGTGTACCTCTGCGGGAGAGGTTGGGTTTTCAACGACTTTTGGATGTTGTTCTTCAAGTTCTTCTGCTAGTCTTTCCACCTCATTTATGCGGCTTATGTCTTCATCTGGGTGTTTATTTATCCTTCCTTCTCTCTCCAAGGTCTCTGCGAATGCTTCCATTTTATCCTGCAGCGAGTAGACCATCCCGTTGTTCCCATGCAGTGGAGGAATAATTGTTTTTTCTCTTCTCAATTTTCCATGCAGAGTGGTCCCCTGTGTTTAGCGTCTGAAGTTTTTGATTCCATCTGTTATTTCGATATTTATTTAGAGCGTTTTTCATCATCTCCGTATGTCTATTTAGTTGTTTTTTGCTTTATTCAAATTTTGTTTCTCTATATATTCTTCTGAGTCGTCTGTTTGCTCGTATTATTTCTTTCAAGGCTCATCGCGTATCGCCGTATGTGTTGAAGACCTGTTGCCTACTAGCTGTAATAAGCGACTAGAATACTGGAATGCCATCATAAGTTATTTCCATTAAATTGACAATTTTAATACAACATTGATTTGACGACTCCTGATTTTTTTGGATGATTTTTTAAGGAAAAGATTTACCTAAATTAACAAAAACCATACAGCAACTCAAGGAGAACACCCGTGCTGAAATCACTGTATTAACACCAGATATGTTGACAAAAGTTATGGAAAATCTGTTAAAAAGAGCGTAAAGATGCATTGCTGCTAATGACCCACAATTGATTGAGATAATTTTCAAAAATTTATAAACCCAAAAAAGTTGAAGATATAGAAATAAATACAAAAAAGAAATAATTAAAATGCTGGCGTGGCACTTAACCCACCCGTTATTATATACTGTAAAGTTGTTTACGTTTTAGGCGAAATAGAAATATCCATCATTAGCATCAGAAAAGAACTTCGCTGTTAGAAAAATTCCAATCATTGTACATACATTCTATAAATTGTAATTTTGTACAGCAATTACAACAATACTGGCACAATGTAATGATATAATAATGGCAAAACAACGGAATTATTTTAGAATAATTTTAAAAATATTTACAGTGATGATATTAATATTTGTGAATCGTTAAATTTATATACTCGTAATACCGATAAGACTTAACATATTTTGAGTGTTTAACACATTAGTTTGTTATTGTATAAAATTTGTATTCAACAGTATGTATATACATATCTTACCTGTTTCATAATAATACGTTTTATTTTTAATATTAATTTATTTGCATTTAATTAATATACAAGTAAACAGAAAACAACTAGTGGTTCTTAAAAATATCTTCCCAGTTGTCTACGTGGTATTTTCGTTGTTAGAACTTGTTTTCTATTATTTTACATAAATCCTTAGAAAAAGCACGCATATAAAATAAGAATTCTCAATATACTTACAAGTAGTAGTAGCTTAGATCTACAGAAATATATCTATTTTAATACATTTTTGAAATGGAATTAAAGGTAAATATATTTTTTATAGTCATTTGCTGTCTTGTAATATATTATTTATTTTTCATCATTTTATAACTAATAATTATAGAAATTTGAAACTGATGTAGTGGATAACGTGAGTTTAGACCCCGAAATATGCAAATGCTACACATAAAATAAATTCCAATATTAGAAAGGTCTTGTTACTACAAGTATTTCGATTTATTTAAAATATACTGGCATATAAATTGCAGCAGCCATAAGAGGGTCCTTTTTTCCTTTAGTCCATTTTTTTTGCCAAAAGAAAGTCTCATTGCAAGTATTAGACGATTTAACTTTAAGAAAAGTACTAAGGATTAGCAAGTTTTTTCTTGTTTTTCTTAATAAAGTAACACACACAAAGTGAGTAACACTTCTTGGTATTAATTGACTGTAAAATTATATCCATCTTCAAAGTTTCCACGATAGCTTTTAAACGTCATGTGCCCTTAAAAAAAACATGCTATTTTGAAATTTTATAAGCTGTTGTTAGCATATTGTTATGTTTCCGTATTTGTTTTTCCGCAACTTTCTGCTTACTTTTTTTAATCTAATCCACAATTTTGCTTTGAAATAATAATAATATACAATGTTATTCTAGTATTTAAGCGGATTTGGTTCAGAATTTTCATCAGAAGATCCAAGATGTCCAAATTCACTACCATCAAACCAAAACAACCCTCAGAAATGTCCGTATGGCCTTTACGCCGAACAAATTTCAGGAACAGCTTTCACTATGCCACGAAATCAAAATTTGTAAGTCTATTTTTATTAAATTATTTAACACCATTGAACACCAAAAGAAAATCTCTTTAAATGTTTCTTTCTTTCGGATATAACGGATATATCGTAAATATGATGATAGTTATTTGGATTTTGGCTTTACATGTTTCTTGTTCATGTTCTGTTTGAAAATTCTAGCGCCTGAAAGTATGCTCCCAGGTAAGCTAAAGCGATATCTCGAGAGCATACCATGGTTAAAAATTCTCGCAAATTTTTTGTAGGAAGTTACAAACTTTTTAAAAGCAAAAAAATGTGTTCCCTCAACAAGTTTCAGTACCTAACAACGCACTGCTAGCATCTTTCAAGGTGGCATACGGAGTGGCAAAGGCAAAAAACCTCACACCATCACAGAAAAGAAAAATATTATGGTAAGAGAATCAGCAGGAAAATTAATTTCAAAGATACCTTTGTCTAACAACACTATTAGTCCAAGAATCCACCATATAGCTGGGGATCTCAATGATCAATTAATAGAGAAAATGAAAGGCAAGGAATTTGATCTGCAACTTGATGAGGCTAGTGACTGAAATAAAGATACACATCTTATGTGTTATGTACGCTTTCTGGATTATAATTTTATCACTGAATACCTTGTGTTCTGGAAAAGTATCATTGAAAGCGCAAAAGCTCAAGACTTGTTTGAGATGTTTGACAAATTTATAACAGCTAATGATTTGGGAGGGAAAAAGTGCATCGGTGTATGTACTGATGGTGCTCGATCAATGCCTGGCCGCTATGGAGGATTATAGGTACTTATGCGCAGCAAAGCACCGCATATTATGTAGACCCATTGCATCATTCATAGAGAAGCACTTGCATCGAAGTCGATGAGTTCTCAATTGAATTTGATATTAGAACGTGTCCTAGGCGTAGTAAACTACATAAAAACCAGATCACTGAAAGCCAGATTGTTCAAAAAATTATGCATAGTTTGGCTTTCACGTAGAAACGTTTTCCAGAAGAAATTCACACTTTTCTGCAAGAGGAAGGTTATCAAAACTCCAGGTACTTTTCTGAACCGGACTTCTTGCTGAAACCAGCATATTTGTGTGATATATTTGAGAAACTGAATGCGTTGAATCTGTCTCTGCAAGGCAATGATCTGCACATCTTGAAACTTTTGTTTCACAAGATTTTCTGTCCCTTTTTACAGAACACGTTTCAAAGCTCTCTGAATGGTTTGCAAAATACATTGCGGAAGACAATGTCGAAAAATTCGCGTGGATCCAAGATCCTTTCTGTGCTCAAGCTCCACCAGAATTCACTTCACAATAAGAAGAGAGTCTCATTGAACTCTCATGCGACAATAGCCTTGAAACAAAATTTGTTTGTTCCGATTTGGTGGAGTTTTGGATAACGGTGAAAAATAAATATTCAAGTCGTAAGTTCAAAAGCTTTTAAGGATTCTCATTTCCTTTGCAACATTCTTTCTATGCAAAACCGGATTTTCATCTGTAGCTGTAATAAAGAGCAAATATCGTCCAAAAATCAACGTGGAGCAAGAAATGAGAGTAGCAATATCTAGTCTTGTTCCGTGATTTGAAAAAAATGTATGAAGATCAGCAAGCCCACGCGTCACATTGACTAACTTGCCATTGAAGATTTTTACCATTTATTGCTGTTTTCATAATTTTCTGTCAATTTATATTCTTGTGTGTCAATTCTAATAAATACCTATAGAAGCTTGAGAGTTGCTTTCATTTTTGTGTCTAATTAGTGTCATTGAACATATATTTTGACTAGGGCGCCGCGACAATACTAAAACTGTAAGGGCGCCGCTAACTGAAAAAGTTTGGGAACCCCTACGTTACACTATTTTAAGTTAAATCCATAAATCAACTAAAAAACTATTTTTATTATATATTAGGAATTTTTATTATTATTATGTTCGTTCTGAATTCAAGCATTTCAGCCTAGGCTGGTCGATATTGGTCGATATTATAATGCCAAAATGAGAAAGCAGTTCAGCTTCTCTCACTTAGCATAAGATTTTATGAACAATGTGGCATATCTGCAAAAGTACTGCACGCTGTCCTACTATGGCAATCGATTCTGAGATACCAAGATTCTTCAAATTTTTTGAAAAGGTCTTACTTATTAGGCCTTCTGCGGATATAACGAAATGCACTATCTCTACCTTATGTAATTTCCACTGGTTTTTCAAATCCAAAACCACTAAGTATGAAAATCTGGCATATGGTTCTCATACTTAGTGGTTTTCTCCAACTCGGTTTTCCTGATATTATGAGAGAGCGGCACTGCAATGTCAATTATAAACGCTCTTTTCTCCTTTTTGTTGATTAGAACAATATCTGGCCTGTTATAATCAACCGTTCGATCTGTAGTGATTGGTCTGTTCTAGTAAAGAATGGCATCGGATGATTCAAGTACAGGAGAAGGCGAGTACTTAGAATATGGAGGAGGTGCGCTTTCTAATAGCGAGTATTTTTTTTACAATTTGCTGATGTATAATTCTTGCCAGCTAATTATGCCGTCCTACATAAGCATTAGGAGCATGGGCCAGGCAACCGCCAATAAAATGCTCAATTGTTTCCCCCAGGCTACCGCATTTCCTGCACTTATCGACTACGTCCAAATGCATTATGTGCTTTTCATAGTTCTTTTTCTTGTTACCCTATATTGAATAGATATCGCGAAACCTTCTGTTTCTGGGTATAAGAGTCCATTGGTCAGCCACTTTAGAGACAATTGTTCGTCAGTGGTCTCATCTTCGAGTGACATAGGACACCTTCCATGCAATGTTTGTCCTTTCCATTCTCGAACACAATCCGTGAGTGTTGTTCTGCTATCAATACGGTTTTGTTTATTTATGTTTAGTGGGGAGAACCCCGGTCCTAATTTGCAACCAATTTCATTAGCGTTCTGGTTGAATCAATGAAGTATTTTCACATCTTCTTCTCTTGATTGAGACAAAGATTTTTTTCATTCATAAGGCCTCTGCCCCCCAACTTTCTTGGGATGTATAGTCTTTTCGTCGATGAGTTTGGATGCAGGCATCGGAGCTTAATTAATGTTCGGTGTGTCAACCTATCAAGTTCATCAAGGTCAGTTTCTGATCATTTATCAATGCCAAAAGAATATGTCAGAGTTGGCATTGCCCAACCGTTGATCGCTCTAATGAGGTTTCCGCTATTCAGTTTGGTGTTTAAAAGCTTTGTAAGTTTCTTTTAGTATAGAGTGGAAAAGTCCTTCTTTAACTGGTTATGATCAAGTTTATGCTTTTGGGGTATTCGTAAATATTTGTATGATTCTTCTGGTGCCAGTTGTTGTATGTTACAGAATGTTGAATGTTGACTCTGAACCTTTTCCTTCTGTATACTAATGGTAGAACATTTGTCCAGTCCGAATGACATTTTGATATCCCTACTAAATATTTCGACCGTTTTCATCAAGGAGTTTAATTTTTCTCTAGTTTCTACATATATTTCAAGATCATCCATATATGAGGGATGCTTCTTGAATTGGTTGAGGGAGCTTTCTTGAATTCCTCATGTTAAGTTTATATCCAATATGGCTGTTGTTTAGTAGTGTGGACAAAGGGTTCAAGGCTAGACAGAACCAAATTGGAGAAAGGGAATCTTCCTGAAAAATTCCTTTCTCGATATTTGTAGTAGCAATGCATTGTTGATGTACAAAAAGATTCGTTTTCCAATTCCCCATCAGACACTTTTTTAGAATTAATAATCTGGGGGCTAATTTTATAGAAATTCAGAACCTCAACCAACCAATTGTGAGGTACACTATCGAATGCTTTCTTGTAGTCTATGTGGCAGATATTTAAGTTACGTTTTCTTTTTTGCACTTGCTCAAGAACTACTCATCGATCGTCAACTGTTTCTTGCAGTCCATGCTTGCTCTTATACATCCTTTCTGTTCTTCGTCAAAAATGTTGTTTTTATCACAATGTTGGTAGATTTTTTCATTGAGTAGGGCTGCGAACAGTTTATATAATACTGACAGACATGTGATTGGTCTGTAGTTATTGTGTTACCTAGCGTTCCCTTTTTTTGAACAGTAGGTATGTATCGCCCTCCATTAGGAAGTCGGGGAAAGTGTCTGGATTTATTAAAACCTCTTTAAATGCATTTGAAAGTACGGGATAGGCGGCTGTAAAGCTTTTAATCCAGAAGTTATGCAATCCATGAGGTCTAGGCGCCCAATTGTGAGTCATCCTGAGAGCAGTGCAAATGTCAGTCGCTGTGAAATCGTTACACTCCATATCTGGGAGAGCATTTGTCTGCTCTTGAATAGTTTTAACCCAAGGAGCCAATTTTTCTTAGCCATCTGATTTTTTCCAAACCGTTCTCCAATATCCCACAAAGGAAGACACATCTATATTCTTAAGTTCTGACTTGCTATTACCTTCTGCTTCGAGTTCTCTATAAAATTTCTTTTGAATACTGAATTTTGATGTTTTCGCTTTTCTAGTTCATTATATCTTGCTAGCCTGGCCCCTTTCGATTTAGCTTTCTGCCTAAACCGATCATTTAGATCTAACAATTTTTCTGCCAGGTTAGGAACACCGAAGTCAATGCCAGATGTATTAACAATTATTTTTGCTTTTCTGGCTACTTTATTTGACTGATTACCAGAAAGATACTCTGAGATAATGTCAACTTTCCTCCGGAAATCATTGATATTGTTTTCAAGGCGCGTTTTCTAGACATGTGTATTTTTCTGTATACTACTCCCGGCCGCATTATGGGGGTAAGACTTTTGGCCTGAATTTTCTATGGCAGTCACTGCTGCACAATATAATGCAAAATGTATATCGCTTAAATTTATCATCCCAGATAGATGTGATTCCAAAACTCTGTTAATCTGCATTAGAGTAATACGTGATTTTGAAATATCCAGTACTGGAATTTTTGGTCTATTCAATGGATTTGAGCCAGCAAAACTGGTCAAATTGCTGTAAAACTTCTCTCGTATGTTAGAAAAGTTACGTTGCGAGATTGATTTTTCATTTTCAGACGATGAGGCTTCTGGTGATACATTTCGAGTTTGTTCTACTTGTTGCTCTTCTGTATTCGAGTTAAGAACGCCTATAGTATCTTCTTGATGTTGTTGATATGTAATGTTTTGATGTAGTTCATTGCCGATTTCTCTTTTGATGTTCATCAATTCCGATTCGGTTTGATAGTTGTTCCTTAGAATTAAATTTTTATGGTCAGCTAAGTTTTGCTCCGACAGCTGAGTTTCAGGGAACCTCTTTTTATATTCTTGGTGGAGTGCATGCTTTCATCCAGGTAGCGGGTTATACCCGCACTGGTTTACGTAATAATAGGCACGCACTACATCAATATTCATTTCGCGTGTCCATCTTATAGGTGGAGTGCGTTCGGTCCTAGTGACAGCCCTCCTTATTGGGGGCGAGCCAGCAAGTACCGGGGCATTCCGATCTTCTACTCCATCATTAATTTCCGCTCTCTGTTGATTTTGTAGCGAAGTCTTTGGTGTTGCTAGACTTAGATGATCTAATTGTTGTTCGAGTGCTTCTTTCGTTGCAATTCTTGTGATGTCATAGAGTTCGGATCCGCCACTCGCTCCAGATTCACCAACCCCGGACAAATCCTCCCGACGGTTCCGAAGGGTTCTTGTTCGCGAAACCTTACCGCCTTGTATAATATTATTATGTATTATATTCTCCATAAATATATTTGGGTTCAAGGGAAAACGGTCACCCAAGCAGATTTACAACGGAAAAACTATTTACTATGTTTTCGACAAGCTGACAAAAAATAAAAGTTGCTGATTTTAAGATATGACGTGCTCCGTAACGCGTACTTTTCGAATCTGACTGCAAAACTTCGATAACACATCTATTTTCCGAGATATGAGCATTTTAAAATTCGAAGAATGTAAAAAATCCAAAAAGTTTTTCGGGAATATTTAAAAAAATATTAGAGCTAGTAAGGTGGGCGTTTCGCCAGGTGAATCTATGCAAATGTTCATAAAACATTGATAGATTAGTGGATGTATCTAAAAAAGTAGAGCAGATAGAGAAAAACTGATTTCATATTTAGATTTAACGCCTCTAATATAGCTAAAATCAGTTCTAAAATAATAGGTACCAAAATTTTTTTTTTCTTGTAGGCCTGTGTTATAGGTCAATATATAAACATTTCTGAGATACATTTTTAATGAAATACTTTTCTTGTTTAATTTCCTGCAATGCTACTATGTTAGTGAAACGCATCAATCGGTATAAAATATGAATATAATAAAGTTGAAATTGGACGAAAAATCTGTAAGAGAAATTTGTGCTGAATTTCCATCAAGTAGAAACACAATCATGTTATTGTTTTTCCTTTTTCAAGATAGTCGATTAATATAACTCCATGAGTATTCCAAAAAACAGTCGCCATCACTATCCTGGCCGATGGAACAATCTTTGCCTTTTTCGGAGTCGATTCACACCTTGCAGTCCACTCTTTCGAGTGTGCCTGGATTTTGAAGACCTTGGAACCGGTGTATCCAAGTTTAACTTGCAGTTATTAATCGATGCCAAAACACCGACTTATTTTGCTTAAATTGCTTCAGCCGGGCTTCGGAAATGTTCATTCGAATGCGTTTTTAATCTTGAGTGAGCAATCGCGGGACCCAATGCGCTGTTAGCTTTTTTATGCCCAAATCTTTAGTCAATATATATATATATATATATATATATATATATATATATATATATATATATATATATATATATATATATATATATATATATAGATGGGACTTTGCATTGGACATTGAATGCAAGGTCCCATCACCATCTAGCACAACACCTTGATTTCTCGATCCCTCCGGAGGAAAAGAGCTCAAAACAATCACGGACGCTCTAAAGCAGAACGGCTACTCAGCGTATAACATAAAGAAGGCTATTAACTATCAAAATAAGCAATATAAGCCAAATTAATAAAAAAATAGGCCCCTAACAGTTCTGCCGTATATCAAAGGTGTCACAGACCGCATTGGACGACTGCTTCGAAGACATAATATATCAACCGCATACAAGCCACATAAAACAATAAAATCAGCCATCAGAAGTCCCAAAGATCAAATCATTCTAGAAAATCCGGGCGTATACAGCATATCGTGCGGGACTTGTAACATGGCATACGTCAGACAAACCAATAGACGAAGATCAGCCCGGCTCGAAGAATACAAATTGGCGTTTGGAAATAAACAAACCACATCGGCGCTGTTCCAACATCTACAGAGTATCTACAATCAGGACACAAAATCGATTTCGACAGTTGCCGACAAATTGCAAATATCTCGAATTACAAAACAAGAACCATCCGAGAGACGATAGAAACAGAAAAAATCTTCTAAATAGAATAGATGATGTCCTCAATCTGCCAGACACGTGGAAACCATTAATCAACCGACAGACCGAAGCTCACCGGCCGCAATCGGGAAAGCAACTGACTGCCACTGTGACACCCCAAACAAGGTCCGAGGGGGCGGGGTCAACACCAGAACCAATAAGAAGTACGCACCACTACAATCTGCGACCCAGAGAAATATAAATATTACGAGACGGTTTCCACAGCTTTTCAGGGCTAGATAGAAGCCCTCTGAAAATCACCTTCGACATCATGGAAGCAACTTGATTAGAGACATGTAGGAGTCTCCGAGCTAGCATAAATCTCTGGCTGATGGAAATGAAAAAAATCCACAGCTTTTAGTCTTCAGACAAGCATTGAAACGTCAACAAACTGGACACAAACGATCAGATATACTCCCGGACTAATAGTTTAATGTATTCTTTCATCCGGGAAACACTATCTATATATATATATATATATATATATATATATATATATATATATATATATATATATATATATATATATATATATATATATATATATCGAACTATGCCAATAGACACCCCAAGGAGAATTCATCACAAGAAAGCACATCTACAGAAATTCGACACAAAAAAGATCAAGGAATCCAACATAACAAAGGAATGGGAAAAGGAACAGGCAGATACATGGAAAAAATTCCACAAAAAGCACAGGAACTGATCCCATTGAAAAAGAACATAAAACACCCTTGGTGGGACTCGGAATGCGAAAGTGCATTGCAGCGACGCAAATGAGCATTTCAGGAGTAAAACACTAAAAAATCCCCAGAAAGTCAGCTTTCTGTCGTGACTAGAAAACAGACCGCGAAGGTTATCAAGCAAACTAAGAGGAAGTACATGAAGGAACAAGTAGACTTTATAGAGGAGAATTTCCACAATTATAACACGAGATAACACTTTTATAGGACTTAAACACTATAGCATGATATTTCTATGTTGTTTTTGGATCTTCCGTATCGTATTGGTTTCCAGTGTCCTTGACTTTTCAGTTCTTTTTTCCATTCCCTTATGACTTTGTCCAGGACCAGGTTGAAGAGGAGTGGAGATAACCCACTAGAGATACTCCAGTTTTAATCAGGAAGAGTTCGGAAATTTCTCCCATAAATTTCAATTTAGAGGTTTTGTCAGTCAGTGTCTGCTTGATCAATCGTAGTGTTTTGGGGTCGAGTTCTTGTTCTTCTAGGATGTTGAACAAAGATTTTCGGTCAATGCTGTCATATGCTTTCTTGAAGTCCACGAACGTGCAGATGATTGGGACGTTCCTGATAGCTTTGTATTCCAGTATTGTTTTTAAGTTAAATATTTGTTCAGTGCATGAGCGACCAGGGCGAAAGCCTGCCTGGTACTCGCCAATTTTGTGTTCTAATTGTTCTTGTGTTCTCTGGAGAAGGCATGCTGAGAGGATTTTGTAAGTGACTTGTAGTAAGGTGATTCATCTGTAGTTGTTCACATCTGTTCTGTCTCCCTTCTTGTGCAGCAGGTGGATAAGAGCACATTTCCATTCATCTGGTAATTCTTCTGTTTGCCAAATGTTCGTGATAATTTGCGTAAGTTCCTGCAGTGAATTTGGTCCGAAGTTTTTCAATAGTTCCGCGGTGATACCATCTTCACCGGATGACCTGTTATTCTTTAGTTTGCATATTTGCCTGTGGATTTCTTCCTGTGTTGGTGGTGCTGATTCTGAGTGGGTATGGATACAATTTTCATTGGGGAATCTTGTGTCGCGTTCGGGGCAATTGAGAAGATCAGAGAAATAGTGTGCCAGCTCCTGACAATTCTCCTGATTGGTTAACGCTAGTCTCCCATTCCGCTTTCTAAAGCAAAGATTCTGTGGTGTGTATCCACGGATTCGTCTTGCAAAAGTCCTATAAAAGTGTTATCTCGTGTTATAATTGTGGAAATTCTCCTCTATAAACTCTACTTGTTCCTTCATGTACTTCCTCTTAGTTTGCCTGATAACCTTTGCGGTATGTTTTCTACTCACCTCAGAAAGCTGTTGACTTTCTGGGGATTTCTTAGTGTTTTACTCCTGAAATGTTCATTTGCGTCGCTGCAACGCACTCTATGCGTTAAAGTCGCCCAGTAAAATTTTGACGTCATATAAAGATATCCGCAGCTTCTGTTATCTCTCTAACCTTAATTCGACGGTCGTCTAGCACCATTTGGTGATTTTTTTTTATTTCAATGTTTTTGGTGTCAATGTTATTGGTAGTGGTTGCAGTTTTTGGCCGTCCATAACGTTATCAAGCTGGTACAACCACGTTTAAATTCAGCTGCCCAAAATTTCACGGTAACAAATGAGGGTACAGAGTCCCCGTAAACAGCATCCATCTCGGTTTTAATTTAAGTAGGCGTATTGCCCTTCAAATGCAATAATTGAATGACGGCTCGATATTCGATTTTTTGCATCTTTACAATAACACTAATATCAACTGACATAAATGACTGTCTTATCATATATTATCATATCGTAGAACGCATGCGCAATTATATTACGAGAATATTTTTGACGAGTAAAGTCATCTTCATGTTGAGGTTGGAAACATTTCAGACTACCCTCGCAACAATGTTTTCTTTCAACAAGATGGTTCGACTTGTCACACATCTCTCCAGACAACCGATTTATTGTAAGAAAAGTTTCCTGGACGCGTTATTTCGCTAAATGGTAATTTCAACTGATTCAACTCAATTAATTCAAATTTCAACATCTCACGCCCTTGGATTATTTTTGTAGGGTTATGTTAAATATTTGGTTCACAAAAATAAACCCCGAACAATTCTTGAACTTAATTGAACATGATATATTCAGGCCGCCGTTGAAAATATACCATGCGATATGTGTGAAAGAGTAATACAAATTTTAAATTTCTTACACTTTTATTGGACAACCCGTTATATCAATTTAATTTGTTCATTTAACTATAAGACTATTCAAATTTAATGTTTTTTGCAATATATTTGTTTATTTTTCTTTAAGAATACAGTGAACTTTAATACTGATATATTTCAGACGTAGTTGGTTGTATAGAATAAAACCATCAGTTGGACACTTGCCTTTTAAAAAAATCGACAGTGGCAACGTGACACATAATTGGAATGAACAGGAACCAGATCCTAATCAGGTATAATATTTTTAGTTCATACATTCGTACGCATTTGCAATGAAAACTTTAACCTGATATTTGTGATATAAAAATATATTAATATGTCATAAAGTTTATAATTATTTCTTACTCTAAATTAATTCCTTTTACATTAATACAAAACAACGAATATGAAATCTTCATAAACTGAAGAAAATATTGATTACAAAGAAGCAGAGTATTTTTATTTATTTTTCCTGGATAACAAGCTACCAACATGTCATTTCTGATGTATATTTTCTTTGTTGATGTATATTATAAATACTTTGATGATTTAAAAGACAAAGAACGGCCAGGTCAACCGGAAAAAAGAAAAAGCATTGTTGGAAGAAGAAGATATGAAAACTCAACAATAACTCAACAACTTTGGAAAGAAGAAAATGCTGTTCATTTGATGGGATTAGAAGGGTGTCGTGTACCATGAGCTTCTGAAACCAGGTGAAACAGTTAATACCGTCGCTACCGTCAACAAATGGCCAATTTGAACCATGCATTGATTAAAAAGCGACCAGAATGGGCTACAAGACACTAAAAAGTAATTTTGCAGCACGACAACGCCAGATTACACACAGCGAAAGCGATGGGAGATATCATTTTTGCACTTGGCTGGGAAGTCTTACCACATCCGCCAGGCTCACCAGATTTGGGTCCTTCCGACTATCACTTGTTTTCATCGATGTTTCATGCACTTTCCATAAAACACTTCAGCGACTACGGAGACGTCGAAAAAAGGCTTGATGACTGGACCACCTCAAGATTTTTCCGGGAGGGCATTCACAAATTGCGATAGAAATGGGAAAAATATTCAACTAACAATGGCGCATATTTTGTATAAACCATTTTTTACCTTTCTCCCAAAATTAAACGTGTTTTTTTCAAGAAAAAAAAAAGAATTATTAATCGTCACATCTGGTATTTGAATTAAATAAGACCAGGGCATCTTCCTCCTATAATTTGGCGATTTGGAGGTCGAAATGAACAACACTCAGTTTCATTTTGAGCTAATAGTACTAGTATATGTGGCCGTCCAAGGAAAGATCAGTCTTCTATACTATATTTCAATAGGCAATAGTGTAAAAACCGACAATGAGACGCCGTGACATTAGAAAATAGGCTTGGTAGAACATTCGGAGAGTGAACATCGCTCTCTGTGTTCGTGCTTAAGAAGTGCTTTAAGTTGAGGGATGGCGAACCCCAAGAGGTTCACCATCACTAAGGAAGCTTTCGACGCGCTGCAGCGGTCGTTGGCGGACAAAGAAAAGAGGATAACAGAACTCGAAGACCAGATGAGGTTTACTCAGGAAATGAGTAAACTCTCTTACTCCGAATTAGATGAACTTCGGAACGAAAATCAAAAATTAATTGAGAAAAATGAAGAACTTCGCACGGAAATCGAGATTCTAAGAGGAAAATCAGTTCAGGAAAAGAAAAAATCAGAGGCTTTTATTAAAGCCTGCCATAGTGAAAAGAAAATAAATATACCTATGGAAGAAGATGGTTTCAAAGGGGGATCATCTGAAACTGAGTGGACGTCGGCGTCAGAGGCTAATTACAGCACCAGACGGAGAAACAAAAATAAGCAGACCAAGAGAGTGGCAAAGCCGGCAAAAAAGGATTATCCTCCCTTGAAAAAGCCGGCCTCTGAAAGCTCATCGCAAACCCCAATGCTCAAAAAGCATGTACAACCAGCCCAGGTGAACCCAACCCAGAGTCAGCCCAAGGAAAAAGGAAAAGTTCCTGAAACCAAGGGCACAAAATACCGCCGGCTGTCTTGATAGACAATGGTGCATATTTGCAAATCCTACGGATTTGTAAAGAAAAATAAATCAAGTTGGGAACACAACAAAGCCCAACGGGGTCATGGTGAGGCCTCCGACAGCTGATGACTATAGAGCCCTCACCAGGCCACTAGACGAAAGACACTACAAATATCAGACTTTCTGCACCTCAGATGAGCGCAATCTGCGTATAATCATCAGGGGTGTAGTAGAGACAATACCAGCGTCAGAAGTAAAACAAGAACTAATCGACATGGGTTTCCACCCAAAGCCATGTCGAAAGGTGGAGAACAAGTAAAGGGGTCCCAATGGCAATAATTCAAGTCATCATTCCCAAAGAAGAAAAGGAGCTTTTCAATATTAAGTCGCTGTTTGGTCAGGAAATCAAGATCCAAGGATAGAGGTCGAACGGCCGAGTTGTGCAGTGCTTTAGCTGCCAGCAATTCGGATATTCGGCCAATAAATGCCACGCAGATCCAGTCTGCGTAAAGTGCTCCGAGCTGCACCCCTCATGGGAGTGCAAAAAGAATAAGAACAGCTCTGCAACCTGTGTCAACTGTGGAGGCTCGCACACCGTGAGTTTCCAGAGATGTCCAGCCAGGCCTACCAGCAGCAAGGCAGCGAAAAGTCAAGTCAATAATAAAACCAACAGGACCTTTTCAGATCTACTGATATTCAGGTCTCTGATATTTGTTGTTTAGAATCCGCATGGATTTCTAAGTCCAGTTAATAAATAAACCTAGTACTTAAGGCGTTTCCAACAAAGAGCGGGACAAGCATCACGCTACCATTTTGTTTTCGTGATATTTTTGATAATTTGGGTTTGGCTGATGTGTAGTGGTGCATATGTGCAAGATGTGCAATAGTTATTAACTTTTTAAGAAATGGCACTGGCAACAAGGGTGGGTTCACAGTTTAATATTTCACTAGTACTGTCATAGCAACATTTTATTGCTATGATAGTACTTTTCAAAACGCCATTGATGTTTAAACGATTTCGAGTTAAAGCCATATTTTTTTCGTGCGGTAAACATGTCGAGTTTCGAGCCAAATAAAGAGCATTTGCGGCATGTACTGCCTTTCTTGTTCAATCAAAAGAAAAATGGGAGTGAAAGCTGTCGTATACTTATGGAAACTTACGGTGGCTATGGCCAAACGCAAGACGCTTTTGGGCGTTGGTTGAAATGATGAAAGAAATACTTTTTTTACATTGGATCATGACTGGAGACGAAAAATGGATATATTTCGAGAACCCAAAAGGCAGAAAATCATAGGTTGACCCAGAACAACCATCAACATCGACCGCAAGATCGAATCGCTTTGGAAATAATACAATGCTGTGCATTTGGTGGTATCAGAAGGTTGTCGAGTACTATGAGCTTCTGAAACCAAAAATACTGTTCGCTTCCTTCGACAATTAATCAATTTGACCCAAGCATTGATCGAAAAATGACCAGAATGTGACACGATAACGCTCCATCACACACACTGAAAGTGGTCAGAGAGACCACTTCTGCACTTGGCTGGGAACTCTTGCCCACCCGCTGTGGTCACCAGACTTCCAGTACCACTTGTTTTCATCGATGTCTCACGCACTTTCCATGAAACATTTCAACAATGACGGAGATGTCGAAAAAAAGCTTGATGACTGGACAACCTCAAAAGATGTACAGTTTTTCTGGGAGGGCATCCACAAATTCCCAGAGAGATGGAAAAATGTTCAGCTAACGATGGCGTATACTTTGAATAAATCATATTTTACCTTTCTTCCAAATTAAACAGGTTTTTTTAAAAGAAAAACATAAGAATTATTAAATGCCACATCTGGCAGTTGGGGATAGGCCCCTCATCAGAGGTCCAAGAACCAAGAAGCGTTGACAATATTGCAAACGGGGCATTATATTCAATAATATTTTAAGCTCGTTTCATATAAAAATTATTGTTAAACTTGATATAAAAGTAGTCGTCCCCAATAGCATTAACAATTAAATTATTACTTTATTTCATACGATATTAACACTTATATTAAGACTATAGTATAGAAACTAGTTAAACTGCTTAAACCATAAAATTAACCAAGGAGAAAAATTAAATCAGTATTTTGAAAAGCAGCTAAAATAAATATTTTTATCAAATCACATCCTCACAAGTTTATTCATATGTTTTTCAGATGAGATGGAAACCATTTGATTTGCCAAGTTCTACAACAAATGTTGATTTTGTAGAGGGCTTAAGTACTATTTGTGGTTCCGGAGATCCAAAAATCAAACATGGATTAGCTATTCATGTTTACAGCTGCAACATTTCAATGAAAGACAGAGCTTTTTACGACGCTGATGGCGATTTGCTAATAGGTACAAATTATTTATTCTGGATTAATGATGAGTATGTCAATTGTATTAAAATTTGTAGTACCCCAACTTGGAACTCTGTTGGTAACAACAGAATTTGGAAAACTACAAGTTGCACCAAACGAAATTTGCGTTATTCCCCAAGGAATACGTTTTTCTATAGATGTAATACAGTCATCTCGGGGCTATATACTTGAAGTGTTCGGCAGGCATTTTACTTTGCCAGATTTAGGTCCCATTGGGGCAAATGGTCTGGCAGATCCAAGACATTTTCTAACTCCTGTAGCTTGGTAAGTGAAATATTATTTGTTAATTGTTGATCTAATTTTTCTAACATGAAACCTAAAAAATTAAGATTGCTTTTTCCACTCACGCTTACGACTGATTTAGTCTATTCAAGTACAGTCAGGAAAGATTAATACCCATGGATATCGTACTAACCAGCCAAAATATCACAGGGGGAGATAATATTTTGATATTTTGGAACGTCTGGAACACCACTCTCTCCATATTTTGCATTCTCAAAATGTAATGCCCTTATTACTCGTTCTGAATTGCTGTAGAGATTATATCGAATACATATACAAGTATAAAAAAATATTTCCTGTTCTTTTTGACCAACAGCAAAACTTCTATTTCTTTTTTGTAATCTACGTATACTAAACTTGAAGAGATTTACCACTAAACACCAAATAACTTTTTTTAAACTTCTTGACGCACGTTTCGCTAACCATGTTATCATCATCAGGAGATGATTTAATCTTCTTATATTAAAATCTTAATTATTTAACCTTCTTAGATTAAATCACCTCCTGATGATGCTAACATGGTTAGTGAAACGTACGTCGAGAAGTTAAAAAAAAAGTGATTTGGTGTTTAGTGGTAAATCTCTTCAAGTTTAGTGTTTCACACCAAAGGTTCCAATAAAACAAGATCTAATCTACGTATGTTAAAGTTGGATATTCCTGAAGCATTGATGATATTTACTGATTCTTGGATGAATTTCTTTTTTAAAATTATAAATTAAAAAATAAAAAGTAAATTAATAGTGTTTAGATTTTGAATCTGTTGGTGATTAGTTTTGAAAAATTAATCCCATATGACGCCTTGAGAAAATTATTAAAAAAAATATATTATTTAAAAGAAAATTTCTTTTTGATATAGCGATATAAATAACAGAGAGACGTCCATCAAAAAAGCCTTTATTAATTATTGAAATAAACATTTTAGGAAATTACTTTTACTTCGCTCACACGGCACTCATCTAAAAGAACACCAAAATTCCTTAGGACAGCTCGGCACATAATCTCTGGAATGGCAGCAACGACAGTTCTGTTTATTTATATGACCGTTGAGATGAAAATAAGCCTGATCCGAAAACTATATGTTGTACCTCATTAACGAATTGAAGCCTCTGACCGGCATCTTTGGGCACCAGTGGAATTTTGTATGGGTGTAGTTTTAAGTTCTTGCGCGGAATGCGGTTCAATAATGATGGAAGCACATTTAAAGCATGCGCTCGCTCACTTACGAACGGAAAGGTCCGGATTTTCAGGAATGGACTGATTTACCATTTCCACATTTTCGTTAGTTAGTAATGACCATGATTGCCTGGATTTACGTTTATCCATAGTTGAAACAGTTTCTTCAAACCCATGTCCTGATGAGGGGAACACTTGGTGCACCTTTAATGTTACCACAAACCACGATGAGTGCAGAATTTTTTCTGCGCTACAGTCACAGAATCATTGTTTTTGTAAAATTCGCGGACACACAACGCTCGGTCTGCTCCCGAGAAACGTTCCATACCGACTAAATTCCTTCTTTTTTTATGATGGTGAAATCTTCAAAAGACACCTAGTGAGCTTATACAGGACGCGTTGTTCTCTGGGTATTGTCGGATTTTTACCGACTAAAACCCCACTAAGTTCCTCCGGTTTTCGGATTTTAGAGCTATAAACCTTTGGTCACTCGTTGTTAGCAAGAAATTTCCACAATCGGTGTTGTGATTACTTGTTGCTACTCCTATATTTGTTAATGTGCTATAGGAAGACTAAATTCCGAATTCGCGTTTCGCGCCCTTCATGCACCCGAGATTATTTTCTAAACTAATCCCGAAACTTCACTGCAGGTAAATGGGATAAGGTTTCCGTAGCAATTTGCCACTTAAAAAAACGTTATTTTCTCTTCCTTGGTGTTTCCGCAGCTTGGCCGCCGGACGGAGTGGGTCAAGCGCTTCGCACAACTCCTATCTGGGGGACAAGTACCAGAGGGGGTGTATCTTAAGGTATTATTTGATTTATCTCATTTGCCGATTACACTGAAAGGGCTTCGGCTTTATCTTGTATCACTTACCTCTTTACCTGAAAGGGAAGGCACTTTCTGAAAGAGAAAGCACTTTAACTTCACCTCACTAACCTCTTTCCTTTTTTTCAAACGTGGAATTGGTGGTCCCATTCCCACGGCGGTTGATTCCTCGTTGGACAATAGTCAACCTAGTCCCCCAAAAGTTGGAGTTTCGGTCGTCTGTGCCTTCTGCCACCCAAAGCTGCGATGTCTTCCGACCGATAGTCCGTTAACCTTCGTAGTTCTTGATTTGGGTGGTCAGTAATCTTCAGAAAGGCTTTCTTTGCCTTTTCTTGTATGCACTGCCTAAAGGGAGTCTAAATCATTTCTCTTTGTATCTGTACATTAGAGATATATTATGGGGCATCCAGAGCTTGTCTCACCAATTTGTTCTCGTAACTTTCCTGTTCTTTGATGTAGGACTTTGCCACGTAACCCCACGCGATCGATCCAAACCTCATAATGCTTCTCACTAATGATTTTATCATTAGTAGTTTTAGCTTCACGTCTAATTTGCTTTTTCTGCAAATTAGCGGATAAACCATCTTCGTTATCGTCACGGCTTTTATCCGTGCGTTCTTGATGTGTTGTCTTCAAGTTATCTTCTTGTCAAATGTGGCGCCCAGATACTTTACTGTATCCAGGCATGCCACATGCTGGTCTTTTATTTCCAGTTGACGACCGGGTCCTCTCATTCTCTGCGAGATATGCGTAGCCTGTGTCTTGGTGATATTCACCTTGATCTTCCAGGCTATCACCCATTCCATAAGGTCGTCCAGGTGTTCCTGGACGTATCTGACGGCATGGTCAGGTCGCTTATGTCTTGCCATCTTGATATCGTCGGTATACAGGGCTAATCTTGTGCTATTCCTCTTGGGAATATCACAGGTGTATATGTTGTATAGGTGGGGCGCTAACACCGCTGCTTGCGGTACTCCAGCCTCCACCCATCTTCTCGCTGACTTGACTTCACCCATTTTCACAGAGAACCTTATGTCTCTTAGGTATGAGTCAATCAGTTCTGTTATCCACTCAGGGATTCCTATCTCAACGATCTTGTAGATAAGCCCATCGTGCCATACCCTGTCGAAAGCTCTTTCGACATCGAGTAGGACGATTGCCGTTCCGTGTCTTCTATCCAGGACTTCTGTTACGTATTCTGTAACACATAACATCTGATCTTCCATAGAGTGATTTTTCCTAAACCAGAATTGCTCGGGTGGAAGGATGCTGTTATCTACGAGCACCTTCTCTAATCTCTTTAGAATCACTCTTTCTACATCCTTGCTCATCGATGGTAATAAGCTAATCGCCCTGTAGTTTTGTGGGAACTTCTGGTCCTTTTCTGGCTTCGGTACTACTTTCATCGTTGCGTATTTCCATCTATCTGGGAAATACTGCAGTCTAATGACTGCGTTGGCAACGGCGGTAATGGCTGCAATCCCTTTTCTAGGCAGCTTTTTCAGCATGCGATTGGTAACACCATCGCATCCTGGAGCTTTCTTGAGCCTTATCTTCTGGATAATTCCATTGCCTCCTTCGGAGTTGCAAACTCCGTTAGCGGCCTGGGTCCTATTCTCTCTCGGAAGTTTCTCACCGTTCTTCTGACTAACATCTCGTGGTTTTCGTCATCATCGTCATGTTCAATGATGATGCACTCTCTTTCCAGTGCATCAGCCATTGCTTCCGCCTTTTCGGCGTCGCTGTATACAAGTCCGTTGGCTCCATACAGCATCTTCGACTCTGGTTTTTTCTTGAGTGCCCCGTAGACACATAGTGACCATAGTCACCATCAGTAGACCATAGTGTGCCATCTTCAGTGCCGAGCCGCGAGAGGCGGTCCTTCCACTTCTGCTCGGCTAGATCCTTCAGCGCTTTTCTCAGGCCGTTCGTCGACCTGGTGAACTCCCTGGCCAGATTGGCCGTCCTGTTGGCACTATGTCTGCGCTTGATCGCCCTACGCCTTCTTATCATCCTTCGTATGAAGTGAAGAATACGTCTGTAGCTGTGTTTCGATGGCCTTTCTGTCCTCCTTGTCGTGCAGTCTTCTACTGCATCGACTATGGCCTTTTCCAGGATCTCTATTTCGTTTTCCAGCTCTTCAGTTGTGTCGATCTTCGGGATTTGGATTTTGGAGTGGAGTTTCTCCGGTAACATGTCCTAGTTCACCCACTTCCTCACCACATAATCCTTGTATCCGTCACCTGAACCCAATTTTAAGAAAATTGGGTTGTGGTCGAAAGTCCCGTCGTACACAGTCTCTATCTCCATTTCCAATGGGATATCTCTGATGACTGCGATGCCGATGACGTCCGGCAGTCCCTCTTCAGGAGCAATCACAATTCCTCTCATAGCCTCTACGTATCTTTCAATTCTTCTTCCGTTGGGATTATACATCCTGCTATGCCAAACCGGTGACTTGCAATTAACCTCCCTTACAAGAACTTTCTAGACATTTCCCTGTAGGAGTTCTTGGATGTCTTCTTGAAGTAAGTGGTCAGGTCTTCCCGGGTGGTAGACGGACTGCACCTCAATGGGTGCACGTGCCATCTCTACCTTAACCCCGATGGCTTCTATTTCACCTTCGTTATCTCGAAGTGGTTCAGATTCCAGACTTCGCCTGACTAGGATGGCAACGCCACCACCTACAGGATTCCGTCTATCGAATCTGTACGTCCGATAGCTCGGGAAATGAATCCTGAACTCTTCCGGGCACTTAGTTTCTTGTAGTGCAAAAATATTCGGGTAATAATCCGCTAGAAGTTGTTCCACTTCTATCTTCTTGTTCCGAATCGTCAAATTTGTCGGTCTTACTTTTCTACTTGACATTTCTTGCTTCAAGTCTAGCGTGGACGTTCTTCTCTACCATTTGCGTAATTATTGCTTGCATGTCCTCCATGGACATGAAGTCCTTTCGCTGTGGCGTTGTCTTTGGCTCTTGCCTTTCCGTCTTCTTCCCTTTCTTCGCGGGAGCATATCTGCAACCCAAATAGGATGCAGCGTGTTCTCCACCGCAATGTACGCACGTGGCCTTCTCATCGCGGGGTCTTCACTCGGAACTGCAGTGTTCTTCACCGCATTTCACGCAACGTAAAGGGTAACCGCAGTTACTTTGTACGTGCCCGTAGCGCTGGCAGCGGAAACACTGCACATGCCTATCTGCCTTTCCTTTTCTTTCCACCTTCACAGACAATCTGTCCACAAAACGAAGGTTAAAGATGTTGTTGTTTTCACAAGAACCATGGGAGTGCACGGCCCTTGGTTCCTTCCTTCGCGAGCGTAACCTCGCAACCTTGGCATCTGCGAAGCCCTGCTCCGCTAGCGCCTTCGTGATCTCTTCAATTGGGGTATTTTCAGACACTTGTGTACCTGAAGAAGCTGTACTTCTTCTGTTCGCATATCTTTGTTAAGGCTCTGTAATCACTGGCCATTTGAGGGAATACTTTGATCCCCTCTTTTGTCATTTTGGCCTTTGTGTAGCCTATTTTCTTTTCTTTCAAAAGTTTGGAGAAATTTGACCAGTCCGGGCAAGCTACGGTCACTGGCGGAACTCCTTTTGGGGTCTGCGTCTCTTCTTTCTGCGCTGGTTTTTCAACCGCTACCTTCTTCGCTTTCTTTTGCTTCTTCATCGCTTTCCCAGAGTCCCTAATGGTCGGGAACTTCGATTTTGATGTGTCATCTTCCTCCGCAGTCGAGACTGCCGGACGTTTTTTGGCGTTCTGGGCGGTTGGTACACTGGATGTACTAGCTAATGCCTCCGCCACCGTCTTCTTCGGTTTTTCACTGCTACTTACTTTTGCAGTAAGTGCATTAACCATCATTTGCAATTCTTTTATTTTTCCTTGGAGTTCATCTATCTGAACTTTCTGCTTTTCAAGAGGGTCATCTCTTTCAGCTACCTGGTTTTCCAACCAGCGTACCTTCTGCTTTTTGTTGTGCATCTCTTGTGCCTCTTGTTTATCTTTCACGGACTTTCCAATCGCGATCCTTGAAAAACACACACGAACACAACACTGACACTATCACAGAAAAATATTTCTTCGCCGTCCGCGATTACACGGATAATGGCCGGCAGCTCCGAAAATTTCGGAACCGCCAACTACTCTCGTGTCAACAACGATTGTCCCGATCGGGGATTTTTTTAATTTTTACCGATGCACACCGGTTTTTTAAACCTATCTTGCCCGCTTTCGCAAGCCGAAAAATAGTATTCGCTCGATCGCGCCCACAGTTCACCTTACCTTACAACCGATTGCAGAAATTTGCGGTTTACTCCGCCCACAAAATGGGAGGAGGCAAACACGCAGAAAAATCTTCAAACTGCTGTCACAGGGGGGCGTTGAAAAACACCACTCTCGCTGCTGTCAACCTAACCTGAAAAGACACTCGCGAGAAAACACGTTCGCACACCTCGAGTACTAGTCAGCGACTAACTAAATTCCTAAACGCGGGGCTTCGATTTATATGCGCCCCCCGCCCCTCACAGCTGTTGTGTTTGTCGAGTGAGCCACTGAAATAGAAACTTTCTTATGGGACACCTTGTATTTGAATCTAATGATCATACAAGAAACATATCAAACTGTATTCTAGGAAAATAGGTAAAACTATATAGATTACAGACATTCACAACACAACAGACACTGACATCGCAATCAATTCAAAAACTTCGGGTAGCACGAAGGGGAACGGAAAGATGTATGCTTGGCATTACAAGAGGAGACAGAAAGCTCTGCGCATGGATCAGAGAACAAACGAAGGTGTTTGACATCATTGGAAGAGTAAAGCAATTGAAATGGAGATGGGCAGACCATATAGCGAGGCGATGGGACGACAGATGGTCTGTGGTAATCCTGGAGTGTATACCGCTTGATCACAAACGTCGGCGAAGAAGACCGAAAGGTCGATGGACTGATGACATCGTTAAGTATATAGGACCCGAGTGGTAGAGGAAAATCCAGGACCGTGAAAGTTGGAAGCATGCTGAAGAGGCCTTCATTCTGTAGTGGATCGACATGGGCTGATGATGATTTGTCTTCGGTTTTTCAAGTTGATTCAAATTGAAAATGTCGGTCTAGATAATTTGCATTTACACCGCATTATACTTTTTTATTTCAAAAAAGGCAAGAGCGCTGTCCAAACAAAAAACAAGATTTGTGCCGCCAACGGGATGGGTTCGGTTCTATGGCCGGCCTTCAAGCAGAGATGTCGAGGAAATAAATGCTATAAGAACCGAAGATCCAAGCACCACAGTCCGTAAGATAGGAGATAAGCTAAATGTTGGTAAATTAATCTCTTTTGATGATCTGAAAAAAATGGATACGTCTGCCGATGTATCTGCCCACACGGAATTAAATGAGCGAAACCTGCTGGACTGAATCTCTTCGTACGATTTTTTGTTGAAAAAAAATATTGATTTCTTAGCGGATGATAACTGGATTGTGAAAACTCGATTGTGCACAATAACATGCAAAGAAAACAATCATGAGGATTGTAAGGATCAGCGGTTTTTAGTGCTGCGAAAAATGGCCTTCGTCCATATAAAGTTATGCTTTACAATTAGTGGCATTGGAAGAAACCTATACATTTTGAGCTTCTTCCACCCAACCAAACCATACACATTGAAGAAAACTGGCTACAGCAATTGAAGAAAACCGGCCAGAATTAGCAAACAGGAAAGCCGTCTTGTCTCATCATGTCAAGGCACGGCCACACGTTTCAATCAGGCCTCGGCAAAAATTGTTGAGCTTGAATTGTGGTGTTTTACCCTGTCCACCTTACTCATTGTACGTCGCACTCTCAGACTAGCATCTATTCCGCTTCCTCCAAATTTGTTTAAATGGAAAATCTTTTAAAACGGAATAATAGGTGAAAACAACCTGTTAACAATTTTTGACAATAAAGATACTGAGTTTTGGCAAACAGGCATTATGGACCTATCATTACATTGGCAAAAAGTTGTAAATAATAACAGAAACTACATAATAAAACTAAATAAATATTTATATAAACTATTTGCTGTTCTCTTTCTCTTAAAAAAATCCCTACGAACTTTCCGGATAACCTATTAGATCTTCTGGGTATATCCAAAAAATATATTAATTACTATACAAACAATTTAAAGTACATATTACATCAAAAATACATATTTATTAATACAATTTTGCTTTAGGTATGAATTAAAAGAAAGTATCTGTTACGAAATAATAAGCAAATATCAAGGACAACTTTTTGTATGTCAACAGAGTCATAGTCCCTTTGATGTAGTTGCTTGGCATGGAAATTATGTACCATATAAATATGACCTTGCCAAATTTATGGTAATTAATTCTGTATCATTTGACCATTGTGTAAGTATAAACAACTATGGATACAAATAATTTGATATATAAGAATATATGCTCTAATTAATAGGACCCTTCAATATTTACCGTTCTTACGTGTCAGTCTGAAAAACTAGGAACAGCGATAGCGGATTTTGTAATATTTCCTCCGAGATGGTCGGTCCAAGAGCATACGTTTCGACCGCCATACTATCATAGAAACTGTATGTCTGAATTTATGGGTCTAATAATTGGAGAGTATGAAGTAAGTTTTTCAAAAAAATCATTACAAGTCAGTTATGTATGTATTATTTAGTCTTCCAAGGAAGTAGTAAAGTTTTTACCATCTAAGTTGTTTTAAAGTGATCTAAATAAATAGTAGTCTATAAATAGTAGTCACAATGCCTTTTTTGTTAGCTAATTCAGACTGCTTCTGGCCGATTGCTCTCTTTAATCCAATTAGTTGTGAACAGTATTTCTTCGAATTGTTGGTCTTGTTTTCAGGTAAGAGCTCATAATAAACGATCCCTTTCCAGTTCCACCAAATGCATAGCATAACCTTTGAATGTAAATTGGCTGTTGCGCTAGTTGAAGGGGCATCTCCGCTCTTACACCATGATCTCTTACACTTAACATCAATATATTATAAAAATGGATCGATTCGGTTGCACTTCAAGAGAGAATCGCAAGCAGAAATATGGTCAATCATATTTTTCTCCGTTAACTTATGCAGCACTCATACATCAGCCTTGTTAATCAGCCTGATCTCTTAAGTTGTTGTATGCCCATCATTTCCAATTAATGTTAGTATTTCGTCGTCATCAGCCTCGGCCTGTCGTCTAGAACGTGGTGCATCGTTAAGGTTAAAATTTTTTTCATGAAAATATCTGAACTACTTACGGCAGTGGAATCACCATAGGTACCCTCACCGTACACACCGCACATCTTCTTTTGAGTCTGCGAAACATTCTCGTCAAAAAGCATAATATCCAAAATGCTTGTATACATGTAAATTGTATACATGTAAAATAGATTGGTTTGGCGATGCAATGTCATCTAGCATCAAAAAAGGACGAGATTTTGCATCAACGTAAAAAAAGAAGTACATCGACCTAGTTTAACGATTTCAGGTCTAACTAACATAAGCATTATAACATGTTATAAGAATTTTACATATAGTCGGCGCAAACGAATTACTTAATATTTAATACTGCTATAATTCCGTCATAGAAACTCAAATGTAAGGATTTTGGATTAGAGGCGTATCAATCAGAAACTAAGGCTATTTAGCGACTGGACTTATATCTTAATGTGGATCTGAACCACGGTCATCAGCTACCGATAAATCCGATCAACACCCCGTCGGGTTATCAACTCTTGGTTTTGTGTTTAACCATAAATATATCGAGAATTCTACCGACTTGCGAGTGACCAACGTTGAAAACCTATCAGAAGGAATCTGCCCTTACCCAGCCTCGAACTGGGGTGACTGAGTGGTGATTCCTTGTCAGATTTTACTCTCTTGCCTAGAAATATTCACAAATATATAACAAAGTCACATCATAAACGTCCTCACCGAGGGCGGGAGTCGAACGCAAACGCGGCCGGCTTCCTTGAAACTTTTCTCTATAAAATAATTCATAATAGAGTTTTTAACACATATCTTCCAACATTCTTCATCTTTCGATTTTTTTTTAAAAGAGTTCACCTGATTTTAGGCAAAGAAAGGAGGATTTTTACCTGGTGGAGCTACGCTTCATAGTATAATGACACCACATGGTCCAGATAGAAAATGTTTTGAAGAGGCATCTAATGAGGAACTCAAACCATGTAGAGTAGCCGAAGGAACTCAGGTTTGTACGAGACAATACATGAATTTTATAATGTTTAAGTAAATATTATTTGTGAATTATAGGCTTTCATGTTTGAGAGTTGTTTAGGACTGGCTGTAACCAAATGGGGTTTAGAAACATCCGAAAAACTCGATCATGAATATTTTAAATGCTGGCAAGGATTGGAAAATAATTTTACTGGACATAAGTGATGATATTAAATTATGTGCTCTTTTACCTAGACTGATTAATTTTAAGAAACTACTTTGATGGCAATAAAATACAATAAGAAAAATGTTCTTGATTTCTTTTAGAGTTCCGTTAAAATAGAAATGCTGCACAATACTATTAACACATCATGTCTCTTGATGCATCATTTACATTGTCTGTCTAAAGTTAGTTTTGTTAATGGTTGATTTGAGATACTTTCAAATGAATTCATTCAGTAAAATATGTATGAAATATTAAATTATCGAGAGCAATAATGTGTTAAAATAGCTGAAGAGGCATTCTCAGAAGGCCGAAAGTCAATTGACATGAACCTCTCAGCGAAAGGCTTTCAGCAACAAGAGATGAAAATATCCACAAAATTCCAGGTTTTGTGCGTTCTAATCGTTGGTTGATAGTCAGCATGATCGGGGAAAAGTTGAATTTGATTCACACATACATTAAATTTTGACCAATGAATTGAGAGTGCTTTAAACCATCTGAAAGCCAGAGCCATTAATAAAACACTGTTTCCATAGACCTGTTGAAGTTTTGCAAAAGTTTCCGTCTCACTATGCTTAAGTCACAAACTAAACTTGATAGCACATCGTTGCTCGAAATTGCTGTTACTTAATTTCAAAACGCACTAGAAAAATCCGGTTTACGAAAATAATTGCCACGGACCGCCAAGTGACTATAGGGAGTTCAAACTCATACTGAAGATGCATCAGGTGTCGGCCTGCCTTCCCTTCCTTCCATAGGGGGAGCCTACTGTGCTGCCATATCGAACGCTACGACACCAGTCTAATTACTTTATTTACACACTTCATATGCATCATATATACTTTTTTCTAATCGTAGTTATCGCTCGTTTGAGAAAGATTCACTTCAAATATAGATCTCATTATTGGCTTGGTCCATAGATGAATGTTTATTGACAAAATTAGAAAAAATATGTTGAAAAATAATAAAATAATGCTGAAAAATATTAAAACGGTTTAAATTGCCTTTTACAAAATAAAGTGAGACCAAACTCTTCCATTGTTTATATAGATCTCTCACAATTATACAGTCTCTTCACTCGAAATCGGATCAAGTTGGATTCTTATGGGAAATCTATTGGCACCGGTTCTGTTTAAAATAGTATTGAACAAAGTCATCAGCAAAACTGACAGGGACGCAAATGGAACACTGATAAATAAAGAAAAACAGATCGTATGATATGCAAGTGATCGAAAGTTATTAACACGATCGAAAAAATTGTTAAGAGAGATATATGATGAAAATAAAGGTAAAAGGCAAAAGAGCCGGTCTACAAATAAATACAGACAAAACAGCCCAGATAGCAATATGACGTCTTGATTAATTCTGAACAAGTTCTCATTTATGATTTGGACGTCAGCTTCAACATCGGAAAGCCTTTAAGAACTTCTGAACACTTCGAATGGGCCACTTATCAAACTGATCAAGACTTTTTAAAAAAGAACTCTTAAAGAACACTTTTTTACCTCGCAAATAAGAATGCTTTAAAAGCTCTTTTTTATAATTTCACAAGTAAGAGCTTACTCTTTAAGAGCTTCCTTTTCTGATTCACAAGAAAGGCTCCTTAAGGAATCCTTTTTTGAATTCTTAAAAACTAGGTTAAAAAAAGAAGTCCTACTTAAGAAGTCTTAAATAAGACTTTTTTAGAATTCCTTGGTTTGGATTTTTAATACTAAGGTAGAAGCACTGATTTTGACATTGTATGAAATTTGGTGACTGATCAATTTTTAAATATATTAAAAAAGCATTACAAACAATTTAATACTGATTTATAATATTGAATCTGAGAATTGTATAAAAAGGGTGTTTTCTATTTTAAATATTTAAAAAATTACTACGTTAGATTGAAATAATTATTTACACCAGTTTTGGAAACCCTTAAAATTGCGAAACCTAGAAATTTCAATGAACGTTTTCGAAAATTATCATCAGTACGTAATTCTGCATCCAATTCCAAAAATCTCATTTGATGGTTATTGAAATTACCTTCTTGCATATATTTATCACAACCATAGTAGTCAGTATGATCTTTCATGTGCTTCATACTTAAGACCTAGCCAGGGAATCACAGATTGCAGCTCTAATTGTCTAGTAAAATTGATTATAATTATATTCAAAACCTTTTTTGTGTAAAATGTTGTATTCATTGATAAAGTCTTCAAGATATTCATCACATCTATCTGGGTTGTTGAGTCCATGATTTACTCCAATAACAAAAGGTGTAGCAATTTTTGGAAAAACTTCAGCTAATATCAGATATAATTGTCTGTTTGAGCTTTTGGATATAGATAATCCATCAGTATGGACATTTATCTGAATATTTGTAGCAAAATCACTCACACTGATAGCTCTCATTTGAACAGTCAGTCCTCCTTGTAAGCCGTAATGAAAATATTCCCCAGGTGACACATGGCAAATATTAGTGTTTTTTTGGAGAACTTAATGAAGCATGACGATTTTTTTGGAAGTTTTTTTTAACTATTCTATCCACTCGGCATTAACACCCCCCCCCCCCCCCCCCCCCATGCAGATTAACTGATGTTATATTGACATTGCCATTGTGCTATTTCATGTCCTTGATACTTTTGTATTAATCTTAGGAATTTTATTTAGTGCAAAATTAACATCTTCTGCAGTTGGAATATTTTCATGACTATTTATGTATATCGAACTGATGTCATTATCATTATCATAATCACGAAGCTCAAGATCATTTGTTAAAATTGCAGAATTATTTCAATTTGTACCTCTGATAACATCATTGGCACAATTAATAACAACTTTGACATCAATTGTTTGAACTGAAAAGTAAACCTGCGGTATAAGTAATTCATCATAAATTCGTTTTAATCGGTTATCTCTTTGGCTTCTTGATAATTCTTCAAAAGTTTTTCTTGGATGCATTGTTTCCTATCAATGTAAATATTATTTTTAATTAGTGAGTAATAAATTAATCTAATTATATGAAATAACAATATCATTGAAAGTACAAAATATTATTTGTTTTTAATATCAAAATTTTGAACTTTCACTTTTTGAATAAATATAAAACTTGTTTATCTAATAAATATAAAGTTTTATAAATACTAGGTTAGAATACGCAAATAATATTTTACACGTATATGTGTTGCGCATACTTTTACGAAATATTAAGCTGGTCCATCGATACAAATTTGCGTTGTGCGGACTGTATGTGTTGTATGCAGTGGCGGTTCGTGGGTTTTAAAAGTGGGAGGACGTAAATGAAAATAGTGCTGCTGAAGATTTTTTTTGCTTTCCCCTTCCTCCTTTTTACTTTTCGTGCTATTGAAACCCTATGCAGGAGGTGAGCTCACGAGCCGCCATTGGTTGTATATGATGTGCCCGCACGGCATTGTAGACGCTCTGACACACAAAGTCATACACAAATATTGTCGCCGCACAGCAGCCACACGAACCATCTGTTGTCCACCATATAATGTATTCAAATTGTTCCGGTAAATTCAACATATACACAAAATTTTATTTGTGTGGACCCAGCTTTAGAAACATAGATAAAGGATGCCTTAAAGAATTCTTTATTCTAACGCCGTAAATATAACGTCCTAAAGAGTCATTAATGTGATTTTAGTAAAAAGTAAAAAAAAAGGTAGGTAGTCATGGGGACTCCCGACAGAAGTGAAAACTTGAGACTTTGGAATAATTGTGCTTTTTTTGAATTTTTAAATTAATTCGTATGAATATTGAAAATGAAGAAGTTTTCACTTCAAAAATAATATTATAAGATGTCACAGAACTGATTTCTTATTTATGATGTCATCAGAAGCTTTTTAGAGGTGAAGAAGAAAGAACCAATCCAAGAAGAGCACATAATTATCGGTGATGATAATATTGAAATTGTGAAGGAATAAACGTGTCTAGGAAGCAAACTTGACGAAAACAACATCACAGGAGATATCAGAAATCTTATTATGAAGGATAACAAAGTTATTATTTCTTATACTTAGTCCCTGCATTCTGTCCTAAGGTTTAAACTTATCTGAAGGAACACGAAAGATAGGATCTATAAAACACTCATGTCTAGTAGTCAGTTATGGCTGCTAGACGTGGATCCTCACAAAGAAAACAGACGAGATGCATGCAGTATTTGAAAGAAGAGTACTCAGAATAATTTTTGGTGCCTTGAATAACAATGGAATTTGAAGGATCAGGTATAACTTCGAACTCAAGCCGCTGTAAAAAGATCTGGATATTGTAGACTAGGTGAGGGTTGAGCGACTCAGAGGGGCGGGACATGCGGTGAAAATGCCTGAAAACCGAATACCAAAGAAAATCATGAAGGGGCGAATAGGGGGTAATACAAAATGAGGCAGTCAAGGACATGATGGCATGACAATGTAAGATGTTGAAAAATTACTGCACATCAAAAAGTTTAACACTGATGTGTTTTCTAAACTTAACCTTGTTCCTTCCAGCATTCATCCTCCACACAATAAAAATTATGAACACGACGCATTTCCTAAAACCAAGATCATGGAAATGATATAAGAAGTAATGTAATCTATCAGTAAGGTAGAAAACCACAGAGATTGGCGATTGGGATAGAGGTCGAAATTTAGAAATTATATTTACTCTGTTAGGATGGATGGCTGGAGATCGATTTTGTTGGAGACGAAGGCTGAAGGAGGACAAGGCTCATTAACGAGTTGTAGCACCACAAGAAGAAGAAGATTCCAGAACAAAAAAGTTGCTTACAAGGGTTAAAAACTTACGGGTTCTCGAGAAAAAAAATGCAGTTACTACATCTACTAATCAAAAAGCCATGATAAGAATTAACATTTTAAACAAATATGTAAAAGCATATTTGGAAAATATTAATTGTTTATTACTTGACGAATAAACTACAAATAAACTTTAAAAAAGGAATAAAACATTTTTTTTACTTTGTTATCTATCTATAAAATTATATATAGTTATCTATAAAAAAATGTTTTATTCCTTTTTTAAAAATGAACTATCACAAAGTAACGAACAAATCAATCCATAATTACAAATAAACTAATGGACATCGTTTTAAATATTTTTTTACAACTTAACATTTTATACATTAGCCACTATCGCTGTGGCAACGTCGCAAATAATGTTATTTGAACATTGCAATAAAAATTATTTCAATGTAGGTCATCGTGTGCATTTCAATTTGAAATCAAAAGTATATTCTGTACGCGAATATTACGATATGATTCGTATTCTCAATTAACGTTTGTTCAGGTTTCTCGCGAACTGTCCGATACAGGTAGTGTGGTTCCAAAATTCCAACAGGAAGAAAAAATTTTTCATTTTGTTGAAGAGGATTTCCTTTTCTCTAAGAAGTACTTGATTGTTATTGTGAAAAAAGATTTTAGAAAAAAAACAGTAAAGTTATAACATCCTAGATTTTCTCATCACGTCTTATACAAATAATCCTCTTGTACATATACAAGTAATCCTCTTGTAGAGGTCGCACAGGTTGCCTATATTCGGTTCTTGTATTGTCGTCTTATTACAGGTATTAACTGGGTCTGTAGGATAATTACTCCGCCATTTACGATTAGAAAATGTCTCATACCGACAATATTCCTTGAAACACAGTATCCAAAAAAAAGCTTCTCCTATATTTTGAGTTGCCTGTTTTTCTTTCTTAGAATTAACGGTTTTGAACGTAACCTATACAAATTTCAAAAATATGTATTGTGAATCTCAAGTTAAAGTTTGCCCTTATCTTGAAATCCCAAAATCTGTTGTCCCCATTACTAAATTAAAAGAAATTTGTGTTAGTCGATTAAAACTCTATTCCATTCTCCATGAGGCAAATTATAATTATCAGCTATATGGAGAAGAATGGACATACAATGTTATACAGAATATTTGGTCTCAAAGTTTGTCCAATTTTTTAGTCTTATTGAATAATGTTGTCCCGATTTTACCAAAAAGCAGAAATGATTGTTATGTTGACGATGCGATAGGGCATTTGTTTCTTGGATTGGGTAACATGAAACTTATTTTTTTAATTTATATATACAAATATTTACTGTTTAAGCCTCTTGTCTAGAATACCAGCTCAGGGAATTCTTTATAGATTTTGAAATGCAGTGGTTTCAAATCCGTTTTGAAGAAAATATTAGTGAAGATCTTATTGATTTGTATTTAAATCATTTTGATATACAGATAGATAAAGCTTCACCACAAGAATTGCTATTAATTAAGCATTTACTTTATTTTTATGGATTAAGAAATGAAAGTACCATTTATAAGATACAGTTCTCAAAGGCCCCACGCCTTTTCAAGGATAGAGAAGTTATTATTAAAGATGGAATTTTATATTTTCCTGGAAAATTTATTAGGCAGTATTTAATGGATTACTTGACTAAAACCTGGAAAGAAAAACTAAATAATTTAAATTTGTATATAACAAAACCTGATGATAGAATAATAGAGTTGGTAGAAGAAATAGTGGCCTACTTAAAAAAATTGCCTAATTATTCAAGGTTAGTTTATATTAGTTGTTTTAATTTGCAATTTAACATTTTTTTTGTAAGATCACATCCTTTAATGTCAAAAATTCATAATAGTTCTGCAACTAATTTTGTATATAGATATACAAATATATACGCAGATACAACACAACGCAAATTTGCATTGATGTGGACCCAGCTTTAGGTGAGGAGTATACTGCATTGGTTCATTCAGTTCAGCCTGTTTGGCTCCTTGTGTATGCCTTTTGGCTACGACTTTTTGGCGATTACCTTCCTCATGGACCTTCACACGCCATTTGGGTCTATCGTTTGCTGTTTTTTTCCTATTCCATTCGGACGCGTTTGATATAGACTTCTTTAGAGACGATTTTATTAAGTCATTATCTCTTTTTGGATCAGATTTCTTTTCATCTTCTTTAATTAGCCATAGATGATCTACTTCAGCATCCTAGTGTCCTTAATCTTTTGGCAATGACCTAACCATCTCAGCTGAGCTTTTATGATTTGGATTCTATGCTCAAACTGTTGGCTTATTCAAGTACCCCCACAAGGTTTTTTCTTTCCAGGTATTTGGAAAAGGTTTTGCTTACTAGGCCTTCGGCGGATATAACAAAAAGTAACACCTCCACTTTCTGGGATTTCCATTGATTTTTCAGATTGAATGCAAGATTTTCGTACTTCTTGACCTTTTCCATTTCAGTTTTTCTGATGTTGTGAGAGAGTGGTATCGCAATGTCAATTATGAAAGCTCTCCTCTGCTTTTTGTTAATTAGAACAATATCCGGCCTACTATAGTCAACCGTCCGATCTGTTGTAATTGGTCTATCCCAGTAAAGAATGGCATCGTCTGGCTCAAGTACGGGGGAAGGTGTGTACTTGTAATATTCGTGGAGGTACCCTATCACATAGCGAGTGCTTTAAAGCGATTTGCTGGTGTATAATTTTCGCTAGCTGATTATGCCTGCCTAGATAAGCATTAGGGGCAAGGACTGGACACCCTCCAATAAGGTGTTCAATTGTTTCTCCCACACCACTACCTTATCTTACTACTTACTTATCTTGAATATCTCTCGCAAAGCCTTCTTTCTATCATTTTTTTTTTCAATGTTTTCCATTGGCCGAATATGGTGAACTTTGAGATGAATTTTCTATCTTGGAAAAATGAAGAAGTCGAATGAATGAATAACCCTTTTTCGGGGACTTTCAAGAATCTCGGTAAAAACGCTGATTTACAGTTTGGCCTTGATGTACAACGGTCCAGGTCAACAAGTTTTTGATCTTTGCTTTGTTCATTCTGGCTTTTTTTGGCCGTGGTAAGATTGCAGTATACCATTCCTAGCTCTGGCGTCTCAAGTGCTATTCAAAAATCCAAGAGTTATTACCAGTAATGCCACGTTCTAGAAAATGAGGGTCATTTTCTTAGGGTCTTAATTAATTGGTCAACATCGGATGAATGATTGTGTGTGCCAAATTCGACTCTTCCCCGATCATTCTGACAGTCAACCGATGATCAGAATGTACCAGCTCCCAGATTCTGTGGCCATTTTAATCATTTCCTGTAGCTGAAGGCCTTTCGTTTCGGGGTTCATCTTATATATCGTACGTCTGTTGAAGTTTTCCAAAAGTTTCTGTTAAACTGTACTCAAGTTTGAAACAAAACTTGATAACTCACCGGTACTGCAAATTGTTGTCATTACTTCTCACTCTAAGCCACTAGTCTCATTGTTTTGTTTGCATCCCTCGTACATACCTCGGATTGGACTGATTCAATCTATTGATCCGGTTGGACTAATGGCGAAGGGAGTCAAGGCTCACTAATGGGCTGTATGTAATACTACAGGAAATTTTTTCTTTTTATTTCGAATAAATGTTTTTATAAAAATATATTGTATTTTTTGTGCTTACTTTTTAGAGCAGAAGTTTCTTATAACCAGTCATACATATTTTATTATTATTTTATTGTTGCATTCTTTAATTTGGGCTTTTAGTGGACCCTCATATAATGATCTAAATATAGATAATATTGAACGACATGCATTAAATTTATTTCCATTGTGCATGTCGATGCTTCATAAAACTATGGTAAAGGACAGTCATCTACTGCATGGTGGTAGATTTCAGTATGCGACATTTCTTAAGAATGCTGGTAAGGGATTTTAAATTATATTTTATCCAGTTAACAAACTCATATTTTTAGGCATGCCTTACAACGATGCAATGGAATATTTTCAAAATAGTTTTGCCAACAAATTTGATGGGAGAACATTTAGAACAAAGCGGTATTTTTACTTCTTTAGTTATTGTTTTGGAAGAGAGGGAACTAGAGTAACGTATTTCCCTCAAAGCTGTGATAATATTATCAGCGCTGTCCAGAATAGTAACGACAAACACGGTAAGAAAAAAATAGGAACATGAAAACAGAATGTGTTGGTTTCTATAGTATTCTTCATTATTTTTCTCTTTCTTTATTAAATGTTATTTCCTTTATTCTTAATTCCATTTTAAAGGGTGGGACCTACTATTGGGGACATCCCATCCAAAGGGTGGGACCCACACTAAGTATCATGCTAACATTTGCGTATCATGCTAACTATTTGCGATAGTTTGAATTTGACTGTTATGTAGTGCACAAATGCAAGTTTTATTATGGATAAATACATGCTAAAAGAACGTAGTGAGATATTGTTATAATTTGCATTAAAGAAAAATAATAATTCAATTATTGCAACTCAACGTGGATTTAGGTAAAAGTATCCTAATCATTCGGCGTCTTATAAAAAGACAATTTATCGTTTATTCAAGATTTTTCAAGAATTCGGAACAGTTGGGTATATGCCCCGCATCAGAGGTTCCAGAACACTACCAAGCTCTGAAAATATTTCAAGTATGGAGGAGTCTCCAGAAATGTCAAGCCACATCAAGACCAGTCATGTTACGACGTGGTGTACAATAAGAAATTTCTCCATTCAGTTCGCCGAATTTTGAGAAGTGACTTACACATGTATCTCTGAAAGATTCAAATTGTTCAAGATATGTTATTTATCGAGAGTAATAAGCGATTAGAATAATGTAATGGTACATAAACCATTAATCAAATTGACAATTTGTATGAAAAATTGATTTGACGATCTGGGATTATTTTTATGGGGATTTTTGAAGGAAAAGGTTTACATAAATAAGCCCCAAACTATACATCAACATAAGGACAATATCGTGGCTGAAATCGTTGCATTAACACCAGATCTGTTGACAAAAGTTTTGGAAAATGTTTTAAAAATGAGACAAAGTTGCATTGCTGCTGATTGACATAATTTTCAAAAATTAACACAATATTTAAAGACGAAATAAACATATTATAGCAAAAAAAATCTGTCTAGTTACTTTTAATAATTATAAATAATTAAAATGGTGCATGATACTTGTCGTACCCGTTATAACTTAATATCAGGACCTAAAGGATTAATTTACAATATGACATCACATTATTGATTTAATTAACAAAAAAACAAATTGGTTTTAACCAAATAAAATCAAGGTAATATTTTATTATAAAATACAATACATACAATACCAATCAATATTCTGTTAACATATTTAGCAAATAAAATGTTTAAGGCCCACCAGGTTTGATACAATATTTTCTATATTTTTATAACTGTTATTTCCTAGAAAGGTTTAGCAATGAATGAATAAAAATGTGTATATGGACCTGCTTATATCAAAGTTGAATGGTGATTTTAGGAATTTCAGAAGGGTAAAATAGTAAGATAGAAATTAAAAGTTTTTTCCAAACATCATATTTTTCTAAGAAATAATTGACTGAACCACTGATTAATTAATCAAAAACAACAAAACAATGATCTTTTAAAACAACAAAGTAAAGTAAATATTTAGGGTTAGAGGCATACTTGCAACTGGACCTACTGCTTAACGTGAGCTCCAAACCACGATCATCAGCTATCGATTGATAGCGGTCAGCACTCTTTCCTTGTCGAACTTTAATTCCTCTTTCAATTCCTTGTCAAATTTTACACTTTTGTACGTTGAAATGTAGTCCGCTATTCTGGTCTTTCTCGAAGGGTCACCTATACAATGACCAATCGCAACAATCCACAAGTTTTTAGCACAATAGAGAGTAGTAACTAACATTTCTATCAAAAAATGAGTGGTATATACAAATGTAGGATCTCTGTGTAATACATTCCCAAATTGGAATATCATCTAGGCTTCTTTGAAATCATTTCAAAATTGTTTTTGTTTAGCATTTATTGGTAAAACACTTTTACAATGTTTCAGTGTTTTATTTTTATAAAAAGTTGTATACAAATTTATAGCGATTTAAGGTAGTAAAATGCACGACAAAAACCTGGATTTAACTCGAAAGGATATAGTGCTTTTTAATGACTCGTTTGTTTATTTAAATATTTAATTCGGATAATGAATTATATTGGATCATTTGGTGTGAAACACTAAACTCAAAGAGTTTTACTACACAACACCAAATCATTTGCTTTTAATTTCTTGACGATGATTCAATCTGCATTGAATCATCTCTTGCTGATGCTAACATGGTTAGCGAAACGCGAGTCGATAAATTAAAAACAAGTGATATGGTATACTCGAAGATATTTACCACTAAACACCAAATCACTTTTGAGTTGGGTCATGCTTGTTAGGCAACGAAATATTTCTGATTATTGCGATATTTAATGTAGCCAATATACAGAGTATCCCATGAGAAAGTTTCTATTTCATTGGCTCACTGCGCAAACGCAACAACGCGGGGCGCATGTCAATCGATATCACGGCGTTTAGGAATTTAGTCGAAATGGAGCGTTTCTTGGGAAAAGACCGTGCATTGTGTGTGCGAGAATTTTACGAAAACAATAATTCGGTGACTATAGCGCAGAGAGTTCTGAAGTCATCGTGGAACACACATGGTGAAACACAAGCATCAAAAACTCCTACATTCGCCTCAAGGCACTGTATGGGCTGCAATATCTGCGCGAGGAATAATCGGCCGGTACTTTTTTGAAGACGGCAGGGGACGCGCAATTACCGATAATTCACAGCGTTATGTGGAAATAGACAATTTTTTGGTATTTGAACTGTAAAATTTTGCTCGTTATAATCAAAGAACATGGTTTCTGCAGGACGGAACAACGTCACACACTTCCAACACGTCTCTGTCACGAGTTCATGAAATTTTCCCAAACAAATTGATTTCCAGGAGAGGTAACATAAATTCACCTCCACGTAGTCCTGATTTGAACCCTACGGACTTTTTCTTGTGGGGCTATCTACAATCGAAAGTTTACGTTAATAAACCGGGTTCTTTGGTGCAGTTAAAAGAAAATATCACATTCAAAGTGGCAGTAATTCCTGAGATTGTGCCGAGCTGTCCTAAGGAATTTTACTGTTCGTTTGCCCCTTTTTTCAAAATCATGCCCAACCCTCGTATTAATTCGGTATCAAATGGTATTAACATGAATTTAGTTTTGTTCAGTTCCCTTTCAAATCTCGAAAACGATTTCAATGATTGCTTAAACTTGTTTTCTAATTAATTCATCTACAATATTTTTGTTATAACCATTCGCTTTGGATACCGCCCTAATAAATTTTAGCTTTGTTATAATTATCTTCGTTTAAAGAAAAATTAATTAATCTATCTACCATAAAATTTAAGGTAGCCATCTTATTATGGAAACTATGATTTGAATAGTTACAAATTTATGTGGAAGTGCTTTTTGTAAAAAATATCAAAATCTAATCAATTTTTATTGTTCACACTCACTAAAATCCAAACATATCCATAAATGGTAATGTATCATTACTGTCGAGTTCATACGAATAAGTAAGGTTATCGTATAAATAGAACATAGATCTCTTAATGATGCTAACATGGTTAGCGAAAAGTGATTTGATATTTAGTAGCAAATCTCGATGTTTCACACAGAAGGTTCCAGTAAAATAATTGAATTGGATAGTGGTAAATCTTTCGAGTTCAGATAATTAAGTTTATTTTGTTGAAATAGTATTTGAAAAACGAGAGGGCAACGAGTGCTATTGAAAAAATTGTAGGTTGTCCTTTCGCACACTACAGTCCAGAATTATTGAGAGACTGCCTTCAAGATTCCAACATTACCGAAACGGTAATCACAAATATTCTAATAGCTGTTAAAAATAGACAATACAAAGTAGCCTGTAGTTACTACTTTTACGAAAAGATCGGTGCAAAAGAGATTATAACTAATCCAAACAGTTATTATGATAAAGCAGTAGAACAAAAAGGTGTGCAATGTATAGATATAGAAGACTTATTTGTTGATTATAATTAGTTATTTATTATAAAAATAAATATTTTACAAAATTCCTAAAATTATTATTTACAATAAAAAACGAACCTAAGTTACCAATCGTTTTATTGGATACTTTATTCTTATCACATATCAAAATTATATCCTAATGTGCAGATACGCTGACCTGCCATACTCTGATAATGTTATCTGAGTAACCTGCAAACAACGTTTGACCATCAGTAGACCATGCTAAAGACAGACACTGTGGCGGTTCAGCTTTTGATCCTGGTGATTGTGAGACAACTTCTGGTTTCAATTCCTCAACCATTTCCTTGCTTTCCAAATCCCAGATTTTGATAGATGGTCCAAAAGCGGCGCAAAGCCAATACCTAAATATAAGTAAAAAAAAAATGGGTTATACATATGTGTGATAGAGGAAATCTTGATTAGTTGCAGCTCATGGATCAGACCCATATCCGCAAAAACCCTCTCATGAAATTAATCAAGGGGTTAAAAGAAATTTTCATCATGGTTAATGTTAAATTAATATTGTAGCTGGTTATATATTATTTACCTGTTAGGTGAGAAGCAGAGGGCTGTAATTATGTCATTGTGGTCTAAGGTGTGAAGATGTTTGCCATCATTCAAATCCCATAACATGGCCTTGCAGTCTTTACCACCTATGACACAAAACAGCTACTTAAAATACAGACTTGGCAAAGAATAATCAAATACTAACCTGATGCGCAGAGTGAACCATCAGGAGAAACCGTCACCGTGTTCAAATATCCAGCATGGCCAGAATGATTGATCTTTAGGCGACAGTTGGTCAAATTCCACACTTTAACCATGCGGTCCCAGCCAGCCGAGACAATAATTGGGTTAGCATGGTTAGGAGAAAAGCGAACACAAGATACCTAAAATGCCCCCAACTATTGTTTTTTTTTTCTTCAAAAAATTGTTATATATCATTTACTAACCCAATCACTGTGTCCATCATCTTGAATAGTGTATTTACATTCAGCCAAGGTGTTCCACAACTTGATTGTTTTGTCTCGAGATCCAGAAACAATTTGACGATTATCCACTGAGAAAGCCACACTTAAAACATCCTAAATAAAGATGATAAATTAGAATATAAAAGCCAGTGCAGCAGGTAAAGCCTCTAATATCATGGACATTTGTGGATAAAATTGTTCTACTTAAGATTGAGGACAAAAACTATAGAATCGTTTCTTCCGCACCCAAAAATAAATTGATTTCCTTCCTTGCAACAACCTGCAAGAATATAATACATCAAACTGGTGCTTTAAAGGAAGGTAAATAAATTGATATTCAAGGCTCGATTTAGCTGCACTATCACTGGTATAATGTGATTCACTTAAATAACTATAATTATATAACAAGATATTTTACTTAACATCATTCTTCAAGTGGTTTTATGAACTTGATACTTACATTCCATTATTACAAGGCTTAGGCAGGGAAATCTTCTGTCGAAGCAGTAGAAATATAATAAAAAAACAAAAAATCTTCTAGCTGTGGTTGAGGAGAAAAATGAGTAAAGATCATTTTGTTAACGAAAGAGTTTTTATCAAGTGGCTGGTAGAAAAACAAATTACATACTACTAACAAATGACAAGTACTTGATAAAAATTCATTCTTAACTAACTTTAGGAAAAATTAGTCAAACCTTGGTATGATCTTCAAAGCGCCTCGTGGTTTTTCCAGCAGCCAAGTCCCATAAACGGAGAGTTTTATCCCACGATCCAGATAAAGCATAGTTACCATCACTAGATAATACCACATCAGATATAAAGTGAGAATGTCCATGGAGACGTTTTTGGGGGACTCCATATTGGTTATCTTCACGAGTAAGCTTCCACACAATCAGAGTTTTGTCTGTAATAAAAACATGCAGATTGACGGTAATGAAAATACTACAAATCACTTACTTAAAGTTAAGTTAAAGTCTGGTATAATGATATCTACATTAATAATGCATATGCCATTTTTGCAACTGAGTAAATAGATGACTAGTTTTGTATTGAGGTGTATCTTAACTCAGGCCACTGTACCTCAAATTTAAGGGTCCCTCTATCATGAGGAACATTGAATAAATGCCGAAATTGTCTGTTGATTCGACATCTGTCTGGCCGAAATTGTCTGACCTCGACATCTTTCTGGCAAAGGTAAAAATGCACGATGCAGATGTGTTCTAACATGGGCTTTGAAGACTTATGAATACGAAAAATATAGTGAAATTGGCAAATGCTTCCAAATAAACAATTAAAAGACAAAGCTTAGCTATAAGCTAAGATAAAAAAATATTTTGAACACCTCTAATAAATCCAAAGTTGCTTTTATACATTGAAACATTTTTTTCTAACCTATCGAACTAAAATTTTTAACACGAGATATAAAAAAATATTTATTTATAAAGCATTATATTAGTTAGAACTTTTTATTTCCAGTTGAGTAAATAAAGGATGACTTAAGGATGATAGAAATAAAAAAAGATTTTACTGATGACATGGAACGTCAACATTTTTAATTCAAAAAAAGCAAAAACATTACCTCGAGATGAAGATAGGATCATGTCAGGGTATTTTGGATTTGTTGCAATCTGTGTAACCCATCCATTGTGCCCCAAAAGGGTGCCTTTTAATTGCAAAGTTTCAGACATTTTTCAGGTCAAATAGTAAAATACCGACCAAAGCGATATGCACCGTGCAAGAACTAAATCAGAAAGAGCGATTATAAGGTTTGGAATTTCAGAGATCACATTGCTCCTAGCGGTAATATTTGAAATAAAAGTGTGAATACTGTTTTACCGATTAAGTTAAAGCTCCTGTTGAAAAGAAAATATCAGGGCATCAAAACTGTAGAGGTTTATAAAAACTTAAAAAGTATATTGAAAATTCAACATAGTATTTTATTTTTTTAATCTTTTAATAATTGAATTATATAAGTTTATGGTAGACCATTGAATGGCTGTCACTTGTCGTTTGTCAAGGCATATTTGATATTTGTAGTTCCTTCAATTCTTTAACAGTGAGGTAAGTATATATATATAAGTATTCTTATTTTTGCTAAAATTTCTAATTTCAGTTTAAAATGGCAGGTGGTGAAGAGAGTTCTGCTGAAGCTGCAAAGTTGACTGGTTTGAGTAAATATTTTAACAGCATTACAATTAGAGGCCGGGCAAATGTAAGCTCTTGTTGCATAATCAGTTTCAATCGTTTTTTAAATTGATGCTTAAATCATTTTCGCTGTAATTTTGCATTAAATGTTTTTATATTTATAGGTTACCCTTGCTACATATGCGGGTCTCTCCGTTTTAGGCCTATATTTGTATCTGAAACCGAAGAAAGCCGCTCCAGCAAGTTAGAAATACAATAAATAGTTAAATAGAATAACTTATGGTATCGTTGTGTTATTAAACTTTAGAAAGATATATGTAATTTGTTTTTTTTTTTAATTAAATATATAGGCCAAATTTCATTTTATTTTTATTGATTTTGCTTAAAAAAATTGTAATCTGAAATTAGGCAACTAAAAATACATAATTCGATCTAATTGGAATCATAACTTTTTTTTAATTGACCTGAAAATTATATATATATATATATATATATATATATATATATATATATATATATATATATATATATATATATATATATATATATATATAAGAAGCTGTAAAGAACTACAAATAAGTGAAAAACTTTCTGTGAACTTTTTTAAAATTTGGAGTGAATATTTTATTTGTGTGGGTATAATGGATCGAAAAAGTAAGAAAGGAAGTTCTTGTCGTCCAGACAGATCAAAAAAACGGAGGTTCAGTGGCAATCAACATACTCTAGAAGAGGATACATCTTTTACCAGTACATCCGCAGCAAAGTTGAAAAATTCAGCAGACGATGAAGTTCTTATTGATTATAATTTCGGCTACTGTATTTTAGAGTTTTGTTCTGTGTTTTCATCTCTTGCACTAATGATTATATGTGCTACTTGTAAGGAAAAAATCACATTTTCTCGGTCGGCTGCACGTGGACTAGGATTTAAAATTGGAGTGGTATGTGGCTGCGAAGATACCCGTTATATTCAGTCATGCCCATTTGTCAATAAGGCATATGAAATAAATCGCAGAATTGTAACAGCTATGAGGCTCATCGGAGTTGGGAGAGAAGGAATTAATATCTTTTGTAGCATCATGGATATTGGTCAGGGTTTGGCTATCGGAACTTATTATAGTTGTCTAGATAATTTACATCTGGCTGCATCGGCTGTGTATAACCTGGTTATTTCTAAAGCTGTGGAGGAAGAGAAAGAGTTAATTTTAGCTTCTGATCCGAATGCTAATCCTACACATTTCACAGTTTCTGGTGATGGGACTTGGAAGAAGAGAGGTTTCAATTCACTTTTTGGAGTTACTACGCTTGTAGGTAAATTCAGTAAAAAAGTTATCGATACAGTCGTGAAGTCGAGTTTTTGCCAAGGCTGTAATTTATGGAAGAATAAAAAAAATACCGACATCGGTTCCTACGTAGACTGGTATGAAGAACATCAAAACTCTTGCTCGATTAACCACAAAGGAAGTGCTGGAAAAATGGAGGTTGACTCAGTGGTTAAAATGTTTGGAAGATCCGAAGAAAATCATGGAGTAAAGTTCGTCAAGTATATCGGGGATGGTGACTCGACGACTTTTAAAGGTGTCCTTACTATGAATCCTTACAATGATAATCCAGTTGTTATAAAAAAAGAGTGTATTGGGCATGTCCAGAAGCGCATGGGATTGCGACTTCGGAAGGCTAAAAAGGACAATAGTGGAATTGGTGGCAAGGGTGCTGGCAAGTTGACTGATAAGATGATCAACGAGTTATCTTTGTACTACGGATTAGCTATTCGTCGTTATCCTGATTCCGTTGAGGATATGAAACGCGAAATATGGGCAACTTATTATCATAAGAGTTCAACTGATAAGGAGCCTCAGCACATGAATTGCCCACCTGGACCATGCAGTTGGTGCAAATGGCAGAAAGCAGCAGCCGAAGGAACTTTGGATGACTTTCAACACGAAGATCCACCACTTACTGATACAGTTTTAACAGTTTTAAAACCCCTTTTAAACCTACTAATTTACGAAAGCCTGTCAGATGACAGACTTTCACGGCTTACACGGCTCCCCCCCCCCCCCCCATTTCAACGACTCATAACTTTGCTGAAATTTTTATATATTTTTTATTTTTTTATATACTCTGGAAATATGAATAAATAAGCCATAAAAAATGGATAGTATTGCTTTTTTTATGAATCCTTAAAAAACGCTCGAAATTCGGGCTTCTAGACTAGAATACCCCCTTAATCCCGTTTTTATACCTTTTCTGTTATGATGGGGAAATCTGCAAAAGAAACTTCCACAGCTTGACAACACTCGGTTCTTTACATTCTTTACATTCGGTTGGTGTGGCTCGTCTTTATCATTTTATTGACCTGAATGTTTGTATTCGTCTTGGCTGATTTTTATTGATGGTAATTTTTTATCGTCTACCCTCTGTAGAGCCCCACCAAGTTCCTTCGTTTTTAAACCTTCCTCTTCCCCGTTTTATAACCACGAAACCTACCTGAATATGTGGACAACTAACACGACAAGTCAGTAATGATTAACCGGAAATAACACTAATTTTCATAAATTACGACATACGTTTATTTTTTTTTTTTTCAGTCTTTCCAATTAATCTTTTTCTTTGAATTGATACATAACATTTGACCAGTACTACATTATTTTGAATTTAAAGTAAAAAAAAAAAGTCCAAATAACCCCATAGGAGCAGATACTACGGAAAAAAGTAAAGAGGACATTTCGTAGATTTTTTACGGAAAATATTCTTGATGAAATGCAAAGAATGAAAATTGGTTCTTTTAAATAATCAAATTCTGTTTACGATGTGCTTTTAATTTATTTTTGCTTAGGAATCATAAATTAATTGAAAACACACGGCAAACAAATCTCGATGACAGACCCATAGGAAAGTCTGGTAATATTTTTGTGACAAATGATAACACATTAAATATAATAATTCAATATAAAAAAAATGAACGTTCCTAAGTTTAAATAAATCACTAGGTACATGGGTTACCGGTTACAGTGTATAATTAGTCTAACTTTACTATGAAAATGATCGTTCTGTGAAAAGGTTTATTATTTTAAGCAAAGGTTTATTGTTTTTAATACACATAGTTAAATAATAATGCCTTAATGTGTTATGATGAAAATCCAAAAAAGATTAAACCACATTTACATCTGCAAAAAACCAATCCATACTTTTTCAAAGATGTGTTTGGCAACGCGGTTTTATGGAAAAACAGACAGTGCCGTGCAGTGAAGTTAATAAAAATCAGTGCTGCCGAAGTCGTAAGAAAGGGAGCGTACTTAATTGCTTTAAGACCGCTGAATGTTTAGACAGCTGAAACACGTTAAGTGGGATCGGCAAATGAGATAAAGTTTAAATATTTAAATTCAAAACATTCGACATTACACCCCCTCTTTGTTTCTCGAGAACTATGGTGTTAAGTAGCTTGATCTATACCGTAGGTGATCAAGCAGCGGATATATAAAAGGAACAGAGACAAAGGTTTTATAGTGACACTAGTCAAAGAAACATTCATACATTTGTATTTGATTTGAACAAGAGAGTGTTCATTTGTAAGCAATAAGAGGTGGACATTTAAGTAATAGTATGTTCGAAACTGCAACGCAAGCCTTCTGAAGTTTTAACATGCTAGTAAACTATTTTGGTATTATTGTTTTTTTGTTGTTTACAATTACCTTCTGACATAATACAGGAATAGTCTGCCAGTAATTAAATTAAATTTCTATTACATACTGTAGTATATACTATCTTCTTCTTTTAGTGGTTCTACAGTCCTGTTGGACCAATACCTTTCATAATTTCCGTCTCCACTTAGAACGGTTTCACAATATATCTGATAGAATTCGTGGTTGTAACTGATGCGCCATGCTGCCTCCTTTTGGACTGGCCCATATACTTTTCGTAACACTTTCCCTTCAAGCGTGGCAAGCATTTCCTCGGTCTTTTTAGTTAATGCTCGTTTTCGTTTCACTTATGTATGTGATTACCGGTCTAATCAATGTCTTATAGATTGTTATTTTTGTTAGCTTTTTGACAAGTTTAAACTTGGGTGAGGCATATAAGGGAATAGAGATTCCCTTTGGTTATTTTGTGCCGAATTTTCTGTTTGATATCGTTTGTATTATTAGCTTCGCCGCATATATAGGTGAATTCATTTGAAATTTCGATGTTGTCGTCTCCCACCGTGCAGTTTAGTCCTAACCCTGTCATTCTTTAAATCATAACCTTATTTTTTTAATGTCAATTTCCATGCCAATTTTGAGAGTAACGGTATGAAAACTGTCATAAAATTAATTTTTATTTATCTTAAGTAGAATTCAAGGCGTTGCTTCAAATGTTTTTCAAGAAGAATTAAACTGAATATTTTTAATTTTTTAATGCGTCAAATTTTAGAGACACCCTCAGTTTTATTGGAAATAGGAAAGTTAACTAGAGGAAAATATAAACACCATTTTACTATTTTGTGGTCTTTCTACCTCGTTTTATTAAATCAAAAATTCTTTGGTAATGAATCATACAATTGGTTTTTTGTAAATTGTTTTGATACACTATAAACTCAGCTTGAAAGTATCACCCAGATATTTTCAATGATATTCAAATCTGGAGAGATAGTAGTTCAGTCCCATTTTAATATATTATTTTTCTCGAACTAATTTGTTATAATTTTTGCCGAATAAATGAGGGCGTTATCTTCTTGTAAAACTGGCGAAGCTTCACTCATATTAAAAGATAACTTTTGTTCTAATACATTTATATATTTTTGAGAGTTAATTTAATAAGAAAGAAACACTAACTTACTTTTGTAGCTAATAATCATTTCCTTCTACCATTTGCCGTCTAGATATTTTTTTTCTTTCTTCCTGAGATCATGAAAATAAAAGAAAAAACTATCAGGCTCCTCCAAATTGTATTTTTTGTAAGAAAAAATTATATCCTTCTACTACCCAGTCCACTATATGACCTTGGGTTGATAATGGACTAATTTAAAGTTGGTTTCCTTTTTAATTTTTTTCTTACTTTATCTTTTCGGACTTAAAGAATCTTCGGACATTCCTAACTTTTCTTTACATCTTGGTTTGCTCGCAATGGCTCTAGGAGTCGGGCAGGAATTCGATACAATTCTTTGTTTTTTTTCTTCTTGGCAGAACACGGGGACTCCCAGTTGAACGATGTATTCCGTATGAATATTAATAATATAATTTTATTATATACAAGCCTACAAGATTACACTGAACTGAACTAAATTGATAAATTGTGATAAAACCTCTAAAGGATGAATAAATCTTAAGGAGGTACGAGCGAATCTTATGGAAGAAAACGAGTTTCCAAGTCTAAGACCTGAAATTCGGCAATTCTGACAAAGGATATGTAATTGAACTGTCCTCAAAATTTGAAAATTATTCACTCTCTAGTTTTTTTAGAAAAAATATATTTTCAAACCGTTCTTACGCACAATCGCTTATGGTAGAATGATTTCCGGATTTTTTTATTTTTTCACTATAAATTTTCCAACTTTATAGAATAAAAAATATCATATGGTAAAGTTTAATATTTGCAGAATGTTATTATATATGAATAATATCGGGTTACTGATATAATTATTTAAATAATTGAAGTCAAACTTTTTTTAAACTTTTAATTACTAGCAATTTACAACTTACAACGACGCACAACCAGCTAAGAAAAAAAGAGATAGAGTTATAGCTAGAAAGAGAGATTACTATGTATAACATTTCTGAAATTGAGGTTAAAAATGTTATTTTTCTTACAGAATTTACTGTATCTAGAATACATATTTTTAATATAAATTTTCTATCTTGCAGTGTCAAAATTCTCATATATATACACTGAACCACGTTTTAGATTTGTAGAATCTCGACGTTTCGGCTTCCACTTTGAAGCCATTTTCAAGAGAATCTAGTTGATTTACTCCGAGGCCTCAATCTGCCTACTCCCCAGAGTTCACAACTAGAAAAGAACGTGGACGCCGCGACCTCTGTATTAATAGATGAGGTTGTGTGTGGGGCGATCGGTTGAGGGATGGGGATGAGACGTGAGGTGGACGTTTGACTGGAAGGGTTTCGGATGGGCAATTTGAAAATAAGCGGTTTGCATGTATTTGGAACTCTAAGACCGTCGTCCCTCTTGTTTAAGCAGTCTGGACGTTTTTCGATCTCAATTGCTTCACGAATTATGCGGGGTTTGTAGGAATATATAGGTGCGATTACTTTGGCCTTGTCGAAATCTATTTTGTGACTCGTTTGGATATGATGTTCTGCTAAAGTCGACTAGAGATCCGATTTTCGGACGGCGAGAGAATGCTCGTATATGCGAGTTTGGATACGTCTATTAGTTTGGCCGATATATGATTGGGAGCAGCCAGAACTAGGAATCTCATAGACACCATGTGACTCTTGTGGAATATTATCCTTCACTGGTTTAAGGGAACTGGATATATTTCTTTTTGTTGTAAATATCATTTCGATATTACGGGATCTGATACGTGGCAAATTTTATCAGTAACTCCCTTGATGTATGGCAGAAAAACTTTGGGGTTTTGGGACAATTCTCTAGTAGATTAGTTGGTATGATCAGTTGCCTGGACTTTATTAATATGCCTTTTTATTTGACGCTTGTCATAGCCGTTTTGAATTATATGTCCCTGTTTTGTTTGCTCCAACTCTTGTTTTAGTTATGCGTTTCAAGGACCAGCGTTACGTGATAAGATTTTGTGTTGCGCTCAAGAAAACGGACGCCGAGACCATGCCGTTGCCATGCCGAGGAAAGCTTATGGCGATAAGACCATGTCTCAAAATATGATTTACCGCTTAGAAATGAGGCATTGTCCACTTGTTGAGTTTGTACCACAAGGACAAACAGTGAACAGTCATTTTTACTCGGAGGCCCTGAAAAGGCTCTAAAGCAGAGTGAAACGCGTCAGGAAGGACATCGCCAACACTTTGCGTCTTCACCATGACAACGCGCCGTCGCACACCGCCATTATTGTCACGGAGTACTTAGCGAAACGCGGTGTGGCAATATTGTCTCAGCCGTTGTACATCCCCGATTTGGCACTACCGGACTTCTTGTTCCCAAGGATCAAGAAGGAACTCAAGGGCTACTCGGGACTTTGGAAGCCATCAAACAAGCGATGACGAGGTGCTTGAGGAGGTCCCCATCGACGCCTTCCAGGGTGCGTTCAGCGAGTGGGAAAAACGCTGGCGCCAATGTTCAGATGTAGAAGGAAGCTACTTTGAAGAATTTTAGTTGCTTTACCTTTATCTACAATAAATCTTTTTTCCTGGACTTATTCAACTTAATTTTGGGACAGACCCTGTATAAATATATAAATATATAAATATATATATATATATATATATATATATATATATATATATATATATATATATATATATATATATATATATATATATATATATATATATATATATATATAGATATATAATGTTGAGAATAATGTTAGAGTTATTCGGACTTCGTCCAATTACATATATATATATATATATATATATATATATATATATATATATATATATATATATATATATATATATATATATATACGCCATCCGACGGGAAATCGGCAAAAACATGGGTAGTATAGTATATGTCGGCGCCCTGAAGAGTCTGTACATCAAGAGACGAAACATATGCCATCCAGTTGAAGGGATGGGTGGGGCTCGTTCCCGGTCAGGCACCCAAGAAAAATATAAAATATATATGTATATGTATATGTATACACAAATGCGCTGTTGCCACATCTTTATTGTCGAACCATGTGGATTAATATTAACGGCGTCAATTCGTTACTTTTTATAAATAAATAATAATTTATTAATAATTATAAATTTTGTTGTGTTTTATGAAAACAAGAAAATGTCATCATTATTTTGACTCATAAATATCGATCGTACTTCTTTAAACACAGAGCCATTTTATTCCGTAGCACTCAAGACTAGTGATTTATTTAAACTTAAGAACATTAATTTTTTTAGGTTGAATTATTTAAAGGTTTTCCCACAAAAAATATACCATTGGGATTTGTAAACAACGTGTAAGATTCTAATTAGTTTTTATGCTTCCTGAGCAACAAAAAATATTTTAAATCTCTTAAACACATTTGATTATATAAAAGAAATAATTTTCGTTGTTTGCATTATATCAACAATATTCTCCATAAGACTCTACGACATGGGCTTCTTTTTTTCTTTTTATATTTATTTCTATTTATAGAGTTATTTTAATATTTTTTTTACTTTAAGTTCAAACCAATGTAGGACTGGTCAAGTGTTACATCTATGTTTGTTATTAGTGCTAAACTCTGTATATAATTAAAAAAAAATTATAAAACTGATAAAATAACAATAAACGTATATTGTAGTTTAAGAAAATGAGTTAAGTTAATCATTACCAACTTGCCGTGTTGGTTGTTGGACACTTTGGTCACATGAGTTTGGAGATTAAATGAAGGCTTTGTAAATGTGTTTTTGTCACCCAAAAAAAGTAAATATTTAAAATATGTTATTTTTATATTCATTAAATTAGATATGTTATATTCTTTTTATATTCATTTTATATTCATTTTATATTCATTAATTAAGATCGTTAACAAAGGTAGTTAAGAAGCCCATTATTCTTTTATAAATTTTGAACAGTTTGCAAAAATATTGTTTGGAAATGAGTTAATAATTCAGCAGTCAAGTTTTCTTTTAATGCTAAATGGAAATTCGGGATAGAAAATACTTTCCATTTTTGTTTCTTTAAATATTTTTTCGGTGTGCAATTAAAAATTTTAAAATAAGTTTATTAAATAATTTAATTAGACGTTTGACATGACCAATATACATTTTAAAAAGTTCTACTTTTTGTATTAGTGGTTGCCTATATACAAATCATATAAAGATTTGTTCTTTTTAAATGTATCCTTGAATAGTTTTATTTGATATTATCTTTCTATCTTTTTAAATTATTGCTAAAATAGTCTTTGATAATAGTACAATGAATTCAGAAAATTTAGTTTTCGATTTATGATATATAATGAAGAATTATATATAGATATCAATAGGATTTAATTTATTAAAAGGAAACACCCAAGTTATATACCCATATATATATATATATATATATATATATATATATATATATATATATATATATATATATATATATACATACATATATATATATATATATATATATATATATATATATATATATATATATATATATATATATATATATATATATATATATATATATATATATATGTATATATTTTCTTGTTTTCTGTATTACTAGTTTTCTATATACAAAACTTATTTGTTGTATAACATCTGTTGAGTAAAAATCCAACTTTGTAGGATCATTGTTTCTTTCTAAGTTTTAGAATATTTTCATGTTTTAGCAAGTGTTGATAATTTAGGTATATTTTAAATGAAATAGCAATAAACACAATTAAAAATTAGAAATAGAAAACAATGGCTATTCTCCTTTTCTAATGAGAGGAAACCGGGAATACGACACAGCGAGCGGCGCATTCCCACTTTTTCACACAAAAAAAAACGCGAAAAATCAACGTAGCCGTGTGTTCTAAAAATATCAACGCCGAAACTAACACAGTGGTCGCGAATTTCCCCTCAAATAGCGCTTCGTACCGAAACCGTTCGCATTTACGTACGTCTCTTTAAATATTCGTGCACGAAAATCCATTCGCTTTGGGTATCTAAATTCAATTTTATGCCTTATTAAGCCGTTCATGGTTGTTTGTCCCTTGTTCATGTGACTCTTTACTACCCGATCTAGTCTCACTTGAAAATATTTCATCACTACTATCTCGGCGGTTCCTTCGTTTTCTTCCTCGCGGCCTTCGCGAAGAAACGGAATGGCGGATGGTTCCATGTTCGGTGGTTCGTAGCCGAAGCGATATCCTCAGTTTTGTGCGGTTGCTGTGAAACAAAAGACGTTTCGGCGCGTTTTTCGGACCCGGTAGGCGTTGAACAAGGTTTTGTCAAGTTACGCAAATGTTTCTGAGGTGATATTGAGTGGAAAAAAGTTATTTTCGGGCATTGTTCTGCTTTTTTAAAATTTGCGAGTGTATATGTGAATTTACGGTAATTATAAAGTGTAAAAGTGTATTGTTGTGAAAGTGGGTACGCTGTGCTATGTAAAGAGGCTCGAATCGCCGATTTTAATGCTTGTAAAGGAGAAGAGTACGCGGGGAATGTGATTAAAGGTTGGTAGTTTGCCTAAAATCGCATTATGGATGTTTCATTTGTGTTCATATTTTTGTTTGTAATCAAGCTATAATCCAACATGCAGCTGGTTTACTGGAAATATTATTTTAATACATTACATAAAATTTAATTACTGATGAAGAAATATTTGTTTAGGTATATTTTTTATTTAGAAAAATGGTTTTAGTAAGGACAAGCATGTTTCTGTGTCTCTATTTTTATATGAGATCTTACCATAAAAATGAAAATATAGATCTGAAACTATTTATTCAATATCAGGGGAGATCATGGAATCGGTTTTTTTTAACACAAATACAATTTCGCTATACGGGTACATCTGTTGTAAAATTACTGACATTAAAAGATATGTACTCTGATCTGTTCGAATATCTGTTGTTTTATCTATCTGTTCATTTTAACTCAACTTTTTCATTTATTTCAAAAACAACTTAAATATTCGAAAAGGGAAAAAGTTTAATTGACCTTCATCAGAATATAATACAATTATTAGTAAATATTAGTTTTTTTTGGGAGTCAAAATGTTAAACACATAATCCTCTAGAGGTTTAATTACAATTTAGCAGTTGACTTCAGCTATTCATCAATTTAATCTTGTAGATTTGTATAGGAAACTTCAAAATGTTGAAAGTGTTTTGTCAGAAGAAGAAAAACGATTACTTTTTTCGTTACACACAGACGGGATGAGTTGGAGGGATATAGAACTCTAATTAAAATAAAGTTTTTCATCTGTCAAATTGGTTCGATTTGGCGACACATACGGAACGCATCATTCAACTAGGAGGCTTTGAATTGCTCTGTTAAGAAGAGAAAAATAACTCATTCTAATAATTGCACCGAAATCCTGTAATACTACAAGAGCAATTGATGAGGATACTGAAATGTAAACAATAATTAGAAATGTCCAAAGATTATACAGGTCAATAGTTGTTCTGGTGTCGGGGTATTTGGAACTGATTTCATACGAATTTAATGCTCTGAATTCAAATATAGCATTAATTTTTGCCTATGAGCTCAAATTGCTAAGATATAACATTTAAGTGAAATATGCATCATACATCATGCATCAATTAAAAAAACTAAACACGGGATTTCTATTATTATATACAAATATTACTATATACAAAAATAGACGAAAAAGTCATGGATGAAACCAACTAGTCACTGAACAGTTCAGAACCTTTTTTTCCGTGATATTCTTGAATGTATTTTAGAATAGTCTCTTTTTAAACTCCAATAGTAATCTGCCATCATGCGCGCATCTGAAATTTCTATATACATACTGAAACAAGTAACTGGGAAATCAACAAAAAAATATCGAATAAAGAATTTATATCTAGGTTTGAAAATAAAGTAGCTGCTACTTGGAAATTGGTAAAAAAATAACAGATGAGAGTAAACAAAATAAGTGTTAGGAGTGTTATGCTTCGAAATAGAGTGATCCTATTAAGATCGTTAATAGTCTAAATAATTATTTTATGGGTTCATGTTTGGACATCAGTCCGATTACAGCCTGCAATGCTTCAGTTTCCTCGGTGGCTCAGACAATATATTTGGCATCTACGGATTGGCATGAGATTTCGAAAATAATAAAGGAATTAAATAATAAAAAATCAGTCGGCGATGACAATCTTCCAACACAAATAATTAAAGATATTGCAAACTATATATCTAGGCCGTTATCTTTTATTGTGAACCTCTGTTTTTTCAGCGGTGCATATCCTGATTTATTGAAAAATGTGCTTATAAAACCAATATACAAAAAGGGCAAATCAGATTAAGGAAAAAATACAGACCTATAGCTTTACTAAACAACGTTAATAAAATATTAGAGAAGGCATTTTATAAAAGATTGATAGGTTTTTTACCAAAGTACTACATAATTATTACTATATACAAAATATTACTATATACAAAAATAGACGAAAAAGTCATGGATGAAACCAACTAGTCACTGAACAGTTCAGAACCTTTTTTTCCGTGATATTCTTGAATGTATTTTAGAACAGTCTCTTTTTAAACTCCAATAGTAATCTGCCATCATGCGCGCATCTGAAATATCTATATACATACTGAAACAAATGATGAAATGATGACATACTGAAACATACTGATAACCAAAGTGGCTTCAGAAAAAGAAAATCAACAACTAGGACAATTTTTTAGGCATTCACGTATATATCCAATTCATTAAAAGCTAAAAGAACCACGATGACAATGTGCATTGATTTGTTTAAAGCTTTTGATAGTGTTAACCATGAAGTACTGTATACCAAATTGAGTAATTATGGCATAAGAGGCAATGCATTAAAATTGATTAAATCGTATTTGAAAAATCGTACGCAACAGGTATTAATAAGGGATACTGATGGCAGGGTCTTTCTTTCGGAGGGTTACCAAGGGTGTTCCGCAGAGTTCGGTTTTGGGTCCATTGTTGTTTGTACTCTATATTAATATCATTCATGTGTTGAGTGAACAAACAGTTATGTATGCGGATGATCTGAACCTTATATTTAGTGAGGGGAGTATTATGGATGGGCAAGTGTATATAGGGCGTGCGAGGCTCTTGATCAGTATTTTTCTGCCCACGATCTCCTCTTGAATGTATCAAAAACACAGTGCATTCTTTTTGAAAATCGCAAAAGTAATGGCATCAATTTTGTTTACAACAACAGTGTATTTAAAACGACAGAATGGGACTCAGTACTTGGATTAGTGATAGACCGGAGATTGGATTGGAGGGCCGATATTGAAAAACTTGGATATATCAAGATATTCGTATGTCTTGAGAGTTATTTCCTAAAATGTAGGGATAGATGCAGCAATTTCAACGTATCACGCATTCGTTCGGTCTAGGATAGGATACGGATTGATTTTTTGGGGAAACTCATCTGATATGTATAGAATATTTCAGCTTCAAAAAGATGTATTCGAGCAATTTTTAAATTGAGTTATAATGATAGTTGTAGGCATATCTCTGTTAAAAAAAGGATCTTCACTTTAGTAAGCTTGTACATTCACTATTCTTTTATGTATGTATATAACAACAAAGAACTTTTTGAGTCATTCCAAAATTAACATGAGTATGCTACACGACATAAATCCGATCTTTTACCATCAAGATATAATTTTAGTTATATTCAAAAGAATGTTTCCGGTTAAAGTTCAAAATTGCAGCAAATAAAAGCCTAAAGGAATACTTAAAAAGTATATTACGTATTAACGATTTTTTTAGTGATATGGACAGATTTAATATAGCTAAATATAATATTTGTATATTTTATATTAGAATAGTATTAATTATTAGTGGAACAATGTTATTGATTAATTGATTGTTTGAGTTTATTTTCCTTTTTGTTATTTTTTGTAAGAATTATTTGTTATGTTTATTATATTTATTATTTTATGTTCACAATGTTCCGTGCCAACATGGCAGTAACAAATGTACATTCATTTGGGACAAATAAATCTTTATCTGTCTAGCTATCTATCCTATCTTCTTTTGTAGCGCCCCTCCATAGTATTAATATCCTGGTGAAATCTTTCATCTTGTTCCTCACTGGTGTCTCCTAAATTTGGAAGAAAATAGTCTAAGTGGCTATGTAAATAGTGCATCTTAATGCTCATGTTACACCCAAGCGATCTGAAACTATTAAGCATCTTATTTATCGGTTCAGCATAGTTTTCAGTTTTGCGTTTGCTCAAATAATTTCCGACAACTGCAACAAATGAAGTCTAGGCTTTTTGCTCAGTTTCATTTATTGAATTTACGAAAGCAGGATTCTTAGTTGTCTTATATGTGGTCCGTGAAATCCTGCTTTCATTTTTTCCGTATTCAACTGAGACATGTTTTCCCTATATATGCAAAGTATGATTTATCAAGAGCCTTTACAAACTGTTTCACCCCAGCTTAATATGCAGTGGAGGAAAGATTATTTTTTGTCGTCCAACTAAAGGGTCGTTAATGACATTCTTTTTCCCAACGTCCATGTTTTCTCTCTTAGTTCACTCTTTTCTAACCCAGTGGTGTGTTTTGTCTCTGCTATTCCAGAGGCATAAGAAGCAAGAATATTTGGTGGGTGTCCACCCATACTTGAATGTATTGAATTAAAAAAAACATTGATACATAAGTACATTGATACATTAGCAGATAGAGTAAAACTGATTTCATATTTATATTTAGCGCTCCAAATATAGCTAAAATCACTTCTAAAATCCTAGGCACCAAAAAAAAATGTTTTCTTGCCTGGGTTATTAAACAAGTCTTAACATATCGTAAGATAAAAATTGGAAAGGAAATCAGCATTAAATACTCGCTACAAATTAGCCCGAATTGTTTTCGCTGAATAAGTCATGTAATGGACTGACCGGTGGAAGGAAATAATTTTTTCCGACAATATAAAAATTAACTTAGATGGGCCTGATGGTTTTTTCATTAACTCTTAAGAATTTAAAAATATATTAGAACAATAACCCTTTTCTTTTAATGATATGAGTAAAGCTTCACCAGTGTTTCTTCAACAAGATAACGCTCCCATTTATTCGGCAAACATTATAATGGATTGGTTCGAGCAAAATAATATTTCAAAATTGGACTGGCCTGCTATCTGAAACAGCTGAACTATAAATAGTAAATAGTGCTGATATCTTAGTCATATTTGATTGATCTTTTATTGTGAATATAAAGATTAACTGAGGTACTGCTTAGAATAACAAAAAAAATAATTGCTGAACTCAGTAAATCAGTGAGCAAAATTTCGAAAGGTTTTTGGATTACTGAGGAGATAATACAGTGTATACTTGCATAAAAAATTATAGCTAAATAACACAATTTAAAACCTATTTGTAGCAATGACTCGTAATAATGTCTGGAATGTTTCACTAGAACAACACTGATTTTTCTAGAACAACACTGATTAGGAATTGTGATTATGTAGTAACTATGAGTATGTGGGAAATGTGATTATGTCGTAGGCACAACACTGATTCTGTGTGTCAGAGGTACACTGTTTTGTGTTCGTGTCAGTTAGATATGAAGAAAATAAAGTCGGTTATATCATAGGTAATGCTATATTGTTCAATGCTTACTATTAAAAGGGTTAAACAGTCAACGAAGCATATAAATAAAGGAATTTGCGATATTATGGCAAATTTGCATATTTTTTATTAAATCAATTTAAGCCAAACTAATATAGCTATGTGAAGAACAGAAATTCATTCTCTCTCTGTCTCCATATTATTATTATAAAATTATTAGGGCTACAACATAGGGGTACATTTTTTTTTAATATCGGTTGATTTCAAGCAGTTTACGAGGGTTGCTATTTATGTATCTGGAATAATAAATAAAAACAAATATTTATCATTGAAAATGGTTGTATTGTTATTCAAAATATTCTTCGCGGTGATTGTTGTACTTTTGCCTACGTTTGAGCCAATTTTCATAGCACTTTTCCATTTCGATTAAGGTATCTCCAAAACATGCATTTTGAACGCGTCAACCGCTTTTTCTGGTATTGAAAATCGTAGACCACTTATTTTATTTTTTACGGACGGGGACACAAATAAATCATTGGGTGTCAAATCAGGACTGTACGGCGGATGATCCATCAATTTAATATTTTGATCGGTCAAATATTTAATTGTCCGCTCCGATATGTGAGAGCTCGCGTTGCCATGGTGAAGAATGATCCTGCGTCTCTGGTTGATTTTTCTTATTTCTTCAAAGACTTCTGGCAAACAAATGATTGTGTATCATTCTGGATTCACTATTCTGCGATATTCTCTAGTGTCACTGTAGTCACATGCCCATTTATCCCAAAAAAGCAAGCGATCATTTGCCTCGAAGAGCTTCTTGCGCGAACAACTTCCATACTAAGACCCATACAGTCGACTGCCCATACAGGCGACTTTCGGGCTCATATACATAGATCAAAAATTCGTCACCTGTATAGATATTATACACGGCTTTAAACGCACCATGATTGTATTTTTTGAGCATTTCTTTGTACCAATAGACACGACCCTTTTTTGAGCCATTGTCATTATCATCAATTATGTAAATTTTAAGGCCCACAAATCTTTTTCACGCTAAATGTTTATGTAAAAATCTTGTGTATGCTTGTTATACTAATGCCGAAATATATCTCAATCTCACGGCATGTCACGTGACGATCTTCCTTTATCAGTTCAGGCACAATATCCATGTTTTCTGGAACAACAACCGATTTTGGATTACCTTTAAATTCGTCCGTGAGACAATGACGACCACGACTGAATTCACTAAACCAGTGATATACAGTGATTTTAGCTGGTGCCAAAAGTTGTTGAGATAATCCACGTCGAAAGTTGTAGTAAATCATCTTTAACCTGGTTGAAATTTTCATAAAAAAACAATAGTATCACGTAAATTTACTAATTTTTTTCATACATTTCATAGATTTGATTGCGAATTGAACCCACATCAAGATGATCTAGATTAGTTACTCGTTTTGGATGTAGACGCTTTTTCTTCGGTGATTTTAAGATTTCGTTATTGTTCAACTTTTTTGAAATTGCACTAACTGTACCAATACTAATATTTAGTGCAGCTGAAACTCGCTAAAAAAAATCCAATTAACTATGAGGCTTACTAAGTTATTAATACATACCTCTCTCACAGCGTTTAAAGGCAAATACGCTGTGAACAGGAACGAGATAATCCGAAACCCCATTATCTCGTTCCTGTTCAAAATAACTGAGTGATGAAACATATTGCTTACATCGACTGCTTAACGATTTTGGCATTTTTTTGCAATTATAATAGCAGATCTTTTACTACAGAACTTATAAAAACAGAAACTAGACCAGAAAATAGCTAACACAGCAAAGAATACAGTAAAAATTACAGAATTACAAAATTACAAAATTACATTTACAAAAAATACAGGCAGATTCGACGAAGAAAGTTGTGTTAGGCTGGCAACACTGTCCAGAACCACAAACCTAAATGTTATCTTCACAACGAATTCACACAATGTGATCCATCGGCTCACCCTATTTTTATCCTTTTCTAATAGAATTAGATGAAGAAGGAAAGAGAGTGCTTCGAACTTTAAATGATTTTTTCTTTCTTATGAGCTATATAATTATTGTAGTGACGATTATTCAAGTATACGATGCTACTCTATTCCATCCACTCGGGGTAGGGCTTGCGGTGGTGTTTAAAGATCGTTGCCTTCTTTCAGGATCCAGTCTTCGGTGAACTAATTTTTAGTAGTTGTCAGCAAAGCTGTCTTGTAAATATTCCCTAGTATTGAAACATTTATATTATACGTAAACGTGTGCAAAGTTTCAAAGCTCCATATTGAGAGTAGTATTAAAGATCTACTATTACTGAATGTTTTTGGCCTGCTGTACCAGCGAATTGGTGAAACTTGATTAGGCTCATGCTCATCAAAATCTTCCTCCTCTCAACCACGTCGTTGTATCATATGTTGCACTCATTGTGCCATTTAATTTAAGACAGAGATGGGCTTGAATAGCTTTGCATGATATATCATAAACTTTCTCCTTCAAATTTACTTACTCTGGAGCCTAAATATAAGTTTCTTAATTTTGAACACTTTTATTTTTCACGAACAGTTCACGAACATTTTTAGTTTTATTATATCCCTGCATCCATTTTGATATAAATTACTTAACAATACAGTTGTCAAATATAGTAAATCCCTCGTCAACCGCGGGGTTTCCGTTTCGGATAGAGGGCCGCAGTTGGCAAAACCGCGGTTGGCGAGGGGTTACACTTGAAAATAGAAAAATGTCAAATATCTCACTAAGAACAGGATTTTGTTCTATGCTATTCAATACATAACTGAAAGTTCGCTTGTCATAATATCTTTTAAACGCTGCTATTATTCCCTGATCTAATTGTTGAATAAGTGATGTAGTGTTAGGAGGTAGGAAGCAAACTTCTGTGTTTGGATCAGTAAACTAGGGATTTAGAATGGTCGGGACCATTATTAATAAGAAGTTATGCTTTGAATGGTAACGATTTTGAGGCCAAATATTGCCTAACAATGGGTACGAAGCAGTTCAGAAACCAGTCTGTAAATAATGTTGTAGTTACCCAATCTTTTTAATTTGCTCTCCAAAAGACCGGTAGGTCATTTTTGTTTTTATTTTTTAGAGCACGAGGGTTAAGAGATTTACATACGAGCAGTGGCTTTATCATGTGATTACCTGAAGTATTAGAGCAAAAGAGAAGAGTAACCCTATCCTTAGCAGCTTTAAATACTGGTGCGGATATTTCGGTTTGAGGCCCAAATGTTAGAGCAGGCATTCTCTTACAAAATAAACCTGTCTCATCGGCGTTAAATACATGATTTGGTTGATAACCCTAGCTTGATAACCGATTAGCCTTATCGTGCAGAAGCCGACTCCCAGTAATGTTTACGTAAAAAAACTTTTTAATAATTTTAAACCAACCCTTACTGACTTGGAAGCTTAGAGTTTCCTCATCTGACTCTAGATTCTCGAAAAGACGCCTAGCTTTTTCTTGAACAATTCATCTGCAAGAGGCACCCTTCTTTTTGTTTGATCTTTGATCCAAATTTCGAGCGCTCTTACCATCTTTCCCAACGTTATAGGTGGCGAGAAACATTTTTTGAACTTACTGAGTAAGTTGTAGTATATTTTAAGCACACTGTGAATTTTTTTCTAAATATTTCTGTGTGGATTTATCAAATGAAAAGACAGATAGGTAGACAGCTTATATATTCCGACCATTTGGTGGTTGAACTGCAGCGTCGTTTGTTGCCATTAGTACCTGTATAAAGTTTCAAGGGAAAACCAGGTTTGTGTACTGTATTTCAACAAGCAAGACAGTAAAACCCAACAAGGAATCGCTCCTCAGTCATGTCTGTTAGAGGCTGGATAAGCTCGGATGCCATTTAAGAGATGTTTTACATTGGTTACTGGTTAGTCTCTAGGTTTTTCGTGAAATTTAAGATTAAGTTCAAACTAAGGGTTGATAGCCGGAGGGGAGATTCTGCCTGGGGTTAATAGGTAATTATTTACCGTGGTTTCACGGCGCTGGAGCCCATACTAAGCTGTAGGTGTTTACTCTCTAAATACGCCTAGTGTATTGACGCTCCTCTAAGTTAAACTTAAACCTTAACCAAAATAGGTGCATTAAATAGAAACATGATTTATGTGCATTTTCGATGGACGATTTTCCGGCCAGCTTGGTTTCATGGCACTTAGATTTTTGTTTAACTGAAAATTAAGTGTATGCTATTTTCAGGTTGAGTAAACTGTAAACATCTATAGATTTAAATATAATTTTCTAATAAATAATTGCTGTGAGTAGTTTTTTACTAGCAAATTAATTTTTCATTGGATGTGAAAGTTATTAGCAAAAAAGTATATATATGAAAGTAAGTTTTTGTAAACGTACGTCAGTTGAGTTATCTATGTGACCCAGAAAAGTGGTTTATAAAATGTTATGAATATTAATAGCTTTTAGAAGACACATTTATGCTTGTTAATTGCCAAGATATTAAAATTGCATATGCTAATATTATTATTGGAATACCTAAGGAATTTTAAACCCCAACCCCCCCTTGGCTACGCCCGTGCTCAACATGCATTCGATTACTATAATTTAAATATTAGTAACTTAAGACTTGTTAAAAGTGTAAATAAGGTGCTATGTAACATTTTTTAAAACATATATTATTTTCTTTGGACGTCTTATGGGCGTTCTTGGTATGTCTTGTGTACCCAGTTTTCACTTGGCTTCATTAAATCATCGATGTTTGTAGCAACAGTGCTAATTTAACAATGCATGAAGGGAGTATGTTACATTATTTCTCATTAAATGGATGGAAGAATGTGATATGGGCACATAATACATTTATCCATACTAAATATAATGTTTGTTTAACCGGTTGCGTGAATCAACATATTATGTAGCGCACGTAGTCCCTCCATCCATTTAAACTACGTCAGTGTTTATCTATCAAAAACACAAGGCAGCATTAGATAGAGCACGCAGGGAGGAATATGTGTCTTACAAGATTACGCTTGTTTCGAAAAGGGAACCCAAAAAAGGCGTTCTTGTATGGAAAATTGTTAGCTTTCATATAGCACTCGCTTCCCAGAAGAAGATAGACATGTACTTCTTAAGGAATTTTACAAACTTGACATTAATGCGAATTTTTTCTTTAATTTTTAATTTAAATCCATAGATGAAAACCAGTGTTGAGGGAAATAAAGAGTGCCGTAAAACATAAAACAGCATCCTGTACATACAGCGTAACAAAAACTGGAAGTAATGAAAGAGTATGTGAAGAAGCTCTGTGTGCTTTATATCAAATAGGCAAAAAAAAATCGATATTATACAAAGTTGAGTAAAAATTGGATTTTCAGCCCCTCCTCGAGATAGTAGAGGAAGGCATTTCAACAGGCCACACAAAATAGGACAAGAAGTTAAGGACTTTGTTATGACACATATAAAGAGGTTTCCAGTGGATCTACTACTGGTGGAGTTCTACTACTCTAGAAACAGAAACCCATATAAAAATTCCTTTCTCCTCTTCTAAATCTAAGTAAAATGTATGAGTTATGTAATCAACATGGAAGAGGAATGTAATCAACAAAAACTTCCCGAGACATTTAAAATTAAGAAATGTTCCTATTCCAAAATTTTTGTGACATAGTTTAATTTATCATTTGGAAACCGAAAAAGTGTACCAAATAAGGACAAATACTTGTGATGCGGGTGAGGCAAACGAAGACCATGAAGAAAATTACACAGCAGGAAAGCAAACAATGCATCTTCCCAAACTGACGACTTCTAAGGCATTTTACCTTCATCAATTGTGGTTTTACAATTTTGTTCCAAAAAACCCAGAAAAAATTTCTTTTTGTATCTGGAATGAAGATATGGCAAACAAAGGAAGTGTAAAAATATGTAGTTCTCTACTGAGATATATTGAAGTAGACGAAAGTATAGTGGGAAAATACCACTTGATCATCTGGTCGAACTCATGTGCTGGTTAAAATAAGAATTTCCACATGGTTTGCATATGCCAATATCATATCTTGAGGGGATACTTTCGTTGTATTGATCACAAATGTCCAGAAGTTGTCCACACCTACTTGGATTCCGATAGAGATTTTGGGAGAATAGAAAAGGTATTACGAAAATATGACACTGTACTTATACCAGATAAGCACCGAGAAATAACTTCAAAGGCTAGCCGAAAAAATCAGGTCATTGATATGGCTCAACATCTTAGAAAGCTCAGTAATGTACCACAGAAACTTCACCTGATTAATAGAAAAAAATGATGAATTTAATGAACGAGTGAGATTTCGGGATGGTTTAAAATGTATAAGAGTTAAAGAGTATGGTTCTTACTTATATAAAATCATATAATGAAACAATTCCATTTAGAAAGGTTAATATCCTTCAAAATAAGAATAGGACATCAGCACCTAGCTATATTAAAATTGAAAGAATTTGTATGAAATATGGGACTAGCTCTGACGAAAAGAAAAAAATCTCCAAGAATAACTGAAGTTGGTAAGGTAAGAAATCGGTATTTTCATGAACCGATCCCAGAAAATAATAATATTTCACGTTCATGGTAATTCAAGTATTATATTTAATCTTTGTTACATCCCTTTTTTGCAAATCAGATTTTTTTTTTAACATTTTATTTTCGATGAAGGTTTTATGTATACTTTTTCTTTAGTTCTGGAAAGAAGTGAATTTTTTAAAAACAACTTTCAGTTAAAAAACATTTGTTCTTCTATACAATAACCTAAACATGATGCCCTTTGTCTTAAATAAACGCAAAAAAAGTTTACACAAAAAAACTTTGGCCTTAATTTATTCAAAAGTTTGTGTGTCTTCAATTATTAGTGCAACGCTTAGCGAAACGAGATCCGAGAATTTGAATAAAATGATTTAGTGTTTTAAAACGGTTCCAAACTAGTGGTTGAAGCTACTAGACTAGATGTCCAAAATCATAATAGCCACAAATCAGGGTGATTTGAAGGTTGATCAAGAACCACGATACTTTTTACAATTTTTTTTACCAATATCATCTACCCTTCCTACATTACAAGAAACCTTGCATATCGCGTAGAAAGGTTCTAGGTTTATTGCTTCACTACCATAAGGAGAGTCAACCAGTCACCTTTTTTATTGGGTAAACTATAAGGTAGATAATGGTTTCATATAAATATACTCACATTTAGTGATATATTTACACTTATCTCTCTAATATTATCTCTTAAGCGGTGGATTGGTATTTTGTTAAATATTTCCTTGAGTTATACATCATACTTCATAATATTTAGAGAGAAATACACATGTTCTCTAAAAAGAGAAGGAAGTTTTTTCCTCTAAAAATACAACAAAAAATTACAAATGCTATTTCTGCAGCAATTTATCATTTTGAACGAGTAATGGATATTTTTAAAAGATCATGTCAGTCCATGTAGTGGGTCGTGTACCTTATCAGTAGAATATTAATATTGGGAAGCAGAATATGGCTGCAAAGAACTAAGATTTGATTTGATTCCAAATTTAAACTGTTTTTGAGTGATTATGTGACATCTTTACCATTTGGATAAATTCGTTATGCATGAAATTTTCAGTTCAATGCCTGTGACAATATTAGGAAAAATTGGATGGAAACGGGAAAGGTTTTTGGATATTTGAAATATTCAATTTCTAGCAGATTACAGTGATATCCTTTTTTCAGTTTTTGAGGAAGCTTATTATTGTTCGTAGTCAAAGTTTGCGGATCGTAGTAGTCGTTGATACAGCGGTACGAGGGTCATAGTGACACGCATTTGATTTACGCTCATAGCGTGGATTTTTGTATTTTGTGTATTTGTATGTGTTCTTTAGGCAAGTGCGTAAAACCCATCAAAGAATAGCCTTTTTGTTACGTTAGTAATCAGGCTGGTTAAGGCTGGATAACTTTTTAGAAGTCTCATACGTTGGTTACTGGTCAGTTAATAGGCTTTCTGACAAATTGTAGGTTAAGTACAATGTAACGGTTCATAATTCCTAGGGGTGTTGACCGCTAATCTATAGTTAATGATCGTGGTTGGAAGCTCATGTTAAACTGGAGGTTCAGTCACCAAATGGATTGGATTGTTTTCAATTTATTTTTGGTCGTTTTTGAAATTATTAAAACGATTATAATGTTGAAAGATATCTCCCAATTGATGGAAAAACATGGTAATATGGATCATATCAAATCGAAAATTATAATATACAGATTCCCTTATTAGATTACCATTTATAACGATTACCAATTTCATAGAGACCTGATTAAATTGCTAATTCGTCATTTAACCGATATGCAGGTATATCATAATTATATTAGTGTTGTTGTCAGAACAACTGATCTGCATGAATATTTCGTTTATATGGTTTGAATAAAATTTTAATACATATATTTAAAATATTTCATATCAAAATATTTACTTGCGAAATTTGATTCGAAAAATATAATAAAAAAGAAAACATCTGTCCTAGAGTGGAACATAACCTGAACCTATTATTAAACCGTTAAAAGAAAAAATATAATCGTGCTTGGGTTAACATATGTCTGGAAAAAGTTAAATATAGTTAGCCTATGTTGGCCGTGAGTTTGTTAACGAATCTGGCATTACTTTCATCGATCTTTCGCAAACTTGAATTCTGCTCGCGTACGGCTGGTTGTTTTCCAAACATGGCACGTGGCTTCTGATGCATCAATTAAGTCTTTTTTCAGTTCATTTGCTTCTTATTTTTTGTAAAGTTTAAACTGGTTAATTAGTGAGGCGGTTAAAATAAATTGCATTTTTTGTTAATACAAAGAGAGGTGTGCATTACTGTTCATAGGTATTTAAATTTTGAGAATATTCGAGTAAAGTTCTTTAGATACGAGGGTAGAGTGAAAAGTTATATACTTTAAAAATATAAAATTGATCAATTGATCAATTTTGCTGTTGCTATTGGTGAAACAGTGCTTGTTTCTTCTCCATATGGGGGCATTTTTTTATTTTAGTGAAATTTGATCAATAATACAGCATAATACTCTCCTGTGACGGTCTTTCCCTTCTCTAAATAGTCGAGGAAGATAATGCCTTTCAGAAAACATTGGCTAAGACCTTTTCGGGCCACGTTTGATGGGTAGAACCCTCTGTTTTGATTGTTTTTTCGTTTTTGATGTTTAGTGATACATCCAAGTTTCATCAACAGTCGCGAATCACTGCAGAAATTCCTTCCAATTTTGCTTATGCATGTCCAAACACCGCTGTGAAGTAGTCATTTGATCCAGTTTTTGAGCCGCTGTGAGCAAATGCGACACCCATTGCGCCGCGTTCGTCCGAGATGTTTATCATCTCAATAATCTTTCTAACCTTCACTTTTCAGTACAAAAGACGCTAGAATTTCTAACTTAACAAGCGAAATGGTATGAAACTTCTGTCAAATATCAAAGAGAATCATGCCAACTTAAAAAATCAATGGTTGTATAGGTAAAGCTTGTGAATTTTTAAAACAATATCTATCTTATGTTCAAGATTAATCTTATTTTTTTTTGCTACAACCTCATTTCTGCATTGAATAACAACTTTTGCTTCCTTCTGTCTGCGGATTCCAACGCCTAGTTTCGCGGGATCCACCTGCTGTTTAATAATTCGCTTTGCTTCTTGACTATTACATATTGTTGTCGGCTTTACAATCACCAAATAGTATTTTGGATTTGAAGTTTCTCACATTTTTCTCTTCCTATAATATTTCTTCATTTAAATTAGATCGCTGGTTTTAGTACATTAGAACCTTTCTAAGGAAAAACTCAGTCTTCTAGATTTTACAGAAAAATAAACTCAGTTGTTGAATATGCGTTCCACGATTGATCTTTAACTCAACAACATTGTTAAAAATGATAATGATTAAAACATAAACACAGTTTATACATAACTCTCTTTGAAAATGATCACGTGTTCGAAACATGTCAGAGAATATCTTGAACATATTGTGAAACAAACACCAAGTGTTTTAATTATTATCATTGTTACTACGTATCAGCAAGAGCCAACCGCACAATCTTGATATCTTGATATCTTGATATCTCGTCAAATGAAAACATACATATATATAACGTAAACTAAATATACATAACGTTACAGAACCAAAAGGTATGGAACATTGTAAAATAATTAAATTAAACTTAAACTAAATGAACACAAACCAACAAATTAAAATAAACTAAAACTAAACTAAACATTTTTTAATAAATACTCCTTTAAAACATGTTGTACTTTATTTTTGGATAGAGTTCGGACACTCTGGAAAACTATTGTATATCCATATAATCATAAAATTCGCATTTTTTTTTGAACATAACTAAATATTTTATATCTGATTTAAATATTTTTGTTATTATAAGTAAGTTGTTAGTATAAGTTCTTTCTTATTATAAGTAAACATATTCTGTTCCTTAAAAATCTGTCTACAACTGTCAGTATATCTCATATTGAAAACTGATCTAAGGCATCTTTTCTGAAGCAAAAAAAGCATCCCTATTTCTGAGGAATTCCCCATAAAATTAAACCATAGTTCATCCTAGACCCAACAAATACATGATACGCCGATATTGCTGCATCAGTACCAATATTGTTAGAAATTACTCTTAAGGCATAACAATATTTAGCCAGGTTTTCTGCAATTCTTTCAATATGCAACTCTTCTCTAAGATATGATACATTTTCTGACGTTTCAATTGTTGTATTATTGTATGAAAAAGTAAAGGTGTTATGCGAGTGTTTTCCAAATAGAAGGCACATCTTTGATACATTTAAGAGAAGGTAGTGTGCACGAAATTATCGATGAAGAGTATCATCGCAAGCCCCACGTACACTCGCCAACATTCTATCAGAATTCTCCTCACTAAATATCAGGGCTGTATCATCGGCATACATAATCGTGCATTCGTCCATTACACTAGATATATCATTAGTATATAGGATATACAATATTGGCCCCAGAATAGATCCCTGTCGAATAACCTTTGTAATAGTTTTCTTTTTTGATAAAATAACCCTTCCACAAGCATTCTTCTTAACAACTTGTTGAGTACGATTTTCCAAGTATAATTTTATTAAATTTAAGTTATCACCTCTTATACTATAACTGTCCAATTTTCTAGATAAAATCTTATGGTAAACGTTGCCCAAAGGCTTGAACAAATTTATACATATGGTTAAAGTTATTTTTTTATAATTTAGTGAATTTGAAATATATGTAATTGCTTGAAATACAACCCTAATTGTGGATTTTCCTTTCCTAAAACTATTCTGATTATCACCAATTATATTATATTTCTCTAAGAAGTCTTTCAATCTGCTGTAAATTATTTTCTCAAAATTTTTACTAATGTTAGGTTACAATGATATTGGTCTATAGTAATTTTTTTCATCGATTTTCCCTTTTTATAAATTGGGTTTATAAGTGCATTCTTTAGTAATTCCGGATATACACTAGTTGAAAAACAGAGATTCACAGTAAATGATAACGGCTTAGATATATAATATGAAAGGTCTTTAATTAATTGGGTTGACAGATTGTCATCACCGACTGATTTTTTAATATTTAATTCATTTATTATTTTGCATATTTCATGTTAGTCGGTCGGTCTCAGATAGATGGTTTCATTAGCATGAGATGCCGAAAAAGCTTGTTTGCATGCAGTGGAATTAACTTTAGGCCATGAATTTATAAAGTAGTCATTCATAAAATTTACAGTTTTAAAAGGGTCGTTATATTTTCAAGCAAAATTATCTAGCGTGTTTCCACAATGATTACTCTCGAGTGTTATGTTTTTTACCAACGTCCATGTAGCCGCAATTTTATTTTCAGCCTTATTTAGAAAATCTCTTTTGGATATCTTTTTTGCTTCCCTGATTACCTGTTTCAAGATCTTACAATAGGTGACATAAAACTCTTTAGAAATTTGGTTTTTCAAGTTTCTATATTGCAGCACCCGCTTATGCCTGCAAGATATTCTTATAGATAGATAGATAGATAAAGATTTATTTGTCCCAATTAAGTGAACATTTGTACCTGCCATGTTGGCACGGAACATTGTGGACATAAAATAATAAATATAATAAATAATTCTTACAAAAGATAACAAAAAAGAAAATAAACCGAAACAATCAATTAATCAATAACATTTTACCACTAATAATGAATACTATTCTAATATAAAATATACAAATGCTTTATTTAGTTGTATTAAATCTGTCCATATGACTAAAAAAATCAGTTAATGAGTAATAAACTTTTTTAAAGAAGTCTTCCTTTAGGCTTTTATTTGCTGTAGTTTTGGACTTTAACCGGGAATTTAGAGGAAAACTGTTGTATATTTTTATAATCGTGAAGTTAACATTCTTTTGAATATAACTAAAATTATATCTTGATAGTAAAAGAGCGGACTTATGTCGGGTCGCATACTCATATTCATTTTGGAATGACTCAAAAAGTTCTTTGACATCATTTTTAAAGATATTCCGAAACCAGGATATCAAAAACTTTCATATTTGTTGTTTTATACTACTTCGATACTTTATTTGTTTATTCATCTTCATGACTGATTCGAAACTAAGCCATAGGACATATTTTCTTAGAAAAATTATATGTGAAATAATTGTATATTATATGAGAATCTGAGCATATAAATGAGAAAATTATGGAAATATTACACGTCTAAGGCAATTAAAAAAAATATATATAATTAAAAAAAAATCACCTAACATTACTCGACCCAAAATTAATCAGGCCAAGTTTCTAATTAAAAGACAAATATAAAAAACTATTAGATTGCTACAATTAATCAATGAAAATCACCTGATTTAATGAGTAGAAAATATTTTAGGTAGTTATGTGAAAAATTCGGAGAAGAAAATTTATATTGTCTAATGCATTTTTTTCTATTATCTTTAGCAGTTTTTTAAGTCAGTCCATCTCTCTTTATTTATTGTTTTTTATATCAAATAAATAGATAGATAGATAGATAGAATGATATTTATTTGTTGTTAATAAAGTTATAAAAATAAAGTTAATTATATAAACTGTTGTATATTTTTATAATCGTGAAGTTAACATTCTTTTGAATATAACTAAAATTATATCTTGATGGTAAAAGATCGGATTTATGTCGTGTCGCATACTCGTGTTCATTTTGGAATGACTCAAAAAGTTCTTTGTTGTTATATACAAACATAAAAGAATCATGAATGTACTTGTTTACCAAAGTGAAAATCCTTTTTTTAACAAAGATATGATATAACAAAGATATATATATATATAACTGAAGTTAAAAATTGCTCGAACACATCTTTTTTGAAGCTGAAATATTCTGCACATATCAGGTGAGTTTCCCCAAAAAAATCAATTCGTATCCTATTCTAGACGAACGAATGCGTGATACGCCGAAATTGCTGCATTTATCCCTACATTTTTGGAAATAACTCTCAAGGCATACCAATATCTTGATATATCCAACGAAAGTTTTTTAATATGGCCCTTCAATCTAATCTTCGGTCGATCACTAATCCAAGTACTGAGGCACATTCTGTCGTTTTAAATTCACTGTTGTAAACAAAATTGATGCCGTTTCTTTTGCGATTTTCAAAAAGAATACACTGTGTTTTTGATACATTCAAGAGGAGATCGTGGGCAGAAAAATACTGATCAAGAGCATCGCGCGCCCTATATACACTTGCCCATCCATAATACTCCCCTCACTAAATATAAGGTTCAGATCATCTGCATACATAACTGTTTGTTCACACAATACATTAGTGATATTATTAAGATATAATACAAACATAAATTGACCCAAAACCGAACTCTGCGGAACACCCTTGGTAACATGTACCCTCCCTGAGAGAAAGGCCCTGCCATCAGTATCCCTTATTAATACCTGTTGCGTACGATTTTTTAAATACGATTTAATCAGTTTAGTTACTCAAATTGGTATACAGTATATTTACTTTGGTATACAGTTCTTCATGGTTAACACTATCAAAAATTTAGACAAATCAATGCACATTGTCATCGTGGTTTTTTTAGCATTTAGTGCATTGGATATATGTTGATTTTCCTTTTCTGAAGCTATTTTGGTTGTCACTAATTATATAGTACTTTTCTAAAAATCTTATCAATCTTTTATAAAATGCCTTCTCTAATATTTTATTAACGTTGTTTAGTAGTGCTATAGGACTGTATTTTTTTCTTCATTTGATTTGCTCTTTTTATATATTGGTTTTATAAGCGCATTTTTCAATAAATCAGGATAATGACCACTGGAAAAACAGAGGTTCACAATAAAAGATAACGACCTAGATATATAGTTTGCAATCTCTTTAATTATTTATGTTGGAAGATTGTCATCGCTGACTGATTTTTTTTTTCTTTAATTCCTTTATTATTTTCGAAACCTCATGCCAATCCGAAGAAACTGAAGCATTGCAGGCTATAATCGGACGCATGTCCAAACATGAACTCACAAATGTCTTTATTCGACATATTTTTTGCTTTCCCAATTACTTGTTTCAGTATGTTACAGTATGTATTATAAGATTGTTTAGAAATTTGCCCCTTTATTATTTTGTAATGGAGCACACGTTTATAATCGCAATATGGTTTGCATTACGTACGTAACCCGCGTGTACACGGTAATGATGATTAGAAACCGAAAAAAGGCATTTTACGACCAGAATATTGATTGTAATAGAGGAAATAATAATCCGATCTGATGTGTTTGAGGATATTGTCTTCCGAAGGAGTGTTGGAACGTTACAAGAGAATTTTAATAATTTTTATGCTGAAAGTGCCCGGAAAATAGCTTGAACCATTCCAAATCAGATTCAAACATTTGACAGTACCGTTGACATCCATTCAGGCGAATAAAGTTTGGATTAATTTGATTTGTGAACATTATCTCAATTGAGAGATATTGTAATTAATTTAAAAAGACCACATCTGATGATATATGTAATGTAAACTTTTTAAAGAACATATATCAGCAAGTGGGCTATCCATTACTTAATTTAATCAATACGTTGCTGTCCAGTGGTCGAATTCTAAGGATATATATATGTACAAATATAAATGAATTGCAAATTGTATGTAATAGCCAAGTGCTAAATAAAGATTATTAGTATTCTAGTTACCCTTAATGTAAAACCTAAGCTTATGCTGGTCGATATTACAATGTTAAGATGAAAAAGCAATTCAGTTCCCCTCATCTTAGCATGAGATTTTACGAAAAGTGTGACACGTCTGCAAGAGTACGACACGTTGTCCTACTATGGCAATCGATTTTGAGCCACCAAAGCTCTCGAGGTTCTTTAAAAATCTTTTACTTATCAGGTCTTCGGCAGATATAACGATGGCACTACTTCTACCTTACTTAGTTTCCACTGGTTCTTCAAGTCGTATTCCAGATTTTCATACTTTGTGGACTGCTATGTCAATTGCAAAATCCCTTTTCTCCATTTTTATTAGAGCATCTAGCTTGTTATAATCAACCGTTCGATTGGTCTGTCCTAGTAAAGAATGGCATCGGATGATTCAAGTACCGGAGAGGGTAAGTTCTTATAATATGGAGGAGCTGCTCTTTCTAATAGCGAGCATTTTAGTGCTATTTGCTGATGCATAATTTTCTTCAGCTGATTATGCCGCCCTGAATAAGCATTAGGGGCAAAGGTCGGGCAACTTTCAATAAGGTGCTCAATTGTTTCCCCCACAGATACGCATTTCCTGCACCTGTCAACAACACCCAAGTGCGGTATATGCCTTTCATAGTTTTTTATTCTTTATTATTACCCTATCTTTATTATTACCCTATCTTGACTAGATATCGCGAAATCTTCTCTTTCTGGAAACAGCAGTACATCGGTCAGACATTTTAGAGACAATTGTTCGTCAATGGTGTCATCTTCGAGTCACTTAGGATACACTTTAAGGCATTAATACTGTTCAGTGGAATAGGATTAAGCATTTCCTTCGGTTTCAGTCAAATCTTCACCTTGCAATTCAAGCAATTCTTGAATGTCACTTGATACTATCTATTCCAAACCGTTTCGCCCTTTGCCATTCACAACTTAAGCAATGTTTTCAGTTAATATTTGAATTTGTATGGATTTTCCATCATTACAGTTATTCCATCATCTGATAGTTAGATTCGGCCACAGTTTTTTTGCCAGCATGATTTCAATGTGTATAGCTTCAGCTCTTGCAATGATTCTTTTATATTAACAATACATGTAAAGTGTCAAAATTTTTCAAACATTGTATAACATTCATATCAGGATCACATTCCAGTATAATTTTAAAGGTTTGCCTAATATAATAAAGTTTAAAGGCCTGGATTGTTCCTTGGTCCATAGGTTGTGTGTAGGAGGTTATTAGGAGGCAAAAATGTCGCTTTATATTTGGATGCATAGTTTCAAGCTAACGAGGGTGAACTGGAGCATTGTCCAAATCTAGAAATGTCTTGAATTCGAAATTATTTTTCTTTAAATAAGTTTCAACTTCAGGAACAACAATCCCGGAATCAGTCACAGAAAATTGCACTTATTATCCAAGCTTTCTTGTTTGAACGCCAAAACACTGGTAGGTTGTTGTTTTGATATTTTTAAAACACGAAGATTTATCGAACTGTAAAGTATAAGTGGCTTAATTTAACAATCTCCTGATGCATTAGAACAGTGCAGCAGTGTAACTCTATCTTTTGCTGCATTATAACTAGAGGTGGACTTTTCACTTTTGGATATGAAAGTTTTGTTTGGTATTCTTTTCCAAAACAGGACAGTTTCATCAGCATTAAACACTTGTTTACGTTTATATCCACCATCAGCAATTATCTTTGAAAATTCTTCTGGATATGTTGCTGCTGCTGAAGTGTCTGCAGATGCAGCTTCTCCAATAGTTTTGATGTTACGCAGGATTGGCACAGGCAGTGTTGAACTTATTGAATCAACCTTCCGATGCTTGAAATTCTCCATCCGTATGTTCATCACCAGATTCATGTGCGTAAAGACGCTTAGTTTTCTCACGGATTATAGCACCACTCTATGAGGCACTTTTTTCTGACTACACTCTTCAATCCAATGTTAATGCAGCTTATTTTCCAGTTATTTTTCGCTAATAGTGAGGTTTAAACTGTAAAATGTCTTATTTTGTCTTCTGATTTCTTGATGGATCGTAGAGTTGATTCATAGACATTAAAAAAACGTAATATGGATGCAAACGATTCGTCAAGGCGTAAACGGTCAAGCTTTTCTATTTTCACCTTAAGCGGCAACACGCCGCTTTTTTCCATGTAGGAACTAATTTTCCTATGCTTTTACTTGACATTATAAATCGCGAACAGAGCAGAAGAGACACGTACTATTCACTCGAAATTATTGCGACGAATGACAAATTGAATCAATAAAACAAAAGATTCGACACCGATCGTTTGAAGGCGACTTGTAGTAAAAGCTATAGCGTCAAGCGTAACTCGCCGGTGTGTACGACGGAGGTGACTTATTAGTCAAAGAACTTTCGACCCAGCGACAATTAAGACTTAGTTGTTCATAAATACTTTGATACTTTGTATAAATAAACACGTATTATGTAAAAATGTTATGTATTATTCTAAAAATAAAATATGGTAATGGATAACATAAAAATTGATCCGCGAATAAAGACATTTTCAGCCGTGAATACCAGAAGTGGTCACAATTTTTCAATCCGTCACTACTGAAAATGAGAATAACGGAAGTGTGAATAAGAAGCCTTGACTGTATATGCAAATACAGTTTATCCTTTTTATATTGTGTTTTGGTGTTTCTAGGTGTGATAATCTAGTTAGAATGCTGTAACACAAAGCATATTGTGTATTTATATTTGATTGTATGAATTAATTGAAATTCAAATAAGTAAGCCGTTCCTTGGACAAGTTAAGTGGTGTTATAAAAACATAACCTTTTAAAATTGATTTTTTTTCTTTTGTGATGATAATGTTGAGCCAAAAACAAGTTCAGTCACTTTAGACATTTGTTTTATTGAATTTGGGACACGTAATATCAAATTAATATTTACAATAATAAAGTCAACAAGTAGGTCTTGTAATCATTTTAGCTGTAATATGTTCTTAAAATATTTTTATATTTATATAAGGTACAGTTGCGGCACGTGAGGGAGGGCGTTGGGTTAGGTTTGGTTTGCTGCCCCTCTAGCATTTATCACAGTAAACATTTTTTCAGAGCAAAACACCATATTTTATTTTCATTCAGTTTCACACCAAATAATGCTGATACAAATGCCACCCTCCCGCCATAATTTTTACATTGTTGGTCGGACGTTTATTTCCAGCGACCGTACGCTACATCATCTTATCTTGTCGTTGGCGTTATATCTTTTGTTGGTTGCCAGAATTGGGGGATTTAACTGCTTTCTAAAACATGCGATTTTGACGTAAATTCACTGCAACCAAGCGTATCGGTAATTAGTTGTAAACGCTAATTTGACGGGTGCGGAGCGTTTGATATAACTCGCGTCGCATATTTCGTTCGCCTCGCGAATACTTGTTTTGATTTTGGATTTGCTACATGTGTACACACTGAGTAGTACTTTTTAAATAAAAATAATAACTTTTAATTACAAACATGAAGGTGTCTGCATTAAAACAGTTAATAATGGTGGCGTTAATAATGGCGAGGTGCTATTCACCTACGAAAATGTGTACAATAACCCTTTTTTGTCATAAAACTTGGATATTTTTTTGAACTTTTTGAACTTCACATGAACTTTTTCGAATTTTTTCTATTGATTTGCAGTTACAATAAATTGTTTGAATGGTTGTTCGGGAAATGATAAGTACCTACATATTCAATCCTTTATCTGCGCAACAAGCAATAACCCATCCTCCAATGTCTTTATAAGTAATAACAATACAAAATTTTAATGTTTTCCTGGTTCACCTCCTGTATAGGGTTTCGATAGCATGAAAAGGAAAAAGGAGGAAGGGAAAAGCAAAAAAAATCTTCATCAGCACTATTTTCTTCTACTCCCTCCCATTTTAAAAATCCACGAGCCACCAATGAGCCTCTATTTCATTCTACGTTGGCATTCGTATTTTTTTTTTTCCTGGTTCAAGTTTCTTTGTTGGTGATAGAGATTCTTTGTCGTATTTTTGTTACCACCAAGTAGTGATTCGACTCTGATGATCAAGCATACTTGAATATGATCTGCTATCTATCATGACATGATCTATTTGGTTTACTGTTATATCCATCAAGTGAGACCCATATTCCTTTATAGATATTTTTGCGTTGGAACTTTTTGCTCATTACCTTAAATCCTTGCATAAAGCGAATTGTGTTGCTTGTTCCCCATTGTCATTTGTGTTATCATGTAGACTGCATTTGTTTACTAATGGGGTATATTCCAGTTATTTTCCAATTTGGACATTAAAATCCTATGTCTATCCTATGTATATCTCACTTTCCAGAAGCGGGGGTTTATTTATATTGAAAAAGTCCAATACGAGGCTTAAATATTTCGTACCATACCCAACCCCCTAACTGGAGACTCTTCTGCAGGGGTTACCATACCTTAGTCGATGGGTTTCGGTATTTTAGGCTCCGGGGGTGCGCCTTTACCGTTCTCCGTTAGCTGCGCCCCGCACATATTAATGTAGGTGCTATAGACCCAGATTACACAACGAGGACGTGGAAATAGAATTTGTTGGTGCGTTTTTATTAGATTGTAGACTTTGCTTGGACATTTGTTATGGTCTAGATGTCGGCAACCTAGACTTTTTCCGAGACCCTACTACCAACCATTTGAGCCGCGTTCCGCAATACAACGGTATTAAAAATATCTGAACAAGGTGGAAAGAGGAAGGATTGTGGGTGGTATAATATTCAGGGTGTAACCATCTGCAGTGTATTTTTGTTTAGCTTAGACAGAGATTCTTTTTTTCAGTAAATGGTTATGGTTGAGTCGAAAAGTTGATTCTTTAGAGCAATTCACATAAGAAAAATAATGGTTAAACAATCCCACAGTACTGAAAGTTCACTAAAAGTGTTACTTTCAGTAAGGTGGAATTTTATGGAATTATTCACTATGAGATTCTGAATTCTAATGAAACCATAAGTATTGAATATAATTATTCTCAGCTTGATAAACTAAACATAGATTTGTTTCAAAAAGTCCAAAACTTATTAATCCCAAAGGTGTTATTCTTCTGCACGACAATGCAAAACCTCATAGTGCCAGAACCACCCAAGAAAAAAATTCGAGTGAGTTTGGAAGTACTTCCTCAACCACTGTATTACTACCGATTACTATAAAATCCTCCTCATTTCACAAGGGAATATAATGTCTCTCAGAGACATGGACGAATATTGTCAATAATTATAGAGATTATATTGTATATTAAAGCTGCATTAATTCTTAAATATAATAAAATATTCTACAGTATCAAAAAACGGCATTCGTTATGTGATGGATGACAAGCCATATTTTGACCAGATAAATCATTCTAGTATAAATTGCAAATTTATTTATTTGGTGGTCACAGATTATTAGTAAAAAAAAATTAAATGGTATTTTGTATTAAGAGTAATAAAATTGGACGTACGCCAGAAACATCAATCTTTCAATTTAGTGGTTAATATTTCATTCATGTCACCTGCCATTACGTATGTTTAAATATACGTATTACTTTATTAGTTCCTTTGGTAAATTGGGAAGATCCAAATGGAGTAATGTGGCGTGTTCATATATCTTTTTCTTTATTTGGGTTTTCCGCCACGACTAAAACTCAAAAAATATCAAACATATCTCTTCTTCTGTAAATAAATAATCACTGGGTAAAAACAAAAAACCAGAGACAAATTTCTCAGCGATTTTTTTTTGTAATAAATTTACCTAACGAACAAAATTGTAAAAATATAAAAAATGTTCTAAAAAAATATAGAAAGTTTAACGTTAATGTTGCGGGAAGTATTCTCCTCCCGTTTTCAAAATGAATCTAAAAATAAATTATATTAAAAAATAAATATATTAATTTCTATAAATTCTGAAAAGATAGGAAGTAAATATGTTTTTGTGAATATCAATAATACTTACATTAATGTGACAATGACATGGTATGGTATTTCTGTTCAATAGCACATGGTAATTCAAATTGAAGTGATTATCTCATAATGACTGGGAATAGATGGATTTTGATCAACGTTTTGAGTGTTTGGTGAGTTATCCACTTAAAAATTATAATATTTAGATAATAGTTTGGATAGTTTCTTAAAGGGCCTTTCAAATTGAGCGGTTTTTTTAATTCTTGAATAAAACACATAATTTGCCTTGATTTCAATAAACTTTTTATTGATAATTGAAGCATAGTGTATGACATTTAAACACGAAAGACAATATCTGCCAAATGATCATCTAGGACCTAGGATCAACGTAGGACTACTCTTTTGTGAAAATTTTGGATGTCGTTTGGCATAACCGTGGCACCAATGACTTGAATAATTTCATCCTTTAGTTCAGGAATCAATTGTGGATGATTTTTATATACTTGGTATTTCACGTAACTCCAAAGAAAATAGTCCAACGGTGTCAAATCACATGATCTTGGTGGCCAATTAACATCACCGTTTCTTGCAATAACTCCTCCATGAAATTTCTCTTTCAATAAATCACTTGTTTTAGTAGCAGAGTGAGGTGTAGAGCCATCCTGTTGGAACCACATATCCTCCAGATCAATATTATTCAATTCAGCCTACAAAAATTCAGTTATCATCTCACGATATCGAACACTATTCATAGTTACAGCTTTACCAGCAGCATTCGGAAAGAAATACGGATTAATTACATCTCCTGACTATAATGCACACCAAACAATGATTCGTTCAGAATGTAAAGGTTTCTCATGAATCAATCGTGGATTTTCCTCACCCCAAATGTGGCAATTTTATTTATTAACATAGACATCAATTTAAAAAAGTTCTTCATCTGAAAAGATGATTTTTTGATCATCTATTTGTTCTTTGATTCAATTGAGAAATGCACGACGTTTTGAATGATCCATTGACTTTAGTTCCTGTGTTATTTGAACCTTGCCTTCAGCCTTGCCTTCAGCCTTGAAATATGCCTTCAGAGCTAAATCCTTTCCTAAAATACGCCATGTTGTGGATTCGCTGAATTCTATTCAAATTTTTGTGAACATCGTCTAACGGAAATTTCTGAGTCTTCAGCAATACTTTCACGTACCAAATTAATATGCTCTTATAAGCGACCACTACGCTATATATTGCTCTTCTATTTTCCATCGAATCAGTTTCTTAAATTTTTTGAACAATTCGATTGATAGTGCTTTCGGATTGATGATTGTGTAAACCGTAAATATCACGTAATTGTATATTAATATTTTTTACTGAACGCCCATTTTCATAAAATAATTCAATATTTTGTCGTATTTTGTACGACTCCATTTTTATAAATGTCATACATTACACTTCCGAAATGACACTGAATCTAGGCAAATTTCCAACGCCATCTATGTTCTATTCAATAATTAAAAAAAAACCGCTCAATTTAGAGACCAGTTATTATTTTATGTATGATTTATTAGTCCGTTTTTAAATCTAATTAGGTTTAGATTTATGTGTTGTATATTTGTAAGTACATGATTTGTAAGTACATAACACTAAATTTTAAAAACAGTATATGGTTTAGCAAATTAGGTAATATAGCTGCACAAAACCATTGTGGCATAAGTCGCATTTGGGACACTGCATTCTTTAGCATTTTAATTAAGAAGTAATGTTGCTGAAGCTGTCGAAATGAATTGTGTCGTTTTGGGGAACACATCTTGTGGGAACTACAGTTTGAATTGTTGAAGCATCTTTAGACCCTTTATGCGGAAGTAATAAAAGAGAACTAATACTACTATATACTACTGAGGGTGAGAACTGGTAAGTTATATTGTACTACCACACCGCTCAGCCACATGCCGTAAAAGGTATAAAAGGTGTTATGTGCACTTTAAGCTAGAAAGTTTTTTCCTCGCAATATATTTTTCAATTATTGAAAATAACGGAGATGGTCTTGAATAGTAAATGTGAATTTGTTTTTCTGGCAAATGAATTTTGTAAATACGATAACGAATTAATTCGTAAACTGAATATATGCGAATCGGAAATTATTTTTGGGCTTTCTTCCAATACTCAGAATTATTTAAAATAATTTAAAATGCATATTATTCATTTTTATCGGCATTTCAAATGCATATAATATTATTGTTATTATTTTTCCCTCTACTTTGATTCTGTGATATTTTTCTCCTTATTTTATATAATGTAATTGAAATTTTGTTTAATAATATTTTTGTTTAAAATTTATTTAATATATTGTTATTTGCAGATCTTATAAGCATTTATATATATATTAGGATTCTGTTAATACGTTACAACATAGACGTTTAAAAGAAGTTTGACTGTGTGATTTCAGTGAATAATAAATTTATCGTATTACATGTAAAATAGGTTCTCATGGTTGAATTAAATGTTAGGGTTAGTCTTCAGCTTGTCAATCCGTTCGTTTGAAAAGTTTTTAATTTTTGATGACGTCCTATTAAAATCTCATTATACACATTATCTCTGGGTAGACAGCTTCGCACTCGAGACAGAAAACCAAGAGAGAAAATACTTGAAAATGCCAAATGAGAGTTTCACTCTTCTACCCTGGTCAGAATTAATTCCTTTGCAGTTTTGGACAGGATGTTGTGATTGTGGCTTGCTCTGGAAATAAATATTTACAAATCTTTTCAATATGATCCATATCAGGCGAATTGGGTCATCATTCTAATCTGATAAATTTATCAGCATCAAGTGCCACCTGTAGCCTTTTGCCTTGGTGTGGCCTGCGTTATAATTCATGAGGTTACTGTTATAACATTTTGTGTGTTGTGTGGATAGATCATGTATCCCGATAAAGATTATGCCCCGATGAAGTTTATTGTACTTCCATGGTAAAGAGTGACCACTTTGATAAACTTTGTTAACGCTCCGGCTCTCTCCATTCCTTTGACGATTGTCATCACTGACTAGACAACATCAATATTCGTTAATTAAGAAGACTTCACTAATTGAAAAATCCAACACCTATAGCCTCTCAACGCTTACTAGTGGCAGGGAGAATTCTTTAAAATATGCTGGTTTGTAAATTTATACTATATGGTCTTCAACAAATTGTGATAGGTGCGTGATGGAACGTTATGTTGGAAATGAACTCTGATGGGTACGTCATGGAATTTCGGTTCGTATGACAATAATTGCGTTACATACATATCCTCTCTTTCATCTAATGATACTGAAATTCATATTTTATTTTATGATATGATATAGAAATATTTACCAAATTTGTAGGAGATATGCAGTGATTCGTATATTAATAGCTTTAAATGTATTCAGTTTCTTATTCGAGAATATCGCTTTTCTCATAAAAAATCACTGCATTTATATTAACACAGAAGATATAATAATTCTGAGAAAAAAAATTGTAAAGTTACTAAATCACCAATCCAAAAACTATGATAAAATTAACATTTTAAGCAAGTATGTGAAAATGCCCATTTGGCAAATATTAATTTGTTAATATTTAACCAACAAACTACAAATACACTAATGAACACAAATGAATAAACTAATGAATTACAATAACAATGTAATGTTAAAACATTTTTTTAAATTAATAATTGTACATTAATTAATACCCTACATCAGTTATGAAGGATGTAGCAATATTGCCACGACAGATCGTTATTTCAAAATTTCGACAAAAATTATTTTAGTATTTCAGTGCGTGTTTTTATTCTCGATTTATAACCCAAAAATATATTATACGCGAATATCATGATATGCTTTTTATTTATGGGAAACCTCTCCAAAATTCCGAAGGAGCTACCTAGGTATATTTACATTTACGGGCAACCATACCATGAAATCCATTTTCCAAGTTCTTCAAAGACTTTTGGATAATGATAGTTGGGTTTCAACATTTCTGGAATGTGGAAAACTCAACTCTTCTACCCTCTCTACAATCTTGTACCCGTTGGTAATGATAGGGATAAAGTGTTCCTGTCTCCACACTTTACTATGACCAACTTCAACTTGACCTGCTATAGACCTAGTGCTCGTTGTTGAATTTCTAAAATTTATTTCTCAATCTTTACCATTTCGCGTGGAGGAGGTCTTCTAGCGTGACCTCCTCGTTGTGCCTTTAGTACCCTGTATTTCGAAGTCTTGTAACTAAATTTACAAACATCCGCGGAGCCGGACGATTTCTTAAAGGAAACCTTTCCGCGTACAAACGACATGTTGCGGCAATTGCGGCAACGAATGTTGCGACAATTTTGGAGAGCATCTTAATGGATGACTTCTCGTTTAATTTATGCTTTGCGCGTTGCCATGTTTATTTTAATATTTATTTGTAAATTATTTATATGCAACAATTAAGTTATGTAACTTAATATATACACTGTTTAGTTTGTTGCAAGGGATTTGAGAGAAGAGAAAATAAGTAAGATTGTGTAGAAAGCCACTCCAACCAGTTACCAAATGGTGTATTGTGCGAGCTAGTGCAGCAAAGTGGAGTAAAGGTTCGTAGAAAACTTTAAATGCTTAAGGTGATTTTTGGCATCTTGAGTTTGGTAAATAACGCATTTTCTGACTTTCTTAAATTTATATGAATAATGCCAAAAACTAAAGTTGCTGGATAAATTATGTCTGTACTCCACATCAAGTGAGCTCGGATAGGTAGAAAACACTTGCGAAGTGTAGACATAAGACTACTAGGCAGTAACTCTGTAGTAGGCATACCCCAGTATCAGTGTGATTGCCGAACAGCAGGGTATTTATATACGCTTAATTACAGGTCTATATCAAAGAGAACACCGTAGCGAAAATGTACAATTACTAGGGTGGATTAAAAATTAAAGGATTTACGTTTTTGAGATACCTAGTTATTCACTGTTCAAAACATTTTCATTTCTATGCTTCGCAAATGCTGCTTAACGATAAGGCGGGATGCTCATAATTTTCCTGGAAGTTTTGTAGTGTTTTGTGAGCGGTGTGTATTCATACGGTATATTTCCCCTGTCCATCTCGTATTTCATGAGCGCCATCAGTAGCTTTGAAGCCTTTTTTAAAACAATGCCTAAAAATTACTCAAATTTTGAGACTAATTTTTCTCATATTAACGTTTTTGCTAAAAACCATCGACTGAATATTTCGCAGTGGAATCACCTTAATACTGAAAAAGGAATGTTTATTTGTTAGAGCAAAAAGTTATAACCGGATTAAATATCTGAGAAGCCAAATATAATCTTTTAATTATAAAAAAAAGAAGATAAATACTTTTGTCACACTCGAGTATTATCAAAGAAAAGAAATATATATTTAGACTCAATTATTAACATGCGTTCTTTCATATTTCCAACATTTTATATTACACAACCTAAAAAATCCCCAATACCTTGGATAATTATAAGATATAACTAGTTAAATCATTGGGTGACTAGTTAGATTCATGTGATAAATTAATTTGGCCTTTACCCATATGATTGTCTTGTTCTATTCTTGATTATAAGCGTGGCCTGTTTAGATTTTAGGTCGCAACGCTACGCATACATATATTATTTTTAATTATTGGACGTAGCTATTTCCATAATTTTCTCATTTTGTTTAGTATACGTTGGAGTTATTTTAATGTTCTTTTTGGTGTTTTAACAGCTGATGAATGATAGAAGCTGTAATGATGTAGGAAAACGACATAAGTACTAGTCAAAATTATATCCTGTCTATATTTTTCACAAAGGCGAATTTCCATTTTCATAATCAGATGTCTAGGTTTACATTTTGAGATGGTAAAATTGATAAATAAAACGTAATTATTTAAATTATGCTGTTTTGTTATTTTGTATACATCTACGAAATTTCTAGATACATATATTCAATATACAAGGTGTCCCAAAAGAAAGTTTCTTTTTGATATAGTGATATAAATAACAGAGAGACACACGTCCATCAAAAAAACCTTTATTAATTATTGAAGTATACTTTTTTGGAAATTACTTTTTAAAAATAATGTCATACAAATGTAAAACTTCACGCTTACGGCACTCATCTAAACAAACAGCAAAATTCTTTAGGACGGCTTGGCACATAATCTCTGGAATGGCTACCATTTCGTGTCGGATATTTTCTTTTAACTGCGCCAAAGAATCCAGTTTATTGACTTAAACTTTACTCGATTTTAGATAGCCCCACAAGAAAAAGTGTATAGGGCTCAAATCAGAACTACCAAGAAGCCAATTTATGTCACCTCTCCTGGAGATTAATTTATTTGGGAAAATGTCACGAACTCGTGGCAGAGATATGTTGGAAGTGTGTGACGTTGCTCCATCCTGGTGAAACAGTTTTCTTTGATTATAATAGCCCGTCAGCTTTGCAGTTCAGTTACTAAAAAAATGGGTATGTACTTTGAATCACACGATAGAAGTGAAAACTTCTACCATTGTATCCAGGACGATTCGTATCGATTATTATAAAAGCATTATAATATGTATTTTGTATTATCTTTTACGTTTTTATCTATGGTAGGTTTTATCTATGGTAGGTAGGTTCATTGAAGTTCAAATTGATCAAACCGGATTCAATTCATAAAACAAAACAATAATGAATATTATAATGATGAAATTAACAAAAAGAAAATAAATCTGAATTTCGATTTAGTAAATGAATTTGGATTTAGTAAATGTTATATTTTCATCACGTATTGCAGTTGAATGCCTTCCGTTGTGGTTCCGTGTAGGTACATTTTCAATCGAATGGCGGTTTTCTGAGAACGACTTAAACCACCTGAAAACCTAGGCCGTTGATAAAACCATTGTGTCCATTGGCTTGTTGAAGTTTTGGAAATGTTCTCATCGAACTGTGTCCAAGTCGTTATTTGAAATTGTTGTCACTCATTTTCAGAATGCACTATATTGAATTGATTTAATATATCGATCTGGTTGGGGCCGAAAGTTGAAGGACGTCAAGGCTAACTAATGGGTTGTAGCGTCATAGGAAGAAGAAGAAGAACTGATGGCAATATAATAAATAATAATAATATAAACATTTTTCAATAGCTTAAATGGCTATTAACGAAGAATATTGTTATACATTTTATTTTGAAACAAAATTTGAAAAATCAAATTATATTCTTCGTGCAACTAAGTGAAACAGTTTTAATAAAGGGTGTCTCATAGGGAGCGTACAATTTATAATTTTCACCATATTTTCCTGTGAGGTTAACAATCTTGGTAGTATGACATTTATTATCTACTGTTGTTGCGATTACCAGGGCATGTTTAAACAAAATAATAACGCATTAATATTGTTAAAATGTATTAGAAATGCGATGAAAAATGTATTGAAAGCATTCACAAAAATCTATGCAATTTTCATAAACGAAATGTCGAATAAGATCACATTAGGGTTTGTTATAAAGAAATTATGAAGACAGCACTTAGGTAGTTGGAAAATGTTTCTGCAGTTAATGAAAGTGTTACTGCAACTCTAAGATGATTAGTTTGGTATTGAGTAGAGCTATTAGACATTTTCAGAAACTCGTGCACTGAATATTAGCAAGAGAACTATTTATATAAGTGTGTAATATATTATTAAATATAATTATAATTTTATATTCTTATTATATTATTATAATTTTCATTGTACATTAATAGTACAGAAAATTGCCTTTCCTTTGTGAGGTAATTTTTACAGGCTTTTCTAGGTCTGCCACGGTTCTCTGTGGTTCATTCGACTTCAACGTGACAACCGATGAGCTGATATTGAATGTATATATATATATATATATATATATATATATATATATATATATATATATATATATATATATATATATATATATATATATATATATTATTATTATTATTATTAGGTGCGTATAGACCCGGTTGGATCATGCAAAGCATTCTGACTCATTTTCGAATGTTCTTTCTGATCCTCCACACCTCTCTCATCCTTTTTCCGTGGATTCTCTTTCTCTCCTCCGTCCACTTTGTTCCCGATCTCCTCGAAACTTCGCTTTCTGATGCATCGTTCCACATATGTATTTTGTTTCTGAACGTTCTTCTATCCTCAATCTCTGTCGGACCCATTTGTGCCTTTCCCAAATCAGCTCCGACTTGTGTGATCCATGGTACTGTGACTTGACTCCTTGTATGTATGTAAGAATTCTGTTGGTGAGTCTTGTCGGTGGGAGTCTACTGATATGTACATAGAATTTCAACCTTTTTTTTCCTATGTCCGCCGCTACATTGGACAATCTCTCTGTGGTCTTTCGAGAATGTAGTCTGTATCCTTCCTCTGTCAGTTTTGGGCCAATAATCATCCTCATAATTTTGCGTTCTTCTTTTAGTATGTTTTCTATGCTGCTTTTTGTATGAAGTACAAGTGTCTCGCTTGCGTATAGTACTTCTGGTTTGATTACTGTGTGGTGGTGTCTTATTTTTGCGTGTGTGGATAGGCATTTCTTATTTTAGATATTGTGTGTCTTGCCGTATGCCCTTTTCATCTTCTGTAATCGAGTCTTCTGTGCTATCTTCTCTTCTCCTGTGTGTTCGAGGATCTCACCTAGGTATTTGAAGTGAGTGACCCTATTTATTTTGCCGTATTTGGCGTTTAAATTTTGGACATCTAATTTTAAGCAGAAGAATTCGGTTTTTTGAAAAGAGATTTGTAGGCCGACTTTCTCTGCATATTCCTTGAGGACTTCAATTTGTTTGGTTGCCCTTTTTTCATTATCTGCGGATATGGCTAGGTCGTCTGCGAAGGCCAGGCATGATATTTCTATGTTGTATTTGGATCGTCCGAGTCGTATTGGTTTCCAGTGTCCTTGATTTTTCAGTTCTTTTTCCCATTCCCTTGTGACTTTGTCCAAGACCAGGGTGATTAATAACAGTTGAAATGAGTGGGGATAACAAATCTCCTTGGCGTACTCCATTTTTAATCAGGAAGGGTTCGGAAATTTCTCCCATAAATTTCACTTTAGAGGTTGTGTCAGTCAGTGTCTGCTTGATCAATCGTAGTGTTTTGGGGTCGAGTCCTTGTTCTTATAGGATGTTGAATAAAGATTTTCGGTCGATCCAGTCGTATGCTTTCTTGAAGTCCACAAACGTGCAGATGATTGGAACGTTCCTGATAGCTTTGTATTTCAGTATTGTTTTTAAGTTAAATATTTGATCAGTGCATGAGCGACCAGGGCGAAAGTCTGTCTGCTACTCGTCAATTTTGTGTTCTAATTGTTCTAGTGTTCTCTGTGCTCTAGTGCTCTCTGATTCCTCTGTAGTTGTTCACATCTATTCTGTCTCCCTTCTTGTGCAGCGGGTGGATAAGAGCACATTTCCATTCATCTGGTAATTCTTCTGTTTGCCAAATGTTCGTGATAATTTGCGTAAGTTCCTGCAGTTAATTTGGTCCGAGGTTTTTCAATAGTTTCGCAGTGATACCATCTTCACCGGATGACCTGTTATTTTTTAGTTTGCGTATTTCCTGTGAATTTCTTCCTGTGTTGGTGGTGGTGATTTTGAGTGGGTATAGATACAATTTTTCTTGGGAAATCTTGAGTCGCTTTCGGGGCAATTGAGGAGATGAATAGTGTGCCAGTTCCTGACAATTCTCCTGATTGGTTAGCGCTAATCTCCCATTCCGCTTTCTGAAGCAAAGATTTTGTGGTGTGTATAGACGGATTTCTCTTGCAAAAGTCCTATAAAAGTCTCTCGTGTTATAATTGCGGAAATTCTCCTCTATAGAGTTTAGTTGTTCCTTCATGTAGTTCCTCTTAATTTGCCTGATAATCTTTGCGGTCTGTTTTCTAGTCACGTCAAAAAGCTGTTGAATCATATATATATATATATATATATATATATATATATATATATATATATATATATATATATATATATATATATATTCCTAAATTTTTCCGGGTGTCGATTCGTTCGTTCTGCGAAGAGTTCAGAACGAACGGATCGACACCTGGAATAAATTAGAAATATTATTTATCATCCGTGATGTATGTATACGCGGGTTGCTATTTATGTATCCAGAATTGGCAACAATGATGTTACTAGGCACCATCTGACATATACATCGTAAAGTTTAACATTGTTGACTGTATATATACTCAGAACATTTTGTGATATCAACGCTATTTGTGTTGTTTGGCGACTTGATAATTTCATGTCAGTCAAAAAATGGAATTATCTCGTGAGAATTGTCGTGCCATGATTTACTACGACTTTCAACGTGGATTATTTCAACAACAGTGCATCGATCAACTCACTTTGACTTTTGGCGATGAAGCATCATTTAAAACCATTGTATTATCACTGGTTTAGTGAATTTAATCGTGGCCGTTGTTCGCTCATGGACGAATTTAAATAACATTGCCAAAAATCAGTTGTTGTGCCAGAAAAAAATCGAATCTGTGCCCGAACTGATAAAGCAAGATCGTTATGTGATATACCATGAGATTGAGGCATCCCTGGATATTAGTATTATAAGCATACACAAAATTTTACATGAACATTTAGCCATGAAAAAGATTTGTGCGCGTTGGATTCCGCAAAATTTGACATTCGCTCAAAAAAAGGTTATTGTCGATTGGTGCAAAGAAATGCTGAAAAAATTCAATCGTGTTGCATCAAAAGCCGTAATGTCTGAATGATTATGGCGTGTTCATATATTTTTTTTCTTTATTTGATATCATACTTACATTAACAATTTTCGTTTTGAAAACGAGGAGGAGAATACTTCCCGAAACGTTAACCTTAAAAGTTTGTACTTTTTTTAGAACATTTTATATTTTTTAAAATTTTCTTCGTTAGGCAAATTTATTACAAAAAAGAATCACTGAGAAATTTGTCTCCGTTTGGTTTTTTTTTACCCAGGGATTCTTTATTTACATAAGAACAAATATTTTTGATATTTTTTGAGTTTTAGATCTTGGCGAAAAACCCAAATAAAGAAAAAAAAATCAAAAGCCGTGTATAACATCTACACAGGTGACGAATCTTGGGTCTAAGCTATGAGCCCAAAAGTAAACAGCAGTCGACTGTATGGATATTTCAAAATAAACCAAATCCAACAAAAGTTCTTCGCGCAAGAAGTATTTCGAAACAAATAATAGCCTGTTTTTTTTTGGGATAAATGGGCATGTCACTAGAGAACTCATGCCACTAGAGAATAGTAGAACGATCAATTCTGAATGGTACACAACCATTTGTTTGCTAGATGTCTTTGAAGAACTAAGAAAAAACAACCAGCGACGCAGGATCATTCTTTCCAACGCGAGCTCTCGCACATCGGACTAAACAACTCAATGTTTAACCGGTCAAAACATCGAACTGATGACTCATTCGTCTTACAGTCCTGATTTGGCACCCATTGATTTGTTATTGTTCCCGTCCGTGAAGAATAAACTACGTGGTAAGCGATTTTCGACGCCAGAAGAAGCCGTTGATGCGTTTAAAATGCATGTTTTGCAGATACCTCAATCGAAGTTGAAAAAGTGTTATGAAAATTGGTTCAAACGTGCGAAAGTTACCCATAAAGTTAGATTAAATCATCTCGTGATGATGCTAGCATGGTTAGCGAAACGGGCGACGAGAACTTTAAAAAAAGTGATTCGGTGTTTAGTGGTAAATTCAGAAAATTACTTAGGATAACAACAAACACAGCAAGGATAACAACAAAACAATTAGCAAGGTTAACAACAAACACAGAAAATTACAAAAATCATCACATGCTGGCACTGTCCCTCTAAATCATGGTGGTGGGAGTCGATAGATACCGTCGTAGAATTGATTCAGTCCCAATCACAGCTGTTTTTTGCAGCTTGGCGATGGAAATGTGCTCGAGCTATAGGCTGCTTAAAGTAGCCCATAAATTTGGGTGAGATAGTGCCTAGTACTCTTATAGTAATAGGGACGACTGTCGCAGACCTTTTCCAAAGGCGGGAAATCTCAGTTTTAAAAAATTATAATACTTGTCCAATTTTTCCTTTTCTTTTTTTTGAATTATTTCGTCTCGGGGGAGCGGGGGTATGGGTCGATGGTCTTGAAAAAAAAGTCTTGTCTCCCTGTCCTACTATTAATGTATTCATTCAAGCGGCATTTGTCTTCTTCAACTGTTTGTTGGATTTACAGCAAACCACCCCTATCCATCCTTCTCGACAGGTAAAGTCTATCGATGTCGTTTTTAGGGTGGTGGTAGTGGTGCATTGTTTAAAGTTTGCGTTTTTTCTTATTCAGGCTGTCTAGTTCGGCCCTCTGGGTATATATATATATATATATATATATATATATATATATATATATATATATATATATATATATATATATATATATATATATATATATATATATATCTGATTCTGATTTTGGACCTTATCGAGGACATCAGCTCCCAAGTTTTCTTCTTGATTTATATGGTATTATGATTACAAAAGCTTTAAGGGGAATGATAAACAAGACTATTCAGCTAAAGGTTCACTCATAAGTGGTTGCTCATTTTCATTAACTTTCTGCTTCAATGATGACAGAATGGACTAAGAGAACAGTAAAATTCGCACAAAGATTAATGGTGTGGCGCTGCATATCAAACCAAGGCGTTGGAAATCTCTATTTCCTAGGGGGACTTGTCGATGTTAATAAGTACCAGCAAATTTTAGAAGATCATTTTTTGCTATCCATTCAAAAATTGCAGATAGTTAATGGTTAGATTTTCTAGCAAGATGGCGCTAGTTCTCATACAGCAAGAAGTATCAAGGCATGGCTTGCCAGAAACAATGTTCCAACTTTAGATTGGCCCTCTAGTAGCCCTGATTTGAGCCCCATTGAACATCTTTGGGGCATTATCAAAAAACTGCTCAGAAATCGTCGTCCTCGTACAAAAGAACTCTTGAGATCTACGCTACTCGAGATTTAGCAGTCCATTACACAGGAACAGTCTCAGGAAATTCTTAACACAATGAATAAAAGAACGAGAGCCGTAATTAAAATAAAGGGAGATGTAACTCAATATTCAAACTGGTTTTTCTCTTTCCTAGTTTTGTTGCTGATGTTCGGATGGTTTTGTTGATTTTCCCTCACGTAAAAAAGCGTATAGTTTTCTCGCCATCTCAAATTTTATTTTACAAATATTTCAATTTGATAATTCCCTGTCTGTCTCTTTAATTTTTTTTGTTGATAGCATTGCGTTTATATTCGACCTTCTAAGATTCATCATTGCATTTTTCTTTCCCATTTCCGTTTCTTGATCATTTCATTACATACTCATCATATTTGTTTTCTATTTTATTCCCTTACTTTTATTACATTTTTTTGGTTTAATTTCTTCGGTTGTTGATTTGTTTTATTGAGGAAATCTTTCGCTTATTTTTTACTACTTCGATTATTATTATTTGATTATATCTTAAAAACGCCACGTGTCATTTTTCCTTTTGGTATTTTAAGGTACAGTTTAAGTGTGTTTTCTTCTACAGTTTATTTAAATTTTTGTATGATGCTTGTGTCCTTTTGTTTTATTTCTACTATTTTTGGTATTATATACACAACCACTTACATTATTTTATTTATATTCTGGCTCTTATTTATGTCCTGGAATTCATTTTTAAATGAATTACTAGACCTAACTACTTAATTAGTAGCTTAATTAGTGAATGGGACATTTTATTAATACGTATAGGCTTTTTTAATTACGTATTTTACAGGACTTTTTTTCCCTGTAAATAAACGGACCCCAGTCGATCTATTGTGAACCATCTTATCATAACAATCTTATTCGAAAATCTCTACAAATCTTAGTACTAATCCTATCTTAATTTTTATAATATCAATATAACTGAATGGCAGTTCATATATGAATTTTAATTCTTGACCATTGTCGAGTATAACTCGTTTAATGGCATTTAAAATGATTAAGAATACATGTGTATATGATTACATTAAAGTAATTGTTATTGTTAGTATATTAAATTATTTTAATGTGTTAATTATTAAAAACAAATGATTAGAAACTGAAAGAAGAGGATTTTGAAATGTGATATGCGTTTTATATAGTATCTGTCCACGTTAAAATGTCTGGAGTCGATTTATTTTTAATGTTGTATCCAATTTGAATGCTTTATGTTGGAATGAAACTTATTTTTATTCGTAATTAAGCATTTATATGCAAGTATAATTGTCGATAGAATTCATTAAAATAAAACAAATATAATATTTAAATAAAGTTATGTTTAATATTCATAAAATCGATGTTTGTTACATAAATACATTTTTACAGCTATTTATTAAATCAATTGATATTATCTAAATTATATTGCTCATAGTGTAATAGAGTGTTTATTAAGTAGAAACCTAATATGGAACACCCTTTTATTGTATACAATATTTTACGACAAAAAAATTAACAAAAGATTTTTATTCTTCATATTTTTAGGGATTATTTCTCCCTTTTTTTGAGCTAAATGACATTGCATTACAAAACGGAAGTGTTATCTACTTCAAACGTGTAAAGTTTTCTGTTGATAGAATAAATTTCAGAGAGTAGTTGGGAAAAAATTGTGTTATTTAGTTGAATATTTTAAATTTTGTTTGGAAATTAAAAAGCAGAAATAAGAAGCATTTGTGGCATATTATGCTTCTTTATTTCCAAAAAGGAAAGAGTGCTTTGCAGATCCAAAAGAAGATATGTGCTACGTACAGTGAGAGTGTTGTTGATGATTCCACGTTAAGTGGTTTAAAAAGTTTTATGAAAACATTTATAATCTTAGCGATGTATCACGTTCTAGATGACCAGCTTAGCGAGTTTTCATCTGAAGAAGGTTAGGCATTGAATTTTGTTGGATTGGAAGGGAATCGTTTACTATTAGCTGTTACCTAATATCCTCACTCACAATTGTGAGTAAATTAAAGGAAACAATCGACCAGAATTAGCCAATGGGAAGGGCATTGTTTTCTATCGAGATAATGTGAAGTTGACTGGGATGTTTTGATCCATTCACCGGACTCTCTTGACCTTGCGCTCTTCGACTACCATTTATTTTAATCACTTCAAAATAGCTGAGATAGTAAAAACTTTACTGTCTTGGAAGATTTGAAAAATCACCTGGATCAGTTCTTTAGTCGGAAATTTCATATCGAAAAGATGGAGAAAGGTCATCGAACAGAAAGGGATGTAATATGGATAAAATGTAATTTTTAGTAAATAATTTTTTAAAAATTTTTCTCACAAAATGGGACGAGCCTTTGCATCAACCCAATATTTATTTAAGACAGCTTTTCGGGAGAATAGCTGACCGCGGTGGTCTGGTGGGTTTGTCGCTCCCCTGCCAATCCAATGGTAGCTTGTTCGATTCGAGCGCTTGGATGGTTGTTTTTCTTTAATTCTTCTGTTCACACACACACACACACACACACACACACATATACACACAAACACACACACCTATAAACACCTAAATGTCTGTGATTGTTTCTAGACAAGAGTGTAAAATTCGACAATGAATTACTCCTCAGTCACCTCAGTTAAAGGCTGGGTAAGGCCGGATGCCTTCTGAGAAGTGTTCTACGTTGGTCACTCGCCAGTCGGTAGGCTTCCTGATAGACTTATGGGTAAGCACATAACCAAGAGTTGATAGCCTGAGGGAGGTGCTAGCGTGGGTTTGTCGGTGGCTGATGGCTGTGGTTCGGAACCCACGTTAAGCTGTAGACTCAGTCGCTAAATAGCCTTAGATGCTGATGCGCCTCTAACCGTAAATCGTTTCCTTTCCTTTCGAGAGAATAAAGTATGTTTGACATCTACTGCGGGGCCTTGCAACGTGGGTGTTATACGTTAGGCTTTGTTGTGGTTGATATAGCAGTTTAATTCATAAGATTTATTAAAATTATCAATGTTGATAATATGTTGCAAGTTTGTTCCTTTAGAAGAATTTATTTGGGTTGTATTTATAATCTCAGATTAGATCAACGACGTGACTAGGGGTTCTGGTGCAATTAATTTTCTTTATTCAGGTTAATGAAGCATATATATATATATATATATATATATATATATATATATATATATATATATATATAATGCATCTTCATTGCATTTTATTGTGTTTGTGCTTTTCTCTATTTCTTTCATTTTGTATGAACTATTAAATTATCACATTGCATTTCATCTATATATGGTATTAAGAATCCGAAATGTACAGTCATCCCTGAGTAATAGCCGGCGGTAATACTCCTGAGCGTTTGAATTTCGAAAAAATGGGCGAAGGCAGTGCAAATGCATGATGGAATAAGTAAAGTGAATGGCAAATAAGAATTGGCAATTATGTTAACGTGTGTGTTTAGAAGTGGTTTCAGTCAGTAGATTTTACCTTGGAAGATGAATATTGATGGTACAAAGGAAGTTGATTATACTGAACACCGAGACAATGATCAGGTTCAGGTTTAGCAAGTTTGGCAGCAAATTTTTTTATGGTTAACAGGTTATCGATTTGTAGTCTGCTTTCCAGTGATTAAAATATCAAAGGAGACAAAATGTAGATTCTTTGTATTAACATGAATGCACTCAAGAGAGCAGTTTTAAACAAGGAGTGACAAACAGAAGTGAATTGGCGAAAAATAATCTTTTTGTTGGTGCGGAACTTTGTGTTCACAAATCGAAACAATGTAAACAAGAGAAAAGACAAAAAAAATAACCAAAGAAAAACCCAATTATAAGTTTTTTCCAAAATATACTGAATATACGAGGCTAGTCTGAAAAGTTTCCAGCCTAACACACAAACAAGTATTATTTTGTCAAATTCAGTTTTATTTATCAACATAGTCTCCTTGTAATCCTATACACTTTTTCCAGCGGTGTTCCTATGCACCTAGATCTAGTAAATACAGTGGTCAATCAATTCGAATCCCAATTTGTGAATTTTTACTACGGTGACCACTAAGTGTGAGACGGTGGAGCAAAACTTTCTTCAAACGCGGCTTTTTTTCCGCAATTTCTGCCTTCAGCTTGTCAAGTAAGGATGCGTATTATATCGTGATTAGCTTTTTCCTGCCCTAATCTTCCATCAATATATATATATATATATATATATATATATATATATATATATATATATATATATATATATATATATATATATATATATATATATCAAAGACGTTCTTTCGAGATGCCCCCAGCCTCTGCTATCTCTCTAACCTTAATTCGACAGTCGTTTAGCACCATTGGGCATTAAAATTTTTTCAATGTCATGGTTGCAGTTTTTGACCGTCCCGAAAGTTCATCGTCAACCAAGCTGGTACAACCACATTTAAATTCAGTTGCCCAAATTTTTACAGTGGCAAATGATATTACACAGTCCCCGTAAAGAATATCCATCTCGGCTTTAATTTACGTAGGAGTAATTCTTGTCAAATGAGGAATGAAATGACGGTTCGATATTCGATTTTTTCCATCTTTACTGAAACACTAACATATCATTGTTACAGAAACACTTACGATGTTAATGTTTGATATTTTATTGCAGTTTAATTTCTTTAAAAAAGTTATCATGCCTAGAATGCGAAGACGTGCAGATTTTGTACGTTTAACAGAGGCCGGATTATCTTTTCGGGAAGTTGGTAGATGAAAAAATAGGACTGTTCACATAGTGCAGGGAATTTAGCGAGTGTGGGCTGAAGAAGGTCAACAACAACGAGCTAGAGGCACAGGACGCCGTACAGCCACGACGGAACTCCAGGAGCGCCTTCTTCGGCTTTGTTGGTTCTCGTACGTTCCCGCACTAGAGCATGTGTGGGATATTATAGGTAGAAGGTTGTTAAGATTGCCCCACCATCCACAGACGTTGGAGGCACTACAGGGTTAAATTCAAGTAGCATGGAGATCAAGTAGCATGTAGCATCAAGAGAAAATTGACCACCTAATTAGATCAACGCGTAGGCGCCTCCATGAATGTCGATCCACCCTTACTGATTGCAGCTCCCTAACTCGTAGTAATTAGATCTTTAAATTTTAATCAGTTGTACTGTTTAACAATAACAATAAATATATAAAATAGTGTTAAACATTTTTTCCATTATTTCTTGGTGTTCTTGGTGTTCTTGTTGGTCTTGGTGTTTCCGGGAGTTTCCTCCGGGTCAAGCAACTAACCAATGCTCGTAATGGCTTAGACGCAGGTTGGTGTGCGTTCTATATGAGATTGTGGAACCCAACGGTCGGGGGTGTATAACTCTTGACTACTATTGTCTCATTGGACGCAGTCCAAAGAAGCCAAAAAACTCCATGAATAAGCCATCCGACCAGAAGTCGGCGAAAATATCCGTTGTTTGATTATGGAGAGGGACTCCGTATTCTTGGCGAGAGAGCATATGTCGGTACTCTGTTGAGTCTACCCACCAACAGATGAAACATGTGCCCTTCAATGTAAGGGATAGGTGGGGCTTCCTCCCGGTCAAGCAACTAACTAATGCTCATATATATATATATATATATATATATATATATATATATATATATATATATATATATATATATATATATATATATATATATATATATATATATATATATATATATATATATATATATATATATATATATATATATATATATATATATATATATATATATATATATATATATATGTATATATGTGAACAGTTTTGTTGGTTGCTTGAACGGGAAGGAACCTATCCCTTCAACTGGATGACATATGTTTCGCCTCTCGAGGTTCAGACTCTTCAGGGCGCCGACATATACCATACCATCAAGAATAGGGAAACCCTATCTAGTCAACAACCCATGTTTTCGCAGACCTCCCGTCGGATGGCGTATATAGGGGTCATCAAACATATGTCATCCAGTTGAAGGGATAGGTGGGGCCTCTTCCCGGTCAAGCAACCAACAAAAGTGTTCCTTTAGGCGGAGACGCAGGTTGTTGTGGATTCCACATGAGATTGTGGAACCCAACGGCTGGGTGTGTGATGATACTCAGCTACTGCTGTCTCATTGGACGCAGTCCAAGAAAATCTAACACTACATATATATATATATATATATATATATATATATATATATATATATATATATATATATATATATATAAATTAATTTAAGCTGGAATTATGTGAAAAAGAAATGAAATTGCATTGACGCGTACACTTACATAATATATGCTTCTCTTTAAAATTTATATTTAATTTTGAAACTTGTATTTGAGTATATATTCATATTAATATTAATTTAAATTTGTGGTTATTGACTTGTATTTCCTATTTGTATTCATACAGAATAGTCATTAATATTTGTTTGAATGACGGTGTCAAGAGTATTATTGGTGTTAATAGAGTCGTTATTTAAATGTGTTTATTATACTCGAAGATGAGAATACCAATTGGGAATGGGATTTTGTGAATTTGGAAATATAATATTAGTGTCTTTTAACTGGTCGCGGTAGCCTTGGTGCCTAAGGTAGCATGAAGTTCAAGTACACTCACGTTGTAGATTTTTGTAATTGTTTTTGGGATCAATATTTGTTATTAGTGCTAGAAATGATTGCAGTAAGATTATCAGAGCTCACTAGTAAGAGTGTAAAGTTCGACAGGGAATTGCCTCTCAGACACGCCTATTACCAGACTGGGTAAGGCCGGGTGTTCTCTGAGAGGTTTTCCATTTTAGCTACTCGTCATTCGGAAGGTTTTTTGAGAAACAAAATGGCTTAGCACAAACCGAGGATTGAAAATGCTCGAATTGCGAAGTGCTGTGCCGCGAGGCAGTTCGATATCTGATGACCGTGCTTCGAAGCCCACGTAAGCTGTATGTCCAGTTGATCTGAATAACCAGTTAATTTAATATCACCATTGAATTTTAAAACGGCTTTATGGTGCAATTACCTGCAAGTGTTTAATCATGGTAGACATACTAAAAGTTTGTTTGTTGTTGGTTTAAAGCACAATGATAACAATTTTGATATTATCTTGAAGAAACATAATGCAATTGTGTTTTGAAAATAATGTCGTTCTAATGTCAACGTCGTCTTCATCTGGTGGAATGCTGAATGTTTCGTTTTAGATCAAGAATTGTTTTGCAAACCGGAGATTTAACACAACCACACAAAAATAATCCAGAAAACTGTCTTGTTGAAAGAAAACATTGTTTATATTCACATTTATCAGTTTAGACCAATATATTCAAGATATTCTGTTAACATGTTTCTATAGCGTTTACCATTATGAGTAATACATGGATCATCGTATCCAAAAAAAATACCGTTCTATCACTCTTTCAGCGCGAACACCACATCAAACAGTGACTTCTCAGGAAGAAGTAACTCATCGAACAGTGAAGAAGTGAATCATTTGAGGATATTCCTGTAGCTATGTTTGTTTGTTTACAAACCCATTAAGCAAGATTTACGCTTCATCGGAAAATACAATATCTTCTTTAAAGTGGTTCGCCTCCCAACTGTTCGAGGGCCTCAATTCATGTCCGTATATTTTCTATGGTGAATTGACACAATGTTGCTGAAACTGAACAAATTCTATAAATTCACAGCAGTTTATGAGCGACATTTACATTTGAGACCCAATTGCCGCAGGAGACTCTTATTGGAAAACTCTACTATATTTTTGCAGCTAAGTAAAAAAGATGAGTGGTGTGAGTGGGTATCACAGTTGCACGAGTAAATAAGATATTTACTTTCTTATAGTAAAATTATTATTTTCTTTTGATAATGCTACTTAACCAAAATTAACTCTCCTGTGTTTGCAACTTTGCAAGTGCACTGCTCCTGTGTTTGCAACTGTTTATAATTGGGTAAATGAGTTTACACGTGGCCGAACATCCACAAAAGATGAACATCGGTCGGGACGTCTAGTGGAAGTGACTACTTTCGAAATGATTGACAAAATCCATGACATGGTTTTAAGTAATCGACGAATCAAAGTGCGCGGAATAGTTGAGGCCATAGAATTATTGTAAGGTACAGTATTTTCAACTTTGTACGAAAAATTGGGTGTGAAAAAAATGTCAGTAAGATGGGTGCCGCGTTTGCTCTTAGTAGAGAAAAAAAGCAATCGTGTGGTCGACTCTGAGGCTGTTTTGGCGTTTTTTCGTCGCAATTCTGATGAGTTTCTGCATCGATACATAACTGTGGATGAAACATGGATACACTACTATATATAGAGACAAAGAAACAATCAAAACAGTGGGTTTTTGAAGGCGAACGGGCTCTAAAAAAGGAGAAGATGATGAAATCGGGCGGCAAGATTATGGCCACAGATTTTTGGGATGCACGCGGAATCCTCTGCATCGATTACTTGGAAAAAGAAAAAACAATAACTGGAGAGTATTATGCGTCGTTATTTTATTGGTTGAGCGAAGAAATCAAGAAAAATCGTCCTTATTTGAAAAAGAAAAATATCCTCTTCTATCAACACAATGCACGGGTGCATACCTACACAGTTTCAATTGCCAAGTTTATGGAATTAAAGTTCGAATGATTACAACATCCACCGTATTCACTGAATTTGGAATGTAAACATTCACGCTCACATTCATCTAAACGAACAGCAAAATTCCTTAGGACGTCTCGGCACTTAATCTCTGGAATGGCAGCCATTTCGTGTTGGATTCTTTTAACTTCACCAAAGACTCCAGTTTATTGACTTAAATTATCGATTTTAGATAGCCTCCCCAAGAAAAAGTCTGTAGGCTTCAAATCAGGACTACGTGGAGGCCAGTTTATGTCATCTTTCCTGGAAATTAATTTGTTTGGGAAAATGGTACGAACTCGTGGCAGAGACATAGTGGAAGTATATGTCGTTGTTCCGACCTGCTGAAATCGGGTTCTTTGATTATAACCAGCAATGTTTTGCAGTTCACGCACCAAAAAATTGTCCAACATTTCCACATAACACTTTGAATTGACGGCGTGGCGTGTTCCCTGCCGTCTTCAAAAAAGTATGGACCGATTATTCCTCGCGCTGACATTGCAGCCCATATAGTGACGTTAGGTGTGTGTAGGGTTTTTGATGCTTGTGTTTTGGGTTCGTTGCACTCCAGTAACGACAATTCTGCTTATTTACATGACTATTGAGATGAAAATGAACCCTAAATATTTTTTTATAAAGTTATCACACCCACGGTGTACTCCCGAGAAACGCTCCGATGGGCTATAGATTGACATGTGCTCCACACCCCTCACAATTGTTGCGTTTGCGCAGTGTTCCAATAATATAGAAACTTTTTTATGGGACACTTTGTAATAAAAATCTGGACTTATCCCTAAGCAAATAGATTTTCCAGAAAATATATTTACTTTCACTCATTAATTTATATATTACAAATTAATATAATTTATTTTTTAGTTTAGTTTTGTAAACGGGGGGAGAGTACCCTCCGAAACGTTAACGTTAAAAGTTTGTAAATTTTTTTATAACATTTTTATATCTTTAAAATTTTGTTCGTTAGGTAAATTTATTACAAAAAAGAATCTCTGAGAAATTTGTCTCCGTTTGGTTTTTTGTTTTTACCCAGTGATTCTTTCTTTAAATAAGAACAGGTATTTTTGATATTTTTTGAGTTTTAGATAGTGGCGACCCAAGTAAAGGAAAAAATATATATATGTCTTGTCCTCAAATTATTTTATCGATACCTGATAATTTTTTTCGATTGTCTACTTTGCTACATTTTTAGGAATCACATATGGAAACAAAGGTAAACAAACATCCTATCCGTTTTTTATATTCAAGTACACTCGGCGTTGTACTTCTTTGACCCTCAGTATGTTAATTTTCTCGCAAATAGATACAGTGAAAGTAACCAAATACAGAATTGGAAAGATAAATGATGGAGGCGAACTACTTTTATTTTTCACTTATTTTGTGCTTTTTTAAATGTATATTTGGAACAGTATATTTTTTTGCTTGCAGGTAGTGTGATATCAGAAAAAAATGTGATTATAATTTTGCAATACGACAACTTAATTTTTGGATTAAATTGGCTGATTAATATCGTTAATATCACTTGACTGATAAACATTTCAGCATAGGAGGTCCGAAAAAAAAACATTAATACATTTTATATTCATTTATATAGGTTTAATAAATTATTAATTATAATTAAAGCAATATTTTAAGCGCATTGATTCTGATGCTGAGATGGGGATGGACTTTGTTGCTGGAGATGGGTCCGCTGCGTGAACTGCCAGACGAACAAACGCATTCGATATTCAAGAAATTAAGGATCCCCAAGGCTATGCCAAAGTATGAACGAATACTAAGATTCTTCGGCCAGATGACTGCAGTGATGACAATAATCTATGAAAGACTACCAAAAAGATGGATAGCCCAAATTAAAGACCTATCCGGTTCATTTCTCCAATATGCAACCAAAGAAGCGAGAAATAGAGAACGCTGGCAAGAAGTAGTCCGAAATGGAAGTAAACGGAATGAGTTTTCATATGCGACAACCCTTCTGCAAAGAATAATTCGAAGACAATCCATATTTTCAGCAGAAACTTAGATAATTAATAGGATATTAATTATATTTTAAGAGTTTATTTGCAATAACATAATTCTTGTTTGTGTCTGAAATTCTCTAGACTTTATGTTATTTATGTTACTGTTAGTGATGATTTCCGATTACGCTCTATAAATTCTCTAGCGTAGTAGTAAGAAGTAACTCAACATTAATTGGTATATGTATTCGGGACTTAACTGCTTAATTATTTTTGTTAGAAATTGAAATACAAACCATACCGTAACAAAATCAAAACAAACGGGAAGCAAAAGCACGTAAACGATTCGCCACAATACCCCGTTGATTTTTGCGGCCTCCCTGACGTTACATGGTCATAAAAATCAAAATAGAAATTAGAAAATCTTGTGGGCTTTATTCGCATCTATTTATAGAACTAATTATACAGTTAATTTAACCGATTTATTTCGGTACCGTTGGTTATTTTTACGAAACATGATTTAATTGAAATTCTCTTTAGGAGCGACCTTTAACATGTCAAAACTGTGGAAAAATCGAGTTTGTGACGTAGAAGCTAGCAATTTTGTAATAAGTGTTCAAAGACAATTGTTTATTTGAATTTTCGTAATGTAAACTGATACACAATGAATGTTTGATAGATAGTTTGTCTAACTATTTAAGGGATTTATATATATATATATATATATATATATATATATATATATATATATATATATATATATATATATATATATATATATATATACCAAAAACACTGGAAGAAAACAAGGAAATAAACAGAGATAAACTTAAGCTGAGGAATATAAAGACGCAACTTTTTGCTTTAATGCCTGAAGATTATCACAGTGTGCAGGGCATCTACGAAAACATCAGAGGTTTTCATAAGATTTTATTCAAAGTTATATGAAGGCCAGAACAAGTTAAATACAGCATTGCCCATAGAAGAACAAATACCAAATATCTTAGTAGGTGATCTGACAAAGGTTACAGAAGCGATGAAAAAGAACAGAATAACTGTTGAAATACTAAAAGTTGGTGGTCAAACTTCAAATAAAACACTTGCAAAATTTCACTCATATGCCTCAAAAAACAAAAAATATCTAACTCACGGAAAAACGTTGAATTGATTCTTTTACATAAAAAAAGGGCCCAGGAATATTTAAAGAACTAACTCCTAATAAGCTTCCTATCAGGAATGTACAAATTTTTACTAAAATAATAGCTAAGAGAATATTAAGAAAACCGAGTGACGCTCAACTAAGAGACCAAGCAGGATTAAGAAGTGAATTCAGTACAGTGGTATTTGTTGGTATTTGTCAATTATGAAAAAGCTTTTGATTCAATGTCAAAGGTCTTAATGTATGTATTGTTTAGCCAAGGCGTAGATAATCTATGTAAACCTACTAGCATTAATATATGATGAAGCTACATCATTAGTTAACCTTAATGATGTTGAAGTTAAAATCAATCTAGAACGGGGTATAAGACATTGTGTCACAATATTACCTGTACTTTTCATATCCTGCCTTGAAGAGGTATTCCGAAATCTAGATCGTGAACAGGATGAAATAAAAATCAATGGTGCATACTTAAGCCATCTTCAATTCACAGATGATACCGTTCTCTTTTTACAATATCCAGAGGAGCTGCAAAGACACATATAAGATCTGCAGAACGCTGGAGAACCATTTGGATTGAAAATACGTGAAAAAGAGTCAGCTCATGTTTAATAAATTTGCTAAGTACAGAAGAATTTCTATCTTGAATTGCATTTGTATGTTGTGAATCAGTGCATATATCTAGGGCAGATGATTTTCGATGGAGGCGGATATCGTCCGTTAGTTGGAACGCCGTGTTAAGTGTAGATGGCATTTGGTAGGTTCAATATTGTCTTCAAGAACAAACTCCCACTTTGCCTGAAGAGAAAAGTCATTATCAGTGCATTCTGCCTGTTATGATATACTCCTAAAACTCCTAAGACTCCTAAAACTTGGTGAAGCATGGAGGCTTGCATGCTTGGCATTACAAGGTGAGACGGAAAAACCTTCACATTGACCAGAGTAAAAACGAAAGCATGTTCGACAGACATGTGACGACAGGTGGACTGGGCAATCCTGGAGTGAATAACGTTGATTATAAACGTTTACGAAGAAGAATAGCTTCAGAATAGAAGAATAGCATAAGCCCATCTTGCAAAAACAAGATGGGCTTATAACATCATCAAGTATGTGTTACTAACTCAGAGTTTACTTTTTTGGTGTCAAATTTTGGTCTCGACATTATAAAACTCTTTTAGTACAAATAAGTACTTTAAGTACAAATATTTGTAAAATTATTTCATACTATTTACTAAAAAAAACATAAAAAGCTCCACATTAACACAAATGTTATTGTCAAGAATATCATCAATATCATCAAGTATGTTGTACTCTACCATCAGGTGGTGGAGGACAGCCCAGGATAGCGCGAATTGTAAACTTAATAAAGTGGCCTGATGATGGATATATATATATATATATATATATATATATATATATATATATATATATATATATGTATAGATATGTATAGATATATGTATATATATATATATATATATATGTATAGATATATATATATATATATATATATATATATATATATATATATATATATATATATATACATATACATATATATATATATATATATATATATATATATATATATATATATATATATATATATATCCCCTTTGTTGATCAGACCTTGACGTGGTAAAGGGGTTTGAGTAGGACAATGAAGCTTTGAGCTATGCCGTCTGGAGTCTATGCTCCTGGGAGGGTCACCCCTGGCGGACAGGTCAAAGCGGAGGCCTCAGACTAACATGATCCAAAATCTGCCAACCCGCATTGGACCAGCGTGGCAGATTACGGTCCATACCTTCAACATGGTATTTCAGTATGTTGAAATATGACAGTACAACCTCAAACATGGCCCTCATTCCCCGGAGGCCAAGGGGCAACTACCTACGGCAGCGGGAAGACCTGCCCCAAGGCAGAGGGTGCTAAGAATCACCGGGTTAGATCAGGCTGCCATTGGACTTTTGACATTGCGACGTTAAATATACGGACTATGAAAACAGAGGCCCGATTGCAAGAACTGTTAATCGAGCTTGACAACATACATTGGGATATTATTGGGCTCTGTGAAACACGAAGGAAGGGTGAAGAGTTAATCAAACTGGAACCAACTGGACACGTACTCTACACTCGAGGTACGGAAAATGGCCGATGTGGTGGAATAGGATTCCTCATCAATCGAAAGCTGAAGGACAGTGTGGTAAAATTTGAAAGTACATCCGACCGATTAGCCCAATGCGTCATTCAGCTGAATAAAAAGTTTAGGCTTCAAATCGTCCAAGCTTATGCACCAACTATAAGCCATAAAGATGAGGAAATTGAGGAATTTTATGATGATGTGGCCCAGCTTTTATACAAGGAGAAATGTAGGTACAAAATCCTGATGGGTGATTTTAATGCCAGAATTGGAACAACAAGAACAGATGAAAATGCAACTGGCCCATATGGAACTGGTGAGCGAGACAATAGAGGTGACAGATTAGTTGATTTTGCTGAAGGACAAGAACTATATATTATGAATTCATTCTATAAGAAAAATATCAGCAGAAAATGGACATGGAAAAGTCCATCTGGGCTCACAAGCGAAATTGACTACATCATGACCAACGATAAAACAATATTTACCAATTGTACTGTCCTTAACAATTTTAATGTTGGAAGTGACCACCGAATTGTACGAGCAAGGGTTCGGATTGACTGTCGAAAAGAGCGCGAAAAAATGGTAAGATCAAAGAAGGGCAAGGTGGATTCTGGAAAACTGCTGGAGAGAGGAAGCGATTTTGAGATTGCTTTGTCAAACCGGTTTGCTGCGTTACAAGATCCAGAGGAGGTGGAAATATCAGTTCAATATGAAGAAATCGCCAACAATGTACTTCAAACGGCTGCTTCAATAGCACCAGAGGAAAAATGTCTCAAACAAACAAAAATCTCCAGTGAGACCATTGATTTAATGAAGAAACGGCGAGCAATGAGAAATGCAGGTAGTCCTTTTGGCAGGGTCGAGTACACTGAGCTCTGCAAAACTATAAGAAAACGTATCAGAGAGGACACGCGCCGATTCAATATGCAGCTAGTGCAAAAAACCCTGGAAGAAAACAAAGGAATTAACAAAGCTAAACAGAAGCTGAGAAACAAAAGAACGCAAATATATGCTTTAAAGCGTGAGGATGGCACAGTGTGCAGGACGCGTACCCAAATGTTAGAGATTGTCAGAAGGTTTTATTCCCAGTTATATGAAGATCAGAGCCAGTCAGGGACAGCAATACCCACGGAAGAACAATATATAATACCAGATATCCTAGTGGAGGAAGTAACAAATGCTATAGAATTGATGAAGAACGGCAAGGCTCCAGGAAAGGATAGTGTAACTGTCGAAATGCTAAAAGCTGGTGGTCGGACGTTACATAAAACACTGGCAAAATTATACTCAAAATGCCTCAAAGAACAAAAAGTACCTGACTTATGGAAAAATGCAGAAGTGATCCTTTTACATAAAAAAGGAGCACAGGAAGATTTAAAGAACTACCGTCCAATAAGCCTCCTATCAGTGATGTACAAAGTTTTCACTAAGATAATTTCTAAAAGAATATTAAAAAAACTGAATGACGCACAACCAAGAGAACAAGCAGGATTCAGAAGTGGATTCAGTACAATGGATCACATCCAGGTTGTACAGCAGGTCATAGAAAGGCACAACGAATACACCATGCCACTGTGCTTGGCTTTTATCGACTACGAAAAAGCATTTGATTCCATCTCAAAGCATGCGATAATGGATGCACTGCTTAGCCAAGGTATAGAGAGAGCCTATGTAAACCTATTAGAATCGATATATGATAGAGCTACAGCCACAATTCACCTTGATGATCTTGAAGTGGGAATTAATATAGAACGAGGTGTACGGCAGGGTGACGCAATATCGCCTATTCTTTTCTCGGCTGGCCTTGAAGAAGTATTCCGTAAACTGGATTGGGAACAGGATGGGGTAAACATCAATGGTGCAAACTTAAACCATCTTAGATTTGCAGATGATATTATTCTCATTTCACAAGACCCAGAGGAGCTGCAAAGACGCATACAAGAACTGCAAAGGGCTGGCGAACCATTTGGCTTGAAAATAAACCTGAAAAAGAGTCAGGTTATGTTCAATAACTTCGCTCAGGATAGAAGAGTTTCAGTTTTAGGAAGGGATTTAGAGATTGTGGACAGCTTTGTATATCTTGGGCAGAGGATTTCCATGGAGGGGAATACCGCCCGGGAGGTGGAACGGCGTGTTAAATGTGGCTGGCAGGCATTTGGTAGGCTCAACATAGTGTTTAAGAGCAGACTCCCACTTTGCCTGAAAAGAAAAGTATTCGATCAGTGCGTTCTACCCGTTATGACATACGGAAGTGAAACCTGGACACTCACATCGCAATCAATTCAAAAACTTCGGGTGGCACAGAGCGGAATGGAAAGATGTATGCTTGGCATTACAAGACGAGACAGAAAGTCCTGCGCATGGATCAGGGAACAAACAAAAGTCTGTGACATCATTGGAAGAGTAAAACAGTTGAAATGGAGATGGGCAGGCCATATAGCGAGGCGATGGGACGACAGATGGACCAAGGCAATCCTGGAGTGGATACCGCTTGATCGCAAACGTCCGCGAAGAAGACCGAAAGCACGATGGACTGATGACATCGTTAAGTATATTGGACCCGAGTGGCAGAGGAAAGCCCAGGACCGTGAAGGTTGGAAGCATGCTGAAGAGGCCTTCATCCTGCAGTGGATCGATACGGGCTGATGATGATGATGATGATGATATATATATATATATATATATATATATATATATATATATATATATATATATATATATATATATATATATATATACATATATATATATATATATATATATATATATATATATATATATATATATATATATATATATATATATATATATAATATATATATGTATATATATATATATATATATATATATATATATATATATATATATATATATATATATATATATATATATATATATATATATATATATATTAGTTAGGTGCGTATAGACCCGGTTGGATCACGCAAAGCATTCTGACTCAGTATGTCCTTTCTGATCCTCCACACCTCTCTCATCCTTTCTCCGTGGATTTTATTTCTCTCCTCCGTCCACTTTGTCCCCGATCTCCTCGAAACTTCGCTCTCTGATGTAACGTTCCACATATGTATTTTGTTTCTGAATTTTCTTCTATCCTTAATCTTTGTTGGACCCATTTGTACTTTCCCAGATCAGCTCTGACTTGTGCGATCCATGGTACTATTGACTTGACTCTGAGTCTTATCGGTGTGAGTCTACTGATATGTCAATAGAATTCCAACCTTCCTTTTCTTATGTCCGCCGCTACGTTGGACATTCTCTCTGTGGTATTTCGAGATTTGTAGGCCGACTTTCTCTGCACATTCCTTGAGGACTTTGATCTGTTTGGTTGCCCTTTTTTCCTTGTTTGCGGGTATAGCTAGGTCATCTGTGAAGCCTAGACATGATATTTCTATGCTGTTTTTGGATCGTATTGGTTTCCAGTGTCCTTGATTTTTCCGTTCTTTTCCCCATTCCCTTATGACTTTGTCCTGTACACCGGTTTTAATCAGGAAGGGTTCGGAAATTTCTCCCATAAATTTCCCTTTAGAGGTTGTGTAGGTCAGGATCTGCTCAGGGAGTCGAGTCCTTGTTCTTCTAGGATGTTGAACAGAGAGTTTCGGTCGATGCAGTCGTATGCTTTCTTGAAATCCACGAACGTACAGATGATGGGACGTTTCTGATAGCTTTGTATTTTAGTATGTTTTTAAGTTAAATATTTGTTCAGTGCATGAGCGACTAGGGCGAAAGCCTACTTGGTACTCGCCAATTTTGTGTTCTAATTGTTCTTGTGTTCTCTGGAGAAGGTATGCTGAGAAGATTTTGTAAGTGACTTGTATTAAGGAGATTCCTCTGTAGTTGTTCATATTTGTTCTGTCTACCTTCTTGTTCAGCGGGTTGATAAGAGCGCATTTCCATTCATCTGGAAATTTTTCTGTTTGCCAAATGTTTGAGATAATTTGCGTAAGTTCCTGCAGTGAATTTGGTCCGAGATTTTTCAATAATTCCGAGGTGATACCATCTTCATCGGATGTCCTGTTATAGGTAATGGTCTGAGTCAATGTTCGCGCCCCTGCGGACATGGACATCTTGGATCTCTCTTTGTTGTGGGTATGAGATCGCAACGTGGTCTATCTAGAATTCTCCAATCCGTTGTATAGGCGATGTCAATGTCTTCTGTTTTCGTGGAGATTTTCTGAGGGATGTTGACCATGATCTTGAAGTTATTCTGTTGGCATAAGTCCGATGAGTCTTGTTCCGTTCTTGATGGTAAATTTGTGACCGTGGAATTTGCGTTTTTCTGATGGATTTTTTTCCCTACCGATTTGTGCGTTAAAGTTGCCCAGTTACATTTTAATGTCATTCTTTGGGACCTTATATATATATATATATATATATATATATATATATATATATATATATATATATATATATATATATATATATCTATATATATATATATATATATATATATATATATTTATATTTATATATATATATATATATATATATCTAAACAAAAACTTTCTTTGGAACGGTAAATATCAATTCTCTCCTGCGTCCAGGAAAACTACACGAATTGGGGCGAACATTAAATCAGCAAAAAATCCAAATTTTAGCTTTGCAAGAAACCAGATTGACAGATGATAACACCTTGGAATTCGGCAACTACAGACTTTTTAAAAGTAAAACGGACAAAAGAATACTCAAAAATACACCACATCTCGGTGTTGCTTTTGCTGTCTCAAGAAACATTCTTGGTTCTATAACAAATGTCCAGCCAGTAAATAATCGACTTATGACACTATCCCTCAAGTGTGCTAACCAAAACTATACATTAATCAATGCACACCTCCCAGTTAATGAAGAAAATAAATCTAATCTTGAAAAAGTAAATAAGTCCTGGGAAATTCTGGAAAAGACTATCTCTAACATTCCCTCTAACCATATAAAAATCCTATTGGGTGATTTCAACGCCCAACTAGGGAAAGAAAAAAAGTACAGGAAAACAGTCGGCAGTTTTCCCGCTCATAAATGGACTAACCATAATGGTAGAAGATTGGTTGAACTATGTTCGCAGTTTAATCTAAAAATAATGTCAACCCATTTTAAGAAGAAAATATCAAAACAAAAGACCTGGAGGTGCCCAAACACGTACATGGGTGAATTTCAAATTGACCATGTTGCCATTTCGTACCCCAATTATAAAGAGATTTTGAATGTTCAAGTCAGGAAAGGAGCTAATATAGACACGGATCACTACTTGACTAGAATCAAACTTAGCTTAAAACCTCGAAAACTTATTCAAAAGAGGCTGCTAATACCAAAGTTTGACCCAACGAAAATAAAACCAGCCCTAACAGAAGAACTTGATAAACAACCAGCACAGAACTGGCAAGAATTGAAACAAAAAATTATTAAAACGGCCTTAAAGTTGGTCCCTTTACAAAAACGTAGAAAACATCCGTGGTGGGATGAAGTTTGCGAGCAAGCAGTATTAAGCCGAAGTAAAGCATTCAAAGATTGGAACAGTCAAAAAACAGTAATAAACTATAACATCTTTTTGGAAGTAAGAAAAGAAACATCGAAGCTAATTAGACAAACTAAAAGAAAATATGAAAACAATCAACTTAATGAAATAGAAAAAGATTTCCAAAAAAATAACACCCGAAACTTTTACAAAACATTTAAAACTAAATTAACAGGCTATCAACCGCAAAGTCTTTGCTTCCAAAAGGAAAACGGACAATTAGCTCTAAATAACCAAGACAATTGCAAAGAACTTGCGAAATATTTTGAACAAATACTAAACTGTTCTGAGCCCTTAAACAAATTAACAACACTAAAACCTAAACAAACAAACCCAGATTCATTACCACCGAATGAAGATGAAATAATTAGGCAAATTAAGCGTCTTAAAAATGAAGGCTTCTGGTGAAGATGGAATCACTGCTGAACTTTTGAAATCCGCTGGTCCAGGTACAATCAAGGAAATAACCAAAATTCTACAAGAAGTTTGGCGAACCGAACGGATTCCGGAAGATTGGAAAGATGCTCTAATCCATCCACTACATAAGAAAGGAGATAGAACGGATGTAAACAACTATAGAGGGATATCTCTTCTCCCAGTTTGTTACAAGATTCTATCTCAATGTCTACTAGACAGAGCACAGGTACAGTTAGAACCTAACATTGGTGAATATCAAGCAGGTTTTCGACCGGGCAGATCCTGCCCTGAACAGATCCTGAATCTGAAGTTGATTCTAAGACATCAAAAACTGTACAATAAAAATCTCGTCTGTACATTTGTGGATTTCAAAAAAGCATATGATTCTATTGACCGCGAATCTTTATTCCGAATCTTGAAAGAACAAGGACTAGATCTGAAAACGCTGGCAATTATTAAAGCAACGTTAACTAACACAAGGTCAAAAGTTAAATTCATGGGTGAGATCTCAGAGCCCTTCGAAATTAGAACTGGAGTGAGACAAGGGGATGGACTCTCGCCACTCTTATTTAACTGTGTTCTAGAAAAAGTAATACAGGAGTGGCGTGAAAAAAAGTCGGCCCTGAATATTGACCAGCCCATTAAACTGGGGAGAACCAACATCAAAATTGATTGTCTGGCATTTGCTGATGATCTAGCAATTTTAGCTCATGATGTATTAACGGCACAGAAACAGATTGAAATCCTAAAAGAAACAGCAGAAAATGTAGGACTCCAAATTTCCTTTGAAAAGACACAATACATGACCTGCAACAGACTAAGAACGCCATTTCTAAAAACAAAATATGGTAACATCAGACGAGTCTCTCAATTCAAATATTTGGGTGAAATAATCATGGAAAATGGGTTGGAAAAAGCGGCCAATAAGGGTAGATGTCAAAAAATGGAAACGGCATTGAGACTTACACAAAATATTTACAACAAAAAATGCCTATCTAAAAACACAAAACTGAGACATTACAACACAGTTATTAAGCCAGAATGTCTATATGCTGCAGAAACGCTCATTTTGAATAGAAAGAGGGACATCGAGGACATTGAAAAGAAGGAAAGAAAAATCGTAAGGAAAATCCTAGGCCCCAAACAAATAAATAGCACAACATACCGACTTCGAGAAAACGAAGAAATCAAACAATACACAGATATACATAGCGATATGAGAAAAAGAAGACTTAAGTTTTACGGACACATAAAACGGATGAATCCGAGTAGGTTAACTAGACAAATAGTCGAATTTTATGAAAATAGGAGTAAAGCTAAAGTAGAAATAATTAAATGGATTGCTGCAATTAAAGAGGACCTAAGGTCAGCAAATATTTCACAAAGTGAAATTCAGGATAGAGGCTATTTCAGACACAAGGTGAACGTTTGGAAGGTTGGCCAGAGAGAAAAATGTAGGAAGACTGGAACAACTTGGTCTGACGAAAGGAAAAAAGCTCATAGCGAAAGAATGAAATTAGTATGGGCACAAAGGAAGGCTAACAACAACAAACGCCTCTAATTGTACTTCGCGTGGTCCACTAGGGCCCATACGTGAATAATAAATAATATATCTATATCTATATATATATATATATATATATATATATATATATATATATATATATATATATATATATATATATATATATATATATATATGTACGTGCCCGCGCAAAAGGAAAAATTACTTTAAATTCTTCAAGCTAATGCACCAACTATAAGCTATAGGGATGAGGAAATTGGGGTATATTTATGATATAGACAAGGAGAAGTATGACGGAAAACCAATCACTGGTGAAAATGCAACTGGCCCATTTGTTGAGCGGGACAATTGTGAAGAAAGACTGGTATATATATATATATATATATATATATATATATATATATATATATATATATATATATATATATATATATATATGTACGTGCCCGCGCAAAAGGAAAAATTACTTTAAATCCTTCAAGCTAATGCACCAACTATAAGCTATAGGGATGAGGAAATTGGGGTATATTTATGATATAGACAAGGAGAAGTATGACGGAAAACCAATCACTAGTGAAAATGCAACTGGCCCATTTGTTGAGCGGGACAATTGTGGAGAAAGACTGGTTGACTATGCTGAAGGACAAGAACTCTATATCATGAATTTATTTTATAAGAAAAAAATACCAGAAAATGGAGATGGAAAAGTGAAATTGATTACATCATATCAAACAATAAAACACTATTTTGTGATTAAACTTTTCTTAACCACTTTCATGTTGGAAGTGACCACCGAATTGTATAAGTAAAGATTAGGATAAATAAAAAAAAAGATTAGGAAGCTGGTGGAGAGTGACAGAGATTTTGAGATTGTTTTGTCGAACGGCTTTGCTGTATTGCAAGACCCGGAGCAGATGAAAATTATAGATCAATATGAAGAAATGGCTAACAATGTGCTTGAAACGGCTGCAGTAGCAGAGGTAAATGTTTCAAACAGTCAAAAATCTCCAATGAGACTATTAATTTAATGAAAAAACGACGAGATGAAGAATGCAGGCAGTCTTTTTGGCAGGGTCGAGTATGTTGAACTTTCAAAACAACAAGAAAAAGTTTAGTGCTATAAACTCTTGAAGGAAACAGGGGAATTAACAAAGCTAATCAGTACCCGCGCTCTACGTTGGTGCTTTGTCGTTTCCTCATCCGTCATCAAAAGCGCTAGCAAGCGTCCACCGGGACCAGTTTCTGGCCTTAAGCCGTCATCAGCTGGGCTCAGACTGAGGGAACGATGGCGGATGAGGGGGAGGAAGATTGTTTTTAATACCTTTCTACACCCGTGGAGCGCGGGTGTATCTGCTTTGTTTTTAATATATATATATATATATATATATATATATATATATATATATATATATATATATATATATATATATATATATATATATATATATATATAATATAAGTCAAAATTTTGAAGCTATTTTTTAAATGGAAAAATTCTATCAGATGTCAAGGATCGTAACATGAACCCAAAAAACAAATGCCTGTTTCGGTATATTTCTTATACCATACTATACCTTACTTTTTGATCATAGTAGTGTATACTTCGGCAAACATTTATCAATTTGATTAATGACATAAAACAAAATGATTAAACAGAGATAAATGTTATGTTGTTGTACGTTTTAATGTCGCGATTAACAAAACCGCCACGAATCAACGAACATCCTGTCATCGTTTTTCATTCTGAAACGCCATGGCCATATCCGACTGGTCGATTTGAATATGTTCACTTTCTATCTTGTCACTTATTCTACCGTGTCGAAACGTTCTGAATTTATGAATAGAATTACCATGCGGCTTCAGTGCTAACCACGTAAAAATTCATCGTTTTTAATAAAGACCGCGAAAGCTGCTGAAACGAAAGGCCGACATGTTGGAATATTTTATGGAAATTTGCTTCGCGACGCATTTTGTTGCTTTCATATGATTTTCATTCGTGGTTGCTTTCAGTAGGCGTGATGGAAAACCTTATGTAAATATAAATGTTTTATTAAAATTGAATTGGTAGGAAATAAGCATTTTCGTACTAGCTGTTCAAATTAATTCCGTATATTTACATTAAGTGCTTTATAACCTTAACCTTTCTTATTTTAATCAGGAATTAATTTTGTTGAAGCTATAAAGATGATTTGTGCTGCTTTACTTTCCAAAAGCATATTGTTTTTGCAGCTTTATTTATCCGCCTACAAGTCTTGAATTATTACCCTTCACAAGATCAATGCATTGGGGGTAGATATCGCGAACCATCTATCGTATTCTTTTGGTTTAATTTAATCTGACTACTGTCTTTTTCCAACATTTATAGTAAAGAGAAGTACTATATATTTTTCATATATTTTATTTTATCTTTACGCACATGTTTGGTAAAATGACAAGGAGGAAGTAACTCGTAGTATAAGATTGGAATATTCATTTAAAACGACAATTTTCTAAAGATTTCATAGAATGATTATAGTCTAAAATCATTGATTATGGCTACATTGTGTAATTTTTGGTTTTTTAATATATTTCGGCAGTGTAAATATTGTTCCGAACGTGGCCTTCAGATGTTCCTTGGGATGTTTCCGTATCTGCTCCATAATCGTCGCATCAACGTATTGCTTCAATATGCTTCATTTGTGAAGTTTAGACAACTTTCTCCAACCTATAATTTATTCTTCCGTCCTTTAATCTGTCTTGGATCTTCCGTCCTGAATCCCCTCCCCGTTCCCAGAGCAGAGCCGTAGCGTGATATTACGGCGAATGGTGCGAAATGATAAAATAGCGTAAAATTCGTAAAGCAATTTCTATATTAGGATACGCATCCTGTATTTGATACGTGTGTATGAGTTGTAGCAAGTCTAATGAAGAAGTATTTATAATATCTTTGGTCATATAATGCTTGCGATTGTATTTTAAAACTTACTATTTCTGCACAAAATTCGTCAGGATCCAAATCTTGATAATATTTATTTGCTAAATTAATTGCATGTTTTTAAACTCTCTGTTGATATATTTTTTAAGGTTGCTGCCTGTTAAAAAGTTAAAATCGCTACCAAAATTAAATAATTAAAATCGTAATAATGCTATCAAAAATTAGATTTATTTTCCTTTAAAATTCGTCTTCATACATTAACACGTAGCTTTCGTCCGAAGCTTTTTCACCGGGCATAATTGTAACTTTTCATTTTCGACGCATACGAAGTGAACTTTCTATTATTATAGCTTCTGAAATATTTTTTTGCTTTTAAAAAAAATGTTTTCTACTGGTTTTGCTATTAATTCATTTATAGATGATTTTAAACCGTATAACATTTTGGATGCATCGTCTAAAGATATATTTTTTTGTAAACAAATGTTTATGCTGTCAATATAGACTAAAATGTCAGTCCAAAAAATTAAAAGACAGATAAATTGATAATCATTTTGATTTAATAATGCTTTTGCACCCCAGTTTTTGTATCAAAATTCCATTTTATATCTATAATTTGTAAATTAAGAGACATAACAGCAATTTTTTAGGCCATCTATTTTTGCAATGCTCTTTTAAAGTTTTATTTAAAGTCAAACTTAACTTATTCCACCGCACAGTAGAACTTGAAAAAAAGTAAATATTCTTTCCAGAGTTCCAAAAAATGTAACTATTAATGGCGATACTTCGGCAGCATGTACGCCAACGAGGTTTAAAGTGTGTGCTGCACATGAAACATACCTTTCTAATTCGTTCATAATTTTTAATAGGTGCTTGACCACCTTGGTATTTCCCTGCCATGTTAGCATCGTTGTCGTATCCCCGACCTATGCAATTTTTTAAGATTTAATCCATCCGATGTTATCTTGTTAATAACATCATTGCTCAATCCAATTCCAGTTTTTTTATAGTTTTAATAAAATCTATAAAACTTTCTTCTATTGAACATTTTTCATCCTTTATTTTCACATGTATTATTTGTGACATTTGTTCTTTCCGAGAAATATCAGGTGTACAGCCAAATAATATATAATAATATTTTGCATCTTTTATTGTTTCAAGTATGACTTTCCGTACTTTATTTCCGATTATATTAATTATTTCGTTCTGTATTTGTGGCGAAAAATAAGATATTGTGTGCTTTTTGTTTTGAACATTTTTTATATGTTCTGCATTAATGGGATCATAGTGGAATTAATTCAATTCTATCCAAAAAATTCCACAAGATGGACTTCTATATTTTCTGTTTTACCTCGAAGAGGGAGATTATTTTTTGGGTAAAATAAAACAGTATCAACAATAACTTTACTGATTTGAAACCATTTTTCTGTTTCCATTTTAATTAAATTTTGGTTACTATCATCTATTGTCTTGTTATTAAGTAATCTTTTCTCCAACTCTTTCCAAAGAAAATAACACCTTTTATGCTCCTGGCTATTCACGTGTTCTTGAATTCGTGGACTTAAATGTCGCCATTTAGTGAACCCTACATTCCTATTTGCAAAGTTGGTTTTGGTATCTATGGAAGATAATAAACAACAAAAACAAAATAAAGCATCTTTTGATATACTGTACATAAGCCATATACGTTAATTTTTTTCCCCATTGGGTAAATTTTTGAAATACCATTTATTATCAAAGTTTCTTTCATTTACAACGGGATACTTTTTCTACATATTTTGTACACGACCCTGTGTGACTAACATGCATCTTATTTTATCTGAGACAGATGGTTATATGTCAAAATCTTCATATTTAAATTGTATTGCTTCAATATTATCCCCACCCTCTTTGTTATCTTCTGTATTTTTATTTGTTTCAACTTCAACAATATCATTTTGTTTTTCTTGTTTCATTTCTTCATGACCAACCTTTTCTTTAAACTCTGCTGCTTTCTTTGTATTGGTTTCAGTTTTTACGCTAATCTTAATCTCTCCATCGTCTATTTGTATTATATTGTTGTCATTTTCAATGTTAGTATTTATGATCTCTTCATTTGGCTGACTGGAACTTGAAAAGCATTTTTGTAAATGTACTACTAGCAGCTAATTGTTTTCGTCTTTCTTTACGCAATTTTTTTCCTTTAAATTTTGACTTCCTGATTTTCTTTTGGACCCATTTTTTTTTAAATAATTTATATTATATTATGTTTTGATATTGTGTTAAATAGAATGAATATAACAAATGTAAATATTATATATTTTGTATAATAAGATGAATTTATTAACTCTAAGAAAAACAGAATCAAATTAACTTTTAGATTAACTTTTTTCAAATTAGTTAATTTGAAATTACATACCAACAAATTAGAAAATATATTAAACGACATCGTATTTTTTTTTCTTTATAATAATACATTGTACGTTTCTAAGTAATACATTGTACGTTTATAAGTAATACAAATTATTTAAATAAATTGAATGATACTTACTTGAAATATCCTAGTCATACATGACTTGTTGGTTTATGTCCTCGGCTACTATTGACAAATATCCATTGTTCATGACGAATTATATGTCAACATCATTCCGACAAAGTTGACAAAAGTTATTAACGAAATGTGTCAATTTGAATTAAATATAAATCTAATAAAGTGAAAACTAGACCAGAAAAGTCTGGCATTAAGCATTTCAATCTAGCAAATATCACCGAAAGAATTTCAATGCCCAGGTGTCTTTTACAACATTTTTATGATGTACATATTTCCGAGTCTGAGCTTGTGGTCCAAGAATGAACCTCATCTAGAATACATCATGGAAGTATTAGATGATGTCAAAAGAAACTGACTAAAGTTGATGACTACCTACAAGGTGTTTCTAAACGCGAGTGTTAACGATACTGCTAAAATAAGATGAAAATTCGCATAAATGCAATTTGTTTGGTTTGCAATTTATCCATGTGTAAAAAAGGACTTTTACCAGTTTTTTTCGTAGTTTTGTTATCTTATTTTAATAAACGGTTTTGTATTACATTTTTTTTACGTTACCCCTGGAATACATAACCTCAAGATAAATTATTATTGGGAAATATACTTGTTTCAGGACATGGGATAGTAAAAAATCATTACTATAAAAGTAAATATTTTCGATTAGAGACTTATCAGAGACTATTAACCCTTGGTTTGTGTTGAAGTTTTAGTTTTTCGACAATCCGACTGGTGAGTGACTAACGAAAAATACCTCTCAGAAGGCATCCGGCCTTACCTAGCGTGGACCGGCGTGACTGAAACGGCAATTGCTTGTTGGAGCTAAGATGTAATCCTAACAAATGACGCTGCATATCAACTACCGAATCGCCCGATTAAAAGAGATGACAATCTCTATCATCACTGTAGTTTCGTTTAGAACTTAGTTTCATCACTTATAGTTTCGTTAATCTTAGAGATGCTTAAATCATAGAAAAAAATAATTCAAACTGGTGATAAAATGAATGCGTTTTAAAAAGATTTTTGATATCCAATGCACTCCGTGCACTGGATATCGAACTTCGTTTCATCGGCATCCAAACTTCGTTTTTGGAGGCGACTGTTAAAAATTAGTAATAGGAGTGCGTTAAAAAATACAACCAATGTCAGCATTGTATAGCGTCCCAGTAAATCAATTTTGAATAAAAAATAACGAAAACTTTTAGGTAAATAGAAACAAGTTAAACAGAAGAGTAACTTGCTTAACTTGTTAAGTTAACTTAACTAGTATATTCATAAGACCATTGTTTCTAAGTTTTAGATGTTGCGTGGTATATTTAAAGGTAACTAATATTTTAATTAAACAGAAATATTAATTGAAAAAATATATAATAAAAGCAATTCAATGAGAAATTTTATAACTATAGTAATAGTTTTCAGGCTTAGGCTGTGGTTTAAAAAATTTAGTAATTTTTTCTTGTTTTACCGCCGGTCTTTCAATTCGGGTTGATATTCGGTTGTGGCATAAACAATTTGCCTTTTTAAAACAAGACTTCTTTCTGTAGACGGATTAATTTTTTTTGAATAAATCACAATGGTCATTTGCCATTCGTAAACATTTACTCAGGTTTTTTTAGGTTTAATGTCACCATTTCAGTGTTCGTTGAGGCTTCTTCTTCAATGGAATGGGGATTAAGCATTTCGTCCAAGTCGGTTTCAGTAAAATCTTCATCTTGTGATTCAAGCAATTTTTGAATTGTATAACATTTATATCAGGATTACATTCCATAGTGTCCAGTATGGTTTTAAAGGTTTATCTAATGTAAATGTCCTTGGTCCATAGGTTGGAGTAAGGCCGTCGTGTTAGGAGTCAAAAATATCACCTTTTTAATTATATATTTGTGTTATATTAGTCCAAAACTAGAACTGGTTTGAAATCTAAAGTAATTTTCTGTAAAAAATCAGCTTCCAGCTTCCCAGTTTCAACTTCAGGGACAAAACAAATCCGCAATCAGTCACATAAAATGACACTTGTAACCTATTCTTTCTTGTTTGAACACCAAAACACTGGTAGGCTGTCCTTGTTTCGATTTTTCAAAGCACGAGGATTTATCGATCTGTAAAGAATAAGTGAGTTAATTAAAGAATCTCCTGATCCATCAGAACAGAGCAGGAGTGTAACTTTAACTTTTACGCCTTAAAAGGACGGACTTTTCACTTTTGGATATAAAAGTTTTGTTTGGCATTCTTTCTAAAGTAGGGCAGTTTCATCTCCATTAAACATTTGTTCAGGTTTGCATCCACCATCAGCAATTAATTTTGAAAATCTGCTGAAGTGGCTGCAGATGCAGTTTCTCCAACAATTTTGATGTTATGCAGAGAATGTCGCACCGTATGTTAATTACCAGCTTTTTTAAAATGTGCGTAAAGACGCTTAACTTTCTCACGGTTTATAGCACAACTTCTGGCAGAGGCACTTTCTTCTGGCTATAGTCTTCAATCCAAAATGTTAATGAAGCTTCCATTTTTTTAACTGCTGGATCACGAACAATTTTTGCTGATAGTGAGGTTGAAGCTATTCGGTTGATTTATTGACATAAAAAAACGTGATATGGATGCAAACGACTTGGCAAGGCGTAAACGGACAAGCATATCTATTTTTACCTTAAGCCGCAAAACTATTGTTTTCCGTGTAGATACTAATTTTCCTTTGCTTTATAAATCGTGAACAAAGCAGAAGAGACACCTGCTATTCACTTCAAATTATTACTTCGAATGACAATAAAAAAAAAAGTTTCGGCACTGATGGTGCGAAGGCGGCTTTTATCAAAAGTCGTAGCGTCAAGCGAAACCTGTGGCGCGTACGGCGGCGGCGACTTATTTGTCAAATAACTATCGGCCAAGCGGCAATAAAACTTATTTGTTTATAAATACTTTGATACTTGTTTGTTTTGAAAGGTAACTGGAAAGTAAATACATATTATTTTAAAACTACAATATGTATGATTAATTTTGGATTCGCGAATAAAGACATTTTCAGCCGTCAATACAAGAAGTGGTCACAAATTTTTAATTCGCGAATACTGAAAACGCGAATTACGAAAACGTGAATTAGGAACTTCGACACTACTGTTAGTAGTGATGACAGTAGGTTAATTCTATGATTCTAAATTAAATTAAATCGTCATTTTAATTTTTATGAAAAAACAATGAATTGTTTTAACTGAGTAATACGTTCCTTTATTGACAAATTTATATCTTGATAAACAGATAGAAAAAGTTTTAGCTAATGATCGATGCTGTTTGTTAAAATATAAAAAGTGATATTTTTGACAAAGAATCAATCATATTCAAGATCAATGTTTTTGTTTTTATAATAATATCGAAAATGTTTATTCGCTTTCTTTAATAAATTTTTACGAATAAATTTACATTATTTTGCTAATTGTTATTCAGTAAGCATAAAACAAGAATAACAAATACCTACAGGATGACTCATCTTGGTGGTTTAGAATAGATGAGATTATCATTTTAAACAATGACGGTTAAATTTATGAAGTGCAAAAATATCCACACATTTTTCTATTGCATTGCATTAAAGACAATTAACATGCAATACACGATTATACAGGAAGTAATAAATACTAGAGCAATTAATTACTTTGAGCTAGAAATACAGATATTTATTCTTAGGTGAAAGGTATTCTTGGGATTAGGAATTTTTGTAATATGGAGGCTAGACACTTTTTATTTAATATTAGGTTGTTCAGAAAGTGCTTGTAGTTTTGAACCAATAAATTGAAATGTACATATCTCTGCTCAAACAAAACGTTATTGATCGAAATAAGAACCTTACAATCAAAACACTTTTGTCAACGAGAAACAAGTTTACTTATACCGGTTGCGTAAAATTCCGAAGACAATTTTTGCATCCTCTTGATTTTTAAGGCATTTGTCATGCAGGAATTTGTCAAAATACTTGAAAAAGTGGTAGTCGGTAGGCGAGAGGTCAGGCGAGAATGGCGGATGGTCGAGAGTATCGTAGTCCAATTCATGCAGCTTTTGTCGCGTGATCATTAAGACGTGCGGCCGAGGGTTGTCATGAAGGAGAATTAGTCCCTTCCTCTTGACCAATGCCAGGCACGTGCGCCACAGTTTTTGGTGCGTTTCATCAATTTGCTGGCAGTACTTCCCCGCTGTAATCTCTTCGCCGGGGTTCAGGTTTTTGTGATACCACACCGGCCGCAACAGTCATCATGACCTTATTTTGGTGCATATTCGGCTTTGGAAAGTGTTGTAGAGCTTTGTCGCGATCCAACAACTGAGTCAATCGACGCCGATTATAATAATCCACTTTTTATCGCATCGTTATAATCCGTTCGAGAAATGGATTGTTTTTATTGCGCAAAAGAAGGGCAGACGACACTTCAAAACGACACTTTTTTAGATTTTCATTCAATGTGTGAGGCAATTTATGGAGCTTTTTTGACTTTTTAATATCCTGCATATGATTAGAAATCATCACATGCATTACTCCAAATTCAGAGGCAAGCTCTCGAACAGTTGTAAGCGGATTGGCTTCGACTAAGGCCCTCAATTGATCGTTATCAACATCCGATGGCGGACCACCACGTTTATCATCTTCAAGGCTCTCATTACCGAATTTTTTAAACCAGCATTGCGTTGTACGTTCATTAGTGGTTTCTGGGCCAAATACATCGTTGATACCGTGACCTAATTTGAACTGGAACAAGAACATTGTGCGACTTTGCTTTTTGTCTATGCTACATTTAACGCTCTGAAAAAATTATCCAAATTTATTTTAGAACAGAAATACCATAGTTAGATAGAGCGAAAAAATTATATATAAAGTCAAAACAATTTCACACAAATTTATTTCAAAATACAGCATTTAAAATTAAAATATCAAAAACCTCAATAGCTGTCCTAACAACCTAATAATTAAATTAATGAAAGTTTCGAGTGATCTTTTGTCTTATTGTCTAGGGATGTCTAGTTTAATTGGGGGGAATAGAAATTAATTATTAGTTGGAAAATGTTTAGAATACTGCCTTAGTTTATACATTGATATAACAACATTCTACATAGATATTTTTGTCATTGGGGAAGTATGTTATACCATTTGAGTAAAAGAAAATTATGAAGTATGTTTTTCGTTTGTTTGTTAACAGTGTCACGTTGACAATATATATGATAATATTTTTGTATCTATGACAATATTTTTGGGAAAAATGTCGGTTGTGCCGACCTATACTAAAATCGAAGAGATTTACCACTAAACATCAAATCATGAGATTAAATGATAATCCTAATGATACTAATATGGTTAGCGAAACGCGCATCTAGAGGTTAAAAAAAGTGATTTGGTGTTTAGTGGTAAATCTCTGCGAGTTTAATGTTTTACCCCGAAGGTTCCAATAGAAGAATTGACCGAGCTATACTGTTGATGTCGGGGAATAATTGTGAAATTAAAGAAGAGTAATAAAAGTTGGGAGGAGGAAGTAACTACTAGGAGTTAAATCTGGCGAATACGGCGCATTTAAAAGCAGTTCGAAATGTAGGCCATGGAGTTTTCAGCCGTTACTTGAAGGTGTATGAAGGCGCATTATCGTGGTGAAACAGTATTTTCTTTTTGTCTAAATGGAATCGTTATTGCTTTCCTTTTTACCCGCTCTTACCCACTATTAGAACTGCTTGTTCATTGCAGTTATAAAACCTCGGAGAAATGTATCAGATACGCGCTTAAATAAGTGTCCATTCAAATGCGTCTTCGGTCGACTACAATATCAATGAAATTGTAAATTTATTTGAGAGTTGTGTCGGTTATAGCTATTTTTGGATATCTCAAGTTTTCATTATCTTCAGTGGATGTACAATCCATCTTCGATAAATGAACAATAACGTTTAAATTAGGCAGCTCACTTTTATTCCTATGATTACAAATTAGATGACTTTTTAATTAAAACACGAAGCATATTCATTCTTTTTATTTTATATCCTTTAAAGTCTTCCTTAAAAATCTTCTTGACCTAATCAATATTGATTAAATTATTTCAGGTCAGTATTAGTATACACATGTTGATATGTGATGATATATTTATTACTTTCTGACATACTGAAACGATTGATTAGTTGAATATAAAATTAAAGTGTTCTGCGAAAGACACGAAATAAAATCATAAAGAAAGGAGCAATAACAATTTAAGTGGAATTTTTCCCAGTACATTTGTTATTAAGAGCCATTTGCCATTATGAAAAAATGGCCTGGATGGCAATTTTGATCTTACAAGCTATAATTAAATCGGCTTCATGTTGAAAAGTGGATTGAGTAAGATTCATGTCGTTAATTTTATGCTGATTGGAGCTATTTTCGAGTCGAGGTGCTGTAAACATCGTTGCTTGACTTTTTATATTGGATATGTACCAGGTGTCCCATTAAGGATGGGTCGCGGCCGTATCTTGAAAACTATGTATCCCACAGCTTTGGGGAAAAAAAATTGTACTAAAAATGATAATGAGAAATTCACCAAAAATATTTTTAAGAGGGCGTGACGAGCTAAACATTTTTAAAAATCCTTTTTTGTCTGTATTTTCAAGTGTTAACCGAGTAAGAAAAATTCTCAGTTATAATTAACAAACTGCCTCCTACAACTTTGTTTTATGACATTTTGTCGTAACTTCGCGAATAAAGATGTGGGGGGAGTTTTACCTATTTAGATAAAAAGTCGTCTAATGTCCGTTTGCCTAAACCAATTTTCCTCAATTTGGATTCATTTAAAAGGCAATTGCTGGGACAATCAGATAATCTGGGAGATAAATTATTTAGTTTATAAATGAAACCGCGAGGTGGCGTTACATTCAAAAATAATTTTTTTGACGTTTTGTTCAGTTTTTTCAAATGGAATGGTACAGCTTTTATTACATGGCTAGAAAGGTAATTTAAAGAGGAATCATCCAGTGAAAACCCGAAATCGATATCTCTGACATGTCAAGAGATATTTCGATTTATCTGAAAAAATCAGTTATTATTTCACTACTACCTGCATTAAGTTAAAAAAATATTAACCTAAGTTTGCCTTCCTTCACACTTTACCCAGGCTTAGGACTGACCTTATTTTGGTGCATATGACCTTATTTTGGTGCATATTCGGCTTTGGAAAGTGTTGTAGAGCTTTGTCGCGATCCAACAACTGAGTCAATCGACGCCGATTATTGTAAATAATCCACTTTTTATCGCATCGTTATAATCCGTTCGAGAAATGGATTGTTTTTATTGCGCAAAAGAAGGGCAGACCACACTTCAAAACGACACGTTTTTTAGATTTTCATTCAATGTGTGAGGCACCCATTTATGGAGCTTTTTTGACTTTTTAATATCCTGCATATGATTAGAAATCATCACATGCATTACTCCAAATTCAGAGGCAAGCTCTCGAACAGTTGTAAGCGGATTGGCTTCGACTAAGGCCCTCAATTGATCGTTATCAACATCCGATGGCGGACCACCACGTTTATCATCTTCAAGGGTCTCATTACCGAATTTTTTAAACCAGCATTGCGTTGTACGTTCATTAGTGGTTTCTGGGCCAAATACATCGTTGATATCGTGACCTAATTTGAACTGGAACAAGAACATTGTGCGACTTTGCTTTTTGTCTATACTACATTTAACGCTCTGAAAAAATTATGAATTATGAATGAATGATTTATCTGAAAAAATCAGTTATTATTTCACTACTACCTGCATTAAGTTAAAAAAATATTAACCTAAGTTTGCCTTCCTTCACACTTTACCCAGGCTTAGGACTGGTCTAAATTCTTCGTGCCATATTAATTTGGAGCGTGTTTAAAGGCCAACGGGCCAACAACGAAGATAATAATAATAACAACAGTCAAATAAAATTAACAGCACAACAGTCTAATAATTAACAGAATCTGAACTATAACGCCTTTCTAAATGTTCAAAATGCCTTCCACCCTTAGAAATGCAAAGATTTATTTTTCGACGAGTACTAAAAACTGCAGCTTTTTCCGCTCTTGAAATGCTGGTTATTGAATTTTGAAAAGCCTGGGTAAAGTGTGAAGGAAGGCAAATATTAGGTTAATATTTTTTTAACTTAATGCAGGTAGTAGTGAAATAATAACTGATTTTTTCAGATAAATCGAAATATCTCTTGACATGTCAGAGATATCGATTTCGGGTTTTCACTGGACGATTCCTCTATAATTATCTTTCTTGCCATGTAGTAAAAGCTGTACCATTCCATTTGAAAAAACTGAACAAAACTTCAAAAAAACTATTGTTGAATGTAACGCCACCTCGCGGTTTCATTTATAAACTAAATAATTTATTTCCCAGATTATCTGATTGTCCCAGCAATTGCCTTTTAAATGAATCCAAATTGAGGAAAATCGGTAAAGGCAAACGGACATTAGACGACTTTTTATCTTAATAGGTAAAACTCCCCCCCGCCCCTCTATTCGTGAAATTACGACATAATGTCATCAAACAACAGTTTGCTAATTATAACTGAGACTTTTTCTTACTCGGTTAACATTTGAAAATACTCACAAAAAATGATTTTTAAAAATGTTTAGCTCGTCACGCCTTCTTGCGGTCGTTTTAGAAGCATAAAAATATTTTTGGTGAATTTCTCATGATCATTTTTAGTACAATTTTTTTTTCCCCAAAGTTGTGGGATAAATAGTTTTCAAGATACGGCCGCGATCCATCCTTAATGGGACACCTGGTATTTACTTATTTTATAATATAGAATACTAAACATAATAATATTCAAATACCATTGTTCGGTTTTAGGAAGTTACTTGTACAAAGTTATAAAACATAAAAGCAAGTAGGTAGGTAAGTAAGTATGCAATTTTTATTAATTTTTTCTTTGTGTAATACAATAATACAAAGTCCAAGTGGTTATGAAAATAATATTAACAAGAAGATTAAAAAAAATTACCCATACAATAAAAGAAAAGAAGAAATTAACTAAAGCTAAAACTTATCTAATGGGTAAAACTACCATTTTATATATTTATAACTTTTAAAAGAAACAAGGCAATTTTTTCTATAATATGTTTATTTTATCTTTACATTTTGTGCTCTTTTTAACACATTTGTCAAAACTTTATCTGGTGTTAAGGCAGCGATTACGTACGGATGTTGCTGTATGGTTGTTCTTGATGTTGCTCTATGTTGCTATACGGTTTTGGACTTATTCGTGTAAAACATTTCCTTCAAAAATCCCTATAAAAATAATCCGGATCCGCCAAATCAATTTTGTATTCTAATCAGTTATTCTAATCGTTTATTGTTGTCTGTAGGCAACAGGTCTTGACATTTTGTAGATCACACTTCTCTAAATTTTACTTAAACTGTGTAAAGAAATTTCCAATTGTATACGCGAGTTGCTATTAATGTATTCGGAATCATAAATATAAATAGATATTTATTATTGACAATGGTTTTATTGTTTTTCAAAATAATCTCCACGATGATGGATACACTTTTGCATACGTTTGAACCATTTTTTCTAGCACTTTTATCATTGCGATTGAGATATCTTTAAAATATGCATTTTGAACGCATCAACCGCTTCTTCTGGCGTCTAAAATCGTTGGCCACGTAGTTTATTCCTAACGGACAGGAACAAAAAGAAATCATTGGGTGCTAAATCAGGATTATGGTGTGGATGATCCATCAATTCGATAGTTTGAGCGGTTAAATATTGAGTTGTTCGGTCAGATGTGTGAGAGCTTACGTTGTCATGGTGAAGAATGATTCTGTGTCGCTGGTTGTTTTTTCTTATTTCTTCAAAGACTTCTGGCAAGGAAATGGCTGTGTACCATTCAGTATTGAACATTCTACGATTCTCTAGTGGCATTGTAGCCTCATGCCCATTTATGAAAAAAAAACCCGCCACCATTCGAAGTGGTCCTTGCGTGAGAAACTTTTGTTGGGTTTGGCTCATTTTGAAAGACCCATACAGTCGACTACTGTTTACTTTCGGGCTCATACGCATAGATCCAAGATTCGTCACCTGTGTAGTTATCATACACGGCTTTTGACGCACAACGATTATTTTTTTGAGCATTTCTTTGCACCAATCGACTAGAGCCTTTTTTTGAGCGATTATCAAATTGTGCGGAATTCAACGCGCACAAATCTCTTTCACTGCTAAATGTTCTTGTAAAATCTTTAAGTCGATAAAGCCGATAATCCACGTCGAAAGTCGTAGTAAATCATCGCACGAAAATTCTCGCGAGTTTATTCCATTTTTTGATGAGATTCAAGTCACTAAACAATACAAATAGGCGACCGTATGACAAAACGTTATAAGTTCGTATAAAGTCAACAATGTCAAATTTTACGGTGTATATGTCAAATGGCGCGTAGCAACATCATTTTGTTGCCAATTCTGGATACATAAATAGCGACCCCCGTCAGCGAATCGTAAATATACTAATGACATCGAATTATTTCATGAATAATTTGTTAACGTTATTACATTACTATCGCAATAAAACATAAAAAACAAAGTGCAGCAAAGTTGAAGGAAACGTACTGACATATTCAGATACTAAAGATATTGATATTATTGATACTGATATTTTCCCGCATTCATTGAATTATTATTGTGTTCAAAAGGTTTTCTGACATAAAAACCTTCCTGATCACTTTCTCGTCATTGTATATCGACAGGAAGAAAATTGAAGATTTTCATTAATGAGAAGTGGACATTGTTTTGGTTAAAATTGTATTTGTCTGTTAACAGCTTCGATTAATTTCTTGTGGAATAATTGTGACATAAAGGGTAATAAGCTATTTATATTTTACTATAGGTTAGAATAATACTTTTGATACAATAAAAAGCACTATATTTTATGGTTAGCGATAGTCGGTTTGCATGTCCAAGTGATATTAGGTTAGTGTTCTATGTCTTAGTCTGATTAGATTCTTCGTATCAAGTAATTTAAAACTTATTTTGGTATTTTATATTCAACAGAGAGTCTTGTGAACATGCACCAAATGCGGTAGTATCGAAAACAACCGTGATCAGAGAAAATGTTAATTTTGCTCATGCCATGAATGAGTAAACGATATCAGCTAAATTTATAGCAAAAACGTTGAACTTTTCAGTTGGCAGTATTTTCAGTTGGCACGACTGGTTTTTTGGGATAATTTTGCTGTAGTACTAATGCTTCACCTCTAGATAAACTATTGACCATTTAGAAAAATATGGTATGAGAATGTACGAAAATTGCATGAAACATCTCGCATGTTTTGTTCGATGTAATGAACTCTTCTTTCGAGTTCTTACTATTTGTAACGATGTATTGTAATGAAGAAATGAAGAATGTATTCTGAGAAGAAATATTTGTAAACGATTGTTGATGTTGTTGTGTCAAGTAACTGAAGACAAAAAGACATGATACTTAATAAGAAAACAAATGTTTATTGTTAAGCTTTTCTTATTGTTCTCAAAAAAACAATCAGTCACATTTTATGATGTAACGTTGAAATTTATGTTAATTTGGTTGACTCAGAGGCAAACCACACATATTAAATAACATATTTAACTTTAGCAGTTATATTTTGTCATAACACATATCAAGCAGTTGTATTCAGAGGAAAAATAATTTATTGTAAAGAAACAGTGTACTCTTTTTCATTCAATTTTTTCATTTAATTTCTAGCTTAAATTTCATTTGTTGCTAATACTTAGGAGTGTTTCTTTTCCGTTTGGAAGGTTAGTCGATTTTATATGTTTTAATTTTTCTTCTCTGATATTATTACGATTTGTTTGTTCATAATTTTTTCTGTATACAGTATCTTTTACATTATATTTCTCTTTACTTGTGTTTGTTTTTTATATCTGTATTTTATATGGGTTATAAATGAATAATGAATAAGAATTAAATGAATGTTCTACTGTGGAAAATACAAGATATAATGACAAAAAGGCAAAATAACAATATCGTTTCAATTTTTCTCAATACATTTTATATTAAGATCTACTTGCCAGGCTGTTTGGATGATGAAGCAATTACATTGATCATAGATCAAGAGTCGTGAGTATATCTTTAAATTCAGAGAAATGAGTTCTCCTTAAACTTAGTAAATAAAACATAATCGCTGGGGTTCAGATTGGGAATATATAGGCTTTTAAAAAATGTCTAAACAAGCATTGTGGCTAACAATTCACTATAATGCAAGTGTTGTGGGTTGGAGTATTATTCCGGTTTGGAAGAAGAAACAACTCGGTTCAATTCTCGCCTGATTTCTTCTTTATGTGCTTTAAGAACTTTCTTTTTATGTCGCCATTCCAAAACTTATGTTTTTGATTCTAGATTAAAATCATTAAATATTTTTCCGGATATGTGTTCATTATTGTTATATAGACAGTAAGATCCCGGTTAATGCGGGGTATACGTTCCAATAAGTTCCAGCGTTAGCCTTAGGCCGCACTGTGGCTAAACTGCCGTGGTTTTTAACCGTGTGATTTTGTGTTTCAAGGAAACTAATACAAGCGGCCGACTGATTTTAAAACCGTGAAATGTTACAAAATGGCTCACGAATAGAACTTGGTTAGCGCTTTGTATTGACGTCTTCTTTTTTTTTTATTTCTTAGTATTAAAGAAACAATACATACTGCTCTCTTGAAATCCATCTTCAAACTGTGAAAATCGCGGGTAGTTTCGCGGTTTTTAATCGCAGTATGTGCGTCTCGAGCGGTTTCGCGATTATAGCGGTTAACCTCTCGGTGAAAAAAACCGTAGTGTAGTCTAAGCATTAAACGACGTCATCTTAACAGGTAAATAGTGGGAATAAGTGACAGACGAGAGAATAAGAAATTTTATCAGCTTTTTTGTTTTCTTTTGTTAAATACTTTTATACCTAAATATTTATTATCAAATATTTTTTTATTACATTAATTATAGATTTATTTATTTAAATAAATTAATATTGATTTTTATCATAAAACATTCATGAAAATCAAAAAGTTCGAGTGAAGTTATGTTTGTTATAAGGCAGGTTCTTCCTCATTTAACGCCTTTTCAGAGATCGCATCAATACCACTTCGGCTTGCTTTTAAACTTGAAATTATTTTATATAAGCTGATCCATAATTTCCGTTATAGTGGTTAATTTTTTTTTTAATCCTTGGAAAGTTTCTTTTGTTCTACTAATTCTTTAAGATCGTTGTTGGAAAGACTTTCACCAGTTGTAACTTGCAATTGTTTTTTCAATATCCTGCGCATTTATATTATCCAACCCTGTTTCATTAGCTAGCTTGATAATTTCGTTGACATCAATAATGTGACTGTCTTGTGTCAAGATCCTGCCTTAGCTCCGGCCATACATTCTTCCCTACTTCTTTCAAACATTTCTCGGTCACCCTATTCTAATAAAGTTTGATGTTGTCAACAGCATCCATGATACTCTATTTTTTTCAAAAATATTTAATGAATTGTTTATCTTCTTTAAAATTCGATATTACACCTTGTTCCATTGGTTGGATTTACGAAGTTGTATGTGGCGACAGGAAAACCACTTCTACTAAAATGCGTGTTGTTAAGTTGGACAAATGCGTTGGATGGCTTGGAACATTATTAATCAAAAGTAAAGCTTTCTAGTTTTTTAAATTAACAGTGGCGTTTAATAGGTGGGTGAAAATGTTCAGTAAATCAATTCTGGAAAATTTTTATAGTGATCCAAGATTTTTTATTGGACTAGGAAATTACTGGTAAAGGTGGAATTTTTACAATCTGAATTATCATTTTGGAATGATAAACAAGCGGTGGATTTAATTTAAAGTCTTCATTAGCGTTACCACCCAGTAGCAGAGTTAAACGATCTTTTGCAGCTTTAAATCCTTGTGTTCGCTTTTCTTCAAGGGATATAACTACGTTTTGGCATTCTCTCACACAAGGCTCGTCTCATCAACATTGAAAACTAATTCAGGAGGATAATAATCCATCGTTCAATGATTGTTTTTAATTTCACTGGAGATTCAGCAGCTGCTTTTGTATATCCACTTTCTGTTTCTCCAGTAATATAATTGTTATGAAGATTGTTTCTGTTTTTAAATCGATGGAATCGACTAGCTAAGAAATTTTCACTCTTGCCGCCTTTTTCACTCTGATTTCAAATTGATCGTTTAATCGACAGCATGTTAAATCACCTACAGGCATGCATCCACACCTACGAAGGAAATACTGCTTATTAGTTGTATTGAAAAGGATTCTTTTTATTTTAAAATTATTTTCTAAGGCAATGATACTTTATAAATTTTTGACTCCAAAATAATAAATCAATTTTAGGCACATTGGTCACTTGGTGTCGAGTTTTATTTGGTACCAGTAAGAGTTGTAATAACATGATGATTACGTAAACGAACAAAAGAAAGAATTAATATCAATAACAAAATTAAATGTTCGAATATATATATATATATATATATATATATATATATATATATATATATATATATATATATATATATATATATATATATATATATATATATATATATATATATATATATATATATATATATATATATATATATATATATATATATATATATATATATATATATATATATATATATATATATATATATATATATATATATATATATATATATATATATATATATATATATATATATATATATATATATCATTACGGGTGTCGATCCGTTGAGTCTGTGAAGAGTCACGACGTTTCGCCAAAATCTCATTTGGCATTTTCAAGTGTTGTCCGCTTCGACTGAAGAGTTCAACTGAACTGAAGTCCAGTCGAAGCGGACAATACTTGAAAAGGCCAAATGAGATTTTGGCGAAACGTCGTGACTCTTCACAGAATCAACGGATCGACACCCGGAATGATTTAGAAATAAATTATCTACCGTCCGTGAAAATATTAGATGTAACATCGGGAACAGACTTGCAGGGCTCTGGCAGAAAAAAAACCAGGTCGCGTCAGCAGTGGCAACCACCGGCAACCTGGTCGTCGTCTGTTCACCCAGAGTATTTATCAGAAGTATTTATCAGAGTATTTATCAGAAGTATTCATCAGAAGGCACACCTATAGAAATTCGACACGAAAAAGATCAAGGAATCCAACATAACAGAGGAATGGGAAAAACAACAGGTAGATAAATGGAAAAAATTCCACAAAAAAATTACACAAAAAGCACAGGAACTGATCCCATTGAAAAAGAACACAAAACACCCTTGGTGGGACTCGGAATGCGAAAGTGCATTGCAGCCACGCAAACGAGCATTTCAGAAATACAACACTAAAAAATCCCCTAAAAGTCAACAGCTTTTTCATGTGACTAGAAAATAGGCTACAAAGGTTATCAGACAAACTAAGAGGAAGTACATGAAGGAACAACTAGACTCGATAGAGGAAGATTTCCGCAATTACAACACAAGATACTTTTATAGGACCTTTCGCAAGAGAAATTCGTGGATACACACAACAAAATCTTTGTTTCAAAAACACTATTTCTCTGATCTCCTCAATTGCCCCGAACACGACACAAGATTCCCCAAGGAAAATTGTATCTATTCACTCAGAATCACCACCACCAACACAGGAAGAAATCCATAGGCACATATGCAAACTAAAGAATAACATGACATCCGGTGAAGATGGTATCACGTAAATTATCACGCATCTGGTAAACAGAAAAATTGCGTGATGAATGGAAATGTGCTCTTATTCAGCACAAGAAGGGAGGCAGAACAGATGTGAACAACTACAAAGGAATCTCCTTAATACAAGTCACTTACAAAATCCTCTCAGCATGTCTTCTCCAGAGAACACAAGAACCATTAGAACACAAAATTGGCGAGTACCAGGCAGGCTTTCGCCCTAGGTCGCTCATGCACTGAACAAATATTTAACTTAAAAACAATACTGAAAAACAAAGCTATCAGGAACGTCCCAATCATATATGCACGTTCGTGGACTTCAAGAAAACATACGACTGCATCGACACAAAATCTCTGTTCAACATCCTAGAAGAACAAGGATTCGACCCCAAAACATTACGATTGATCAAGCAGATACTGACCGACACAACCTCAAAAGTGAAATTTATGGGAGAAATTTCAGAACCCTTCCTGATTAAAACCGGAGTACGCCAAGGAGATGGGTTATCTCTACTCCTCTTCAACTTGGTCCTGGACAAAGTCATAAGGGAATGGGAAAAAGAACTGAAAAATCAAGGACAATGGAAACCAATACGACTCGGACGACCCAAAAACAACATAGAAATATCATGCCTAGCCTTCGCAGACGACCTGCTATACTCGCAGATAATGAAAAAAGGGCAACTAAACATATAGAAGTCCTCAAGGAATATGCAGAGAAAGTCGGTCTACAAATCTCCTTTCAAAAAACTGAATTTTTCTGTTCAAAATTAGATGTCCAAAATTTAAACACTAAATACGGCAAAATAAATAGGGTCACTCACTTCAAATGCCTGGGTGAAATCCTCGAACCCACAGGAGGAGAGAAGATAGCATAGAAGGCTCGATTACAGAAGATGAAGAGGGCATACGGCAAGACACACAATATCTACAATATGAAATGCATATCCACACATGCAAAAATAAGACACTACAACACAGTAATCAAACTAGAGGTACTATACGCAAGCGAGACACTTACACTCCTCCAAGAAGAACGCAAAATTATGAGGAAAATTTTCAGCTCCAAACTGACAGAGGAAGGATACAGACTACATTCTAGAAAGACCACAGAGATAATGTCCAATGTAGCATCGGATATAAGAAAAATAAGGTTGAAATTTTATGGACATATCAGTAGACTCCTACCGATAAGACTCACCAACAGAATTCTTACATACATACAAAGAGTCAAGTCAATAGTACCATGAATTCCACAAGTCAGAGCTGATCTCGAAAAGGCACAAATGGGCCCGACAGAGATTGAGGATAGAAGAACGTACAGAAACAAAAGGAATTATTACGGACCACCAAGTGACTCTGGGGAGTTCAAACTCGTATCAAAGACTTATATAAGTTCGTGCGACACTCATACATCGGCCTAGCTTTCCATTCTAAGTTGCCGTTATCACCTTGACCCCTTTGGCTGGTCGATCTGTGCACTTGTTCTATGCTGATCACTTTCTATTCGCGCTAATATTTCGTTGCTATCAGGCTCAGAAACATTCTGAACCACTTCCTACATTTGGAATCGTTAACGCCAACCGCACATATCTTATTTTGCACAGCACATATCTTATGTACAGCACATATCTTATTTTGCCTCTACAAAACAATCTTGCCTTTTCGATTTTTTTTATTTATCTCCTATGAGTACAGCAATCTGCGCCAAAGCGATAAGCATTTGTTATGTTAATGATACTTGACAGATCGAGAACCACTCCAATGAGCGATCTCTTTAAGATTTAAACTTAATATCTTATTAAACTTCATAAAATGTTTGTATGTTCTGGCAATGTAATTAAGTTATATAAACCACACAGGACTTCACTTACCTGGCACTCAATATTAGATCTGATGGCTGAAGACGTTTCAATTTTTGTACTTGACAGTCATCATGCGCATTTAACTTGTTCGCTATCACTTTGGGATGCACTGACACTCTATCACTATACTTCACATTATATTGGTGAATGACTTCTTTAATAGAGGGCAGTAGGATGTCACTCTGGATGATGTTATTGTGGACATAATAGGGAGCATCAACAATAATACGCAGAGTTCTATTTTGGAACTTCTGGAGTATGACATATTGGAACTACTGGCAGTTCCTCAGAGTTGGATTCCGTAAGTCCAGATAGGTTTTAGAATGGTTCTTGTTTTCTAGAGAGAGCTTCGATTTGCGGCCTATAAGACAATATATTTGAAGTTTTAGACCGAGTTGTTTTCGTTTAGTGAATATCTGTATCAGCCACGTTAATCGGCGATCAAGGTGTATACCGAGATATTTGGCATATTCGGCTTGGATCTGTCTGTTGTTAATCTTTACTGGTGGGCAGGTATCTCTACGCCAGGTGAATGTTACATGCGTTGACTTGGAATCATTGAATTTCATGTGCCATTTTTTCATCTAATTTTGGATCTTTTCAAGGTTTGTTTGTAAGTATCTCGACATTAGCCGACGAATGTCGTATGTGTGTTATCGGCTAATGTCGCAACATCGGTTGATCTTGTTGGTAGATCTGCGGTATAAAGCAGATTTAAGCTGGGTCCTAGAACACTTCCTTGTGGTTCGCCAGATTGTATAGGTTTTAACTCTGTATATTCGCTACCTTGTTGATGAAGAAGTGCCTTTCTGTCGAATAGGATTTCAGTTACAGGAAGTTTGACTAGCAGACCAGTATGCCATATCTTGTTAAAGGTCTGGGACACGTTAAGGAAAGCAGGCGAACAATATCTCTATCTCATTTACCTTCTATTGCACCGTGCTTATTGCGAAAACCGAATTGGTGGTCCGAAATTAGTTTTGCGTTCAAATACTTCGTTCAAATACTTTTCATAGGAGTTTGGAAAACACTTTGGCCTTTTCAGCATCTGTTTTTATTGTCTTTAATCGGTGGATTAGGCTGATGAGGCTTGTTTTAGCTTTCTCAAATAGATTGCCGTCATAGTTATATGCCCATTTACATCTTCAACAGTAATACCGTTCACTTGCAGATTATTTTTGGTAAATTTCTCCCGTTCATGATGCTTAATATTATTTCCAATAGTTATGGCAGTGCCTCCATAAGCTTTACCGTCTGGATGTCTTGTATGATACAATTTATATTTTGGAATTCTTAGTCTCAGATATCATAATATCGATGCTTTGTTCATACAAAAAATATTTAATTTCTTGGGATCGTTGGTGGAGGCCATTTGCATTTCAAAAGTATATCCGGTATTTGTGTTTTTCGGAAATATTAAAGTATAAAATGTCGAAAATGTCTCTTATTTTTTGCTGTTACTAATGCTTTTAATACAAAATATAAAAAAAATCTAAATTACAAAATTTTTTCTTTCTTCTGTTAAACATCAAAACTTTACACGTGTGAAGTAAATATCACTTCAGTTTTGTGATGCAATTTTATTTCCAAAAACGGAATGAACGTTTGCATCAATGCAATATTTAGTATTCCATAAAGATCGAACTTCACATAGTAAGTTATATGGTAGATTCGATTATAGGTTCGATGTAATTTTTCTGTAAGTTCATTTATAACGTAAACATTTGTTAATATTTAAAATCGAAATAATCGAATGGAGTATTTCAGCTGTCGACTAGTCAGTTTATATTTTCGTTTGATTTTCAAGAATACTTTTTGTCCTAATTTTTAAACCAACGTTAAATGGTTTTGACTTATCAGGTTGTTGTTTAGTTTTAGTAGGCACTTCCACATTAGTTTTGAGGTGATTCTATCTGTGCCACAATCAATTTATTTTGCACTAGTGGGAATTGTACGTTTAGGTAGATTACTTTCTTGTGTCCTTGCAACAATTCTATGTTACTATTTTTCTTATACTTTGGTTTATATAACAATTAGATGTTACCGATTTAAGTTAGCGCTGACATAAGATAAATTTATTAAGTATTTAGTAATTTTTAACAAAAAAACATTCTATAGTTCTAAAATATAGTTTATGTTATAATATATTAGCATAAAATGTACATTAAAGTCATATTTACTGTAATAAAAAGCCATATGTTTAATGTGTGTTATTATCTTAATTCTACGAAAATTGTCGGAATATGGCTGTTGATGTTATTGCGTCAAATAATTAAGGATACCTTCCATCATTGTTTTCCGACTGAAAACATTCATGAGTATTATTATTCGAAATTCAAATACTATTGTATACGATCGTATTGTATTGTAATGTATTTAGTCTGTTTTATTTACAGGGCACGACTGCAAAATATTCCCTGAGCAAAAGTCCAGTTTCTTCTTAGAAAATCTGTGTATATAATGCATGGGTTTGAGTTTTTTTTGAAAAATAAACACTATTATTCTTTTAGACAATCTGTGAATCTGTAGAATTTTCTATTAGTGTACATAATTTGAAAGAAAAAGTTTCGGTACAATAACGGTTAAAATAAAAAAAATGCAAAATTATTAATTCACCAACAGAACATTTATGATAAGGATTAACATTTTAAGTAAATATGTGTAAAAGTATATTTAGCAAATGATAATTGGTTATTAAATAATAAACTGCAAATAAACTAATGATAATCAAACTACAAATAACTAAAAATTAAAAATCAGCCATACATCAGCCAAAAAATGTGTGGCATCGGCGCTATGACTAATTGGGATGATCCACACGTAAAATTGTGTTGGCGACAATTTTTTTTATTTTAGTGTGTGTATTTAAATTCCATTTAAAACCAAAATTGTATTCTGTATGCGAATATCACGATATGATTTTTATTTACAGATACATTTTGAACATTTAATTTAACAAAATAATCCTGTGTTACTTAATCTGACGTGAATCGTTTAAAATATGTTACGATGTGTGTTTATAAAAAAGCAAACCCAATTTATGCTGAAACGTATGAAATAAATGGCTATAAAAATATGTCATTTTATTTTCATATAATACTTAAGAGGACATGGAACAGGACAGGACAGGAAAAGGACAGGAAATAAAAAACTTAATATTCATAACGACTCCAGTGTCCAGGCTTTACGTTCGTATGCCATAACAGACAGAACGCACTGATCAAGGACTTTCATTTTCAGGAAAAGTGAAGAGTTTGATCTTAAATGCTCTATTGAACCTGCCAGTTTTACCTCCCTGGCGGTATCCCTTTCATTAAAATTCTCTACCCAAGATATATGTAGTGATCCGCAACCTCCAAATTCCTTTCTAAAATAGAATTTCTTTTGTCCTCAGCAAATTTATTGAATACGAGCTAATTCTTTTTCAGGTCAATATTCAGGCCAAATAGTTCTGCAGCTTTTTACCGCTCTTGTATGTGCCTTTGTAGCTTCCCTGGATCTTGTGAAAGGAGAACGATATTATCTGCAAATTTATGATGCTGCATATCTAAGATGACATAAGTATGCAGCATTGATCCTAATTCCGTTCTGTTCCCAATCCAGATTACGAAATACTTCTTCAAGGCAGGCTGATGAATGAACAGGCGATATTTCGTCACCCTGCCGTTCACCCCGCTCCACATTAATTCCAACTTCAAGAACATCCAGGTGAACTGTCGCTGCAGCTTTATTTTTCTTTGTCTACACCTTTGTCTACACCTTGGTTAAGCAATGCATCCAATATGGCTTGCTTTCAGATTGAGTCAAATTTTTTTTTATAGTCGATGAAAGTCAAGCATAGTGTCATAGTTCTAGTTGTGGCTCTCTATGGCTTGATAGATAACCTGGATGTGAGCAATTGTACTGAATTCAGTTCTGAACTCTGTTTGCTATCTTGGTTATGCGTTATTCACTTTTCTTAATATTCTTTTATATATTATCTTGGTGAAAACTTTATATATTATTGATGGGAGGCTTATTGAAAGGCAGTTCTTTAAATCTTCATGTGCTCCGTTTTATGTAAAATAATTACTTCTGCATTTTTCCATAAGCTGATTTTTTGATCAATGCTTTAAAGAATTTATGTTATTTGAGGCATTGAGGCAACCTCTAAAATTTTCGTATACGTTCTGCACACGATACCATGGTGCTGGGTCCGCATTAATACCAATTTGCGTGGTGCAAATTGTATGTATGTGTTGTATGTGGAGTGTATGCGCGGCAAGGTAGACACTTTGACACACAAGGTCATATACAAATATTGTCGCCGCGCAGCACGCACACGAACCATCTGTTGTCCATCAGATAATTCAAATCCACCAAAAATTCAAACAACTTGTCCCAGCAAATTTAATACACATGCGAAATTTTATTGGTATGGCCCCAGCTTAAGAAGGCAAAAATTTGCGTCCATTTATTTTCTAGCTTGTATTTAGCGTTATTAATTCCCCTGCTTCCTTCCAGAATATTTTTGCACTAGCTGCATGTTGAATCGGCGCGTCCCCTACTCAACCATGTCAAAAGGACCCCCTGCGTTCCTTATTGTCCTCGTTTTGCCATGGTCTCATTGGAGATTTTTGACTGTTTGAGATATTTTTTTTTGAAATATTTTTTCTAGTGTTATGAAACAGCCGCTCCAAGCAAATTGTTGATGATTTCTTCATTATGATATGTTATATCCATTTCCTCCGGGTCTTGAAACACAGTAAAGTGGTTCGACAAAGCAATCTCAAAATCGATGATATTTTATTTCTCAGTATAATTTTTTCTATGTCCTTTTTTCTGATAATTTGCGTTTGGCGCTGTGTTGCTGCAGAATAACCTATTTTTCTGTGAATTATAACAATTCAACGGTCTCATTATTTCGAATTAGTTGAAAGCAAGAATTAGTAAATGATACTTCATTAAAATTCTATGAAATGTAGGACAACACTTTTTTGACAAATTTGGTTCATTTGACGATGCGAACTTCCGGCTCAAAATCACATATAATTTTGTTACTATAAAGTCTTGTTGTATTGTAACAAATTTTAGCGATAAATGGATAATATAATTAACCATAATCTCACCTTAGAATGTTGTTGTTGATCTTTTACTACGGTATTTTGTTTCTGAAGGAGAGATGTTTTGGAGGAAATAATGTTTATCTTATTTTGAAGGAAATTCAATTATGTTGATCCGGATGGTAGAAGTTCTGACTGTGACTGTTATAGTTTCAAATCTCTAATTAAATAATTAAGTTCATGCTGTTAAATCAGATTCGTGTCTGTTGAACATTCTGGAAAATCAAATTAAAGATTATTTTCGATTTCCTAGAGAAATGTTGTATGATCACTTGAGGAATCAGCGCTTTCAGGTTCTTCTTTATTTAGAACTGAAGATTTCGATGGTCTTGGAACAGGAAGTTCATCAGTAAGTAACCCATCGGTAAATAATTCGATTTCAACGATTTCTCTTTGCCTTCAAAATGTCCTTCATTTTCGGTAATTACCTCTTAATTGGAGGTCTGAGAACAGGAAATATTTACTGGGGGCCAGATCTGGGAAATACAGTGGATAAATAAGCAATTCGAAGTGCAATTCGTGCAATTTAGCCATCGCTACCAATGGTGAAATAGCACTTTTTTTGTTCATTTGGAGCCTTCTTTGCGACCTTTTCCTTCAAACTGACCAAAAACGCTAGGTTATATTCGTTATTGATGGTTATACATTTCTCGAGACAATCGTTGGACAAGATCCTATGAGCATCCTAAAATACAGAGGTCATACCTTGCCTACCGATGGTTGTGTTTTTGGTCGGCTTTCACCGGCTGTTGTCCACCCAGAATCACGTTTGAATTCAGCATACTAACTAATTCTGGTTGATTTTCGTGGAGCAAAATGCGGGTAATGTTTATCAAGCCATTGTTTTCCTTCAACGGTATTTTTCTTAATCAAAAAGCAATGCTTAATCAATATACGAAATTCTTTTTTTTAATTGTTTCGAAAATAATAAAAGTAGTAGACAGATTGTCACGAAATTTTGACACATGCAGTTTGAAGGTTGGCACAGTCGACCATTGCTAAATATTTTTGCTATATATATATCCATGGAGAGAAATATTTATTACAGAAATCTTTCACCTGTACTCCACATGGTGACATCGCTCGTTTCTGCTCAATTGCCCCCAGGCGCCACCAGGTATTTCTCGGGACTGATTTCTTTCCTTTCAGTCTTCATCAGCCGAGCTCAAGTTGAACGCAAGGAAAGCGGTTGAGGAGGGACAATCAGGCCCAGGCCATTTTGATGGCGGAGCGTAATAACACACAATTCACGCCATCATACAACAAATGCTTGTAACAGTCGGAACTGTCAGTAACATTCTGCCTGCAACCTCGGGTATAGTACTAGGTATGTCCACAAGATAGCCTAGCGGGACCGTGGCCAGATATATTACAGAAATCATTCATCCGTACTCCACGTGATGCAGTATCGCTCGTGTCTGCTCAACTGCTCGCATGACCCACCAGGTATTTCTCGGGACCGGTTTCTAGACTTTCAGCAGAGCTCAAGTTCAGTGCAAGGAAGAACTGCAACAAGCATTCACCGTATGATGGCGTGAGATACCTGGTGGCACTTGGGGGCAGTTGAGCAGAGACGAACAGTGGCATCACGTGGAAACGGGTGAAAGATGCTTTTTCTTGATCTCCGATTTTAATTCCGAAATACAGTTTGTGAGCCTTTTTTTTGGCACAAGCGCGGTGAAATCACGTTTTTGATATAAATGTTATTTGATTAAAGGATATAAAGGTGGCGTGTTCGCACTTAAAACAAAAACTGTTGGTACTATTTATACAGTGTCTTAAATTAATTATAATCAAAGTAAAATAAAAAACCCAATTAGTAGGATTCAAAAAGTTTACTCACGACATAGAAAATGCATTTGGAAGCCTGTAGTCCAATAATGGGGGCAATCTGTATTTATTAAATAGGCAAAGTATATTTTGTTGATTTAATAAACAGCAATAAGCAGGTCTTAACCAGTTATGTTTGTTACTGCTCTGTGTAGATACACGCCGTGATTTGATGAAAATACTGCATATTGCAAAATGTAAATTTGCGTGCTATCACCCGCAGATAGGTGATAGAAAAAATTATGTTTACAGATTTATTTTCAGCGTATCAAATTACCCCATAAGATGCAAACATTACTATGTGACAAATACTGCGTTTATCAGTGTTATCCATTTTTTATTGAAGTTTCGGGCCAAGTGTGTCATTGCCTATTTTTTTAATCAAATAATCCAACAGTTCTAACTGACACATTGAAATCAACGGCAACCCGCAGGTTGACCTAAATGTTACTGATCTTGGCGGTCAGTCAGCGATTTTTTAAAATCATTTTTTGCGCAGTACTATTTTACAGCAGCTTCAATTCCAGAATATGTCATCTTTTTTCTAAAACCGTATATACATACGTGTGTAATTGTTGAATGAAATAAAGGAAAATATTGCAAAATATTTATAACTAAAGTATTTTAACAAACTGCTCCGAATGAGATAGAGAGACAGCTGATATTGCTGTGAATGGTCAACTACGGGAAGAACCAAATAAGCTTTCCTTATTTGGGAAGTTAAATTTCCTGTTCCAGTGTGCCTGTGTCAATTTTGGATATCTATACTTAAAGGGAAATCGATACTTAAAGGGACACATTAAAATCAGTGTTTACAATGCCATCATAAATCCCACTCTTCTGTATGGAGGTAAATCTTGGGTCCTGTATCTCACGCACATGAAACAACTCGAGAGATTTCATCAAAGCTGCTTCCAGAAAATCTTGAGAATGCAATTTTATGGCATTACCAGATCAATGTGGTTGAAAGATACTTCAGTTTGGGCATAGAATTGCAGGTCATGAAATCTCTGCTCAGATGGTTAGGTCATTGCCAAAGGATGCAAAAAACAAGAAAGGAACCAAAAACATGTTATAAAATAGCCGCTATAAAAATGCGCCAATTTATAATTATCATGGTCTTTCTTTGAGTAGCAGTGAAGACAGAAAAATCGTTATTGCAAGGCCACCACAATAACTTTTTGATCCTTATTGCGTGAATTTAAACCTATTGTAACTATTACTTATTTTTGTCAGTTCGCTTTGCATCTGAATACGGTTTTAAAACGTTGCACAAACCTGATAAAATATCCTACGCGTACCTTTTTAAGGTGGTATTTCGATATGACCTTAAAAAGCGGTCAACGACTATGGGCTTTACATCTCTTTTAAGGCTATTTTATGGGCGGACCCAGTGCATTTCGTGTTTATTTAAATTTATTCATGACCTCTGATATATTAAAGTAGAAGAAAGAAACCTTTCTAAAATTTATGTTTTAATTTTCACTGGTCGGGCATTCCTCGTATCAAATATCGTTATTTCTTAATTTATTAGAGTTCTGGTGTTTGAGAATTTTAAAAGGCCAGTTGTACGTTATCAGTTTATCTTTTATGTGAGTTATTAATTCGATAGCTAATTTGTAGAAGAAAAGAATTTGAAATTAATGTGTGAACGTTTGAGGGTTTTAAAACAAGAAATAATATGCATGTTTACACTTTTAAATAATTTTTCTGAACTGTCAGATTTAATTATGCTGTCTAGAAAGAACGTTTGGTAGAACCAGAAAGAATAAACTAGGATTTTTTTTAATGAGCATATTAGAGGGTGATTTTTAGTGCATCAGAACTTTGTATTTTACAAATAATTGATTGATTTGTCTGTTACTTTGTGATAGTTCATTTTTCAAATTAAATAAAACACATCTTTATTATGCTATTTATCACTTATTTTATTTTTTGACTATGTGACTGTAGTTTCGTAAATAATGTTACCTTATCAAACTGACTTTAAAACTAAGGTGTGGCAGTTATTTATCCTATATGTAATAAAATATTTTAATTATTTAATTATTTTTTATTAAAATATTTTAAATAGTGTGGAATTTCGGAGATCTGTGTGATCATTTAATAACAGTTTAGCTGGTCTTTATTATATTTGTGAATTTCTTTTGCTTCTTAGATGTTTAGTTTTTTTTGGTTTTTGGGGCTGTTATTTCTGGAAATATCTATCCGGTATCTGTGAAATGGTTCGTAAAATTAGAATTTTGTTTTTTTACTAGGTGCGTAGATTGGTGTTTTTTGAATCTAATCTGAAAACTTCGGCTTGTTTGCCCCATATAGCAGCTACTGCACTCGTTGCAACTTAACACATAAACTTTTTATTTTGTGGTATTATGGTTATCTTTGACATTTAAAAAGTTATTTACTGGTTAACTGGGGGGTTTTAAACACTATATATAAATTATGTTTCCTTAAAGAACGAACTTTTTATTTTTCTTTGAAATTATTTATTTTATGTGAAATAACATTCAATGACATTCATGTTTGAAAACAATTTTGGGCAAAATATCCACCGCGACTAATTCTGACAAGGCGCATTCAAGGCCCGAAAAAAATCAAATGACCTTGGTGGCCAATTAACAGGTCTGTTTCTTGATATAATTTTTCATCGAATTATTCCCTTAATTGTCCCCTATATGGGGAGTCGTTCTGTCGAAACCACATCTCCTCCAGATCAATTAATTTGAAATTTGAAATTAAATAATCATTGATCATTAACAATAATCATTGAATTTGGGTTTTCATCAACACTGGCAGCAGCAGTGGTGATATTTTCTTCAGAATGCACAGTTTTTTGTCTTGTTTTTGTCGAACATCGAACAGGGTGAAATGTGTTCGTAATTTGACGATAATTCGGCCAATAGATCGCTTGGTATATGCACCAAGTTTCGAAGTAGTCTATAAATTTAGCGCACGGAACACTGATTTTGATAATAAATATCGCCAATTTGTAAGTGTTACACTGATGTTAAACGTTCCATGATGATTTGCCAGGATATACTAAATAATTTTGACACTAGAGATGCGCAAACTTAAAATTCATTTGACAGCAACACTTATCGGACGTTCGGATGCCCTAAAGAAATCACCCTTTATTAGAGGAACCTTAAGAAATGTTTTTTTATTTTGAAAAAAATTGAAAAGTGGGATATTTAAAAAAATAATACCGAGCAACAACATGCATAATTTTTAACCTTGGCATTATTTGTCTGCTTTAGTATAATTATTTATTTATATTACAAAAATTGAGTGTTTTTTTTTGAAAAAATAAAGATTACGTTTGAATATTACCTTGTCGTTTTGTATTGCCTTACACTTTTATTTGTACTATGATGTTAGTGATGATACTTAGAGTTCTAAATTAAAACCATGAAAGAACTATAATATTATCTTATATACAATAAATATATTACAATAATAATACTAATAATAATTACCACGAATAGATGGAGGAAGATGTAATATAAATATACGTCATCTATACGAAAAACAATTATCCAGCTTGGGAAGATATTTCCATCAAAGAATGATCGAATAGTCGCTTTTACCGCTTGTTTTTCGTCGATGATAATTATACACCTCTTAATCTTAAAAAAACGGAACCACAAAATGAGAGCATTTTGGAACAAGTGGAACGATTATTCAAGAGTGGAGAAGTCTGTCTCTGCAGTGTAGACACCACCATGATATCGACCAACATGAAGTCGACAAGAGCGTGTTGAACGCGTGGTTGACATGGGGAGCTCTGTTTCCGAAGACTGAGCGCTTTATATGTACAATTTAGGATCAAGTCGTGCACACTAAGAACAACCAAAAATATATCGTTAATAATTCTCGAGTAACGAATGACAAGTATAGGAAATGTCATGAAAAGTCTGAGGATATCTAACATGTAGTAGGTGCATGTTTTAGACACTCTCAGACGTACTATCTTCACCGTCATAACCAGGTGTCCAGTATAATCTACTAGGAGCTTGCAAGATGTAAATGGCTCTATAACAGAGCGAGTTCCCTATTATAAATACACCCCGCGGTACTAGAATCAGCCGATTTCAAGCTACATCAAAATGAACTGTAATAATCAATAATAAAACACTATAACAGCTCAGATATTATATTCTTGGACAAGAAGAAGAAAACAGCATTTCTGACACCCACAGCATTCAAAAAACTGTTGAACAGAACTTTTACGGAATAAAGCGGATATGTAAGTTGAACCAGGTTCATATTGTGCCAATGATCATTTCAACAACTGGCATTATATTTTAGAATCTGAAAGTTTTTATGAACATTCTGATACTGGACGAAAATCTGTTTAAAACAAAGCGCTTTTCATACTGCCGGCGACGCAAAGCCGCTTCGGAAGAGACCGATCGTAGCGAGTGCGTGTGTTTTTCCTTGGAAGGAAAATTTCCTATGAAAAAATACCGCTAGAGGCAGCACGGGTAGGGGGTACAAACATTTTCATTTTGCTATCTAAGGTAATGTTAATTCATATAAGCTAAGGTAAAGTACATTTTCAGAATTGAATTAAAAGAAGATGATGTGCCTGGTGCTAAATTAAAATTTCCAAAAGTCCAAGACCATTTTGTCCGCGATCTAAAACAATGGTTAACATGTCGCAATTTGCCTGTTTCCGATAATAAAAGCGTTTTTGTGGAAATGTTAGTTGTTGATAATTTGTTGACAGGACTTTATACTGTTACGATTATTTCAATATTTTGCATGAATTTTGTTATTTTTTTTTCTTCTTTTTATAAGTATCGAGAGTATCGCGAATGGTAATGATAATAAAAATGTGTTGGAATTAATGATGGTAAATGTTTATGTATGATAATGAAAATTATCAACAACTAACTCGCACATCATGTTCTGTTAACTCCATTTTGAAAATGTACTTTTAACATGACTTTAGATAGCAGAATGAAAATGTTTGTACCCCCTACCTGTGCTAGCAATATTTTTTATACCTTCCGAGGAATAAGGCTACTGGCCGTTAGTGGCCAGCTCCGAACCAGTCCACTTCCGAAGTTTCAACAGTACAGTCGCAATGTCCGTATCACCAGTATCTCTTTTATTGTTTCTGGAAAATTTATAGCTGAAAATAAGTAGAAAAAGGACTCGTTATTAGAATCACAATTGAAATCTTGAACGTTCGGCGTACATAAAAAAAATGAAAATACAAACAGTAACTTTTAAAGTATGAGTCAACAGCTTCTGTGTAGTTGAAATTGTCCAAAGGTGTTGGTAGCCCTTTGAATTTGTTCTGAAGATTGAGTCGCACTGTTTATAACGTGTGACAAAATTTCTTGCCATTTAACCATTTTGGCATAATTGTCGAACTATATCAAATGATCTGAAACATTTTAGTAGCTTTTCACACGCTAGAACCAAACACAACTATTTTCCTTGCTTCTGCCGAAAGCTATAATCTAAGATGGAATTTTCCCAACTGCGTCGCCTCTATTGACGAAAAATATATTCGGGTCAAAAGGCAGTATACTTAGTTGTGACATATTGAAATTGATGAGTAAGGGCAATCATCATTTTGTTATTGAAGAAATAATAACTAGGCTACTTGCTACTATGACGTGCATACGAAGTGTGTAAATAAACTTTAAAGCAACACATTTTCTTGTCTTTTCAATGTTCTTCAATGTCCCAAAATGGTATCTTTGATGTGAATTTTTAATCTTGAAAAAAGGAAAAAGTTACAAGGACTTAAGCCTGAGTCTCAGTGATATTTTTAATTGCCAAAAATTCGTTAACTGAAATCGGTGTGTGACAAGGGTCATTGTTGAGATGCAGCTCTTAGGTGTTCTTGATGTTCGGTCTCATATGAATGTCTCTTTTTCGAATTTTTTCAAGTACTTCTTGGTAAAGATATTAGTTTACCATTTGGCTATGAGTTACAATTTCTTATGAATGATCCCCTAGCTGTCAAAAAAGCAAATCGGCATGATTTTAATCCTTGTTTTGCTCATTCTGGCTTTTTTTGGCTGTAGTGAGGTTGAAGTGCCTCGGTCTGGTGCTTTCCGGGTAGTATTCGGTCGAGTCTTGACTTTCTGAGAATATCTAAAACCTCCTGAAAATCTAGTTCCTTGACAAAATTCTGTTTCCATAGGTCTGTTAAAGTTTTGCAAAAGTTTCCAACGCAGTGTGCCTAAGTCTGAAACAAAACTTGCTAGCTAAACATGCTACTGGAAATTATTGTCATTCATATTCAAACCGGCGCTAAAAATCTAGTTAGTGAAAAAAAAGAGGCGACCATTTGCTTCAAAGTGCTTCTTACGCAAACAACTTTTGATGGGTTTGGCTCATTTTGAAAGACCCATATAGTCGACTGCTGTTTATTTCCGGGCACATAGGCATAAATCCAAGATTCGTCAGGTGCGTAGATATTATACACGGCTTTTGACGCACCACGATTGTACTTTTTGAGCATTTCTTTGCACCAATCAACACGATCTTTTTTTTGAGAGATTGTCAAATTATGCGGAATCCAACGCGCTTAAACCTTTTTTTACGGCTAAATGTTTATATAAAATCTTGCGTACTTGTCATATTAATGCCCAGGTATACCTCAATCTCACGGTATGTCACATGATGATCCTGCTTTATCAGTTCGCGCACAGTATCGATGTTTTCTGGCACAATAACCGATTTTGGACAACCTTCTTTAAATTCGTCGGTGAGCGAACGATGGCCACGATTGAATTCAATAAACCAGTGATATACAGTGGTTTCAGATGGTGCTTTATCGCCAAAGATCGAGGTGAGTTGATCCATACACCGTTGTTGGAGATAATCCAGGTCGAAAGTCGTAGTAAGCCATCGCACGAAAGTTCTCACGAGCTAATTCCATTTTTTGAGTGAAGATGTGTATAAAGTTTAAATACATTTTTTATATCATATTTGCTATTTGCCATTTACTACGTACCAATTACTTAAATATAAATAATATAAATTGTATTTTTAAGCTTGTTATTGCAGTATTATTACCTTATTGTAGTATTATATATAGAAATAATGAAGAACTAAAATTACTAATAATTGTTTATTTAACTTCAGTTTTTTTGTCTTATCCTTTGCCATTTTCTTTTTAAATAAGCTAATCGCATATGAACCGAAGGAGAATTGAAGAAACGACGAAGGTAATAATTAGCCTTGTGGAACTGGTTTTCAAAGTGTACCATTATTTATCTATAACCGTTGCTTAATAATTTTAGACTAGTCTTAAGGAGTTCAGTAAAAATGATTATTTTTGATCGTTTTTTTTTCAGGTAACTTCTTCCCATTCTATTTAAGTTAAATTGAAAACGAATACATATGAAGCTGCTTCTGATAAGGTAACATCTTTAATTACACCAAAAAGCACTTGTTTATAAATCTTTGAAAAACTTGAATTTTTATAGAAGTTATCAGAAAAATGTAAGTATAAAATAAATCGAATGCTGTTTATATTCTCGGCGTGTTTCCAGAATCAATTTCTAGATACTGATGATTGACATATGTATATTGGACTGGAAAATCTAATAATTTAGTTAGGTTTATCTTTCGGTGCATGATTACTTTGTTCCGCTTTTATATTTGCTGATGATATTGTTCAATTTGACTGTCCGTATAACATATTGGGTTGATGCAACAGTTCGTTCCATTTTTTTCAGAAGAAATATGTTGTTTACTAAAAATTGCATTAAATCAATTTAGTATGTATCGTTCTGTTCGATGTCTTTACTTCATCTTTCCGGTAGCTGCATAATCCCGGGCTCATAAAAGTTTTCAGGTTTTTTACTAAAGATCCGATCTAGGTGATGTGTTAAGTCTTCCATGTATGTAAAGTTTTCACTACCTAAGCTGTTTTGAAGCGATTTAGATAAATTGTAGTCGGACAGCGCAAGATCGGAAGGGTACGGTGTATGGACGAAAATATCTCAGTCAAGTTGTAAAATTTTGTGCTGGTGGCTAAATACACGTGTGGTCTAGCCTTGTCTCGATGGACGCAATGCCTGTTGGTTAACTCAGGTCTTCCGGTTGATTGCTCGCTTTAATCCACTTAGTTGTGAACAGTATTTCTTTGAATTAATGGTCTCATTTTCAGGTAACTACACTTAATAAACCATTCCCTTCCTGTTCAACCAAATACATAACATAACCTTCTTAGGATGTAATCTGGCTTTTGCGCTAGTTGAAGGGACATCTGCGCACTTAAACTATGATCTCTTACACTTAACAGTTATTCTTCATTGGAACATTGGTAGTATTCTTCTATTGAAAATTTTGCTGTGTAACACTAAGCTTTGATCGACAGCTATTAAATTTTGAAGCTATTAATTTTTTAATTTTAGAAACTACTATTCATATTAAGTAAATAAATTTTTATTAATAAATACTGATAATTACTAGAAGTACGATTTTTTTCATTTATGAAAATGAGGTAGCATTAATGTTTCCTTATTAGCATTCGGAAATTACTTCCTATGCATTGCCACGACTTCTAATAAGTATTGTTTCTATTCTTCGTTATAAGTTAAACTCCGATTATACGATTCTGTTAATTGATCTCCACGTTCAGCAGTATCATTAAACGATGTGTACATTTTTTAAAATTGTTAAGCAGGTGTTATAATCTGCATCAGATTTCCATTGATCTGGATGTAATTTTAAAAATTCACTGGGGAATTTAAATTGTTTGAATAAAGCTATAGACTTTTTCGATGTCCACTTGTATTTTAATTCCTTTACCTTTCCAATAATATTACCTAGTTTCATCTATTCTCTGATACATGTATAGGTCCTTCTGTCCTGCTTTGTAATGCCAAGCGTACATCTTTCCATTCCCCTCTGTGCTACCCGAAGTTTTTGGATTGATTGTGATGAGAGTGTCCATGTTTCACTTCCTTCCTTAAATACTATATTGAGCCTGCCAGCCACACTTAACTCGTCGTTTCACTTCCCGGGCAGTATTACCCTTCATTGAAATCCTTTGCCCGAGATGTATGTAGTGGACCACTACCCCTAAATCGCTTCCTATTTATTCTTCTGTTTTCAGTAAATTTGGTGAACATTACCTGGTTTTTTTTCAGATTTATTTTCAAGCCGAATGGTTCTCCCGCCCTTTGCAGCTCTTGTATGTGTTTTTGTAGTTCATCTGGCTTTTCTGACAAGAGAACGACACCATCCGCAAATCTAAGGTAGCTTAAGTATGCACAATTCATTTTTATTCCATCCTGTTCCTAATCCAGATTACGGAATACCTAGAGTTCACAACTAGAAAAGAACGTGGACGGCGCGACTTCTGTATTAATAGGTGAGGTTGTTGGTGGGGTGCTCGGATGAGGGGTGGGGGTGACACGGGAGGTGGACGTTTGACTGGAAGGGTTTCGGATTGGCAATTTGGAAATAAGAGGTTTTCATGTATTTGGAACTCGAAGACCATCGTCCCTCGTGTTTAAGCAGTTTGGACGTTTTTCGATCTCATTTGATTCACGAATTATGTGGGGATTATGAATATATAGGTGCGATTACTTTGGCCTTGTCGAAATCTATTTTGTGACCCGTTTGGATATCTAGGGCTAATTCGGCATTGCTAAGAAACTCTATCCACGACACTGCACAGCTTCAATATCCATCCCATATTATGGGATACATTCGACCGAATTTCAACCCAGAAAGCCCAACATATCGCCCAACAAAAAACTGACATCCAAAAAGAAAAACTTCTACGCCTTGTTTTATGTTTTATTAAATCGAATCAACCGAATGCAAAGATATATTGACGTAAAAGGAGATAAATTAGAATAGAAAAGAACAACAAAAGAAGGGACATATAAACAATAAACCATTTATATCGATTTATTTGAATTTCTTCCTATTATTTGCAGACCTTCTGTAGTGACTTACGTACATTTGATAGTATTTTATATGATATATTTCGGAATATATCTAGGAATCTTAGTGTACTTCATCTAACACTTCCAGCTAAAATTTTTCTTCACACCAGTTACTCCTGTTTTACAAAGTCATCCATAAAAAAAAACTGAATTTTCGAACTGAAATTAAATCGAAATGAACTTCTAAAGTCAAAGACCCATTGCTAATTGAAATACAAAAAAGACGTAGCTCGGGAAATAATAATTAGACGAAATCCAATGAAGGCTTCTTGCTTCATCATCCATTATAAGTTGTATCTAAAAACAATGCCTTTCTAATGGTTATTCATCTAAAACCACAAGATTTGGTTTCAAATAAACCGGATCGGCAATTAATAATGTTCTGTCGTATTATTCGAGAAAGACTGTGGTTGTGGCCAGGTAGTGGGTTATAATACGTCCGTCATTGTTTAATAAGGTAATAGTATAAAATAAACAAGGCCACTGCGACTAGTTTAAAGATTTGTTAATTTCTTTATGTGATTTAAAAATTAATAATGTTTAAATTTAAGTGATTTTAATTTTGATTATTTACATGTGAGTTAAAATTTCAGTTCTTTTGTCAAATAACGAGTTGTCAGAACTACGAATAACTTATCATATTCTTTCTATTCTAAAAATGTACGAGTAGTACGATTCTTTCAAATTCACGAATTTAATATTTTAAACGTGCATTATAGCATTTGCAATATTTAATTTAACAGTGCTATTATATAAAGGGTTGTTTAATAAGGGTGTCAGAACTGGAACTTGAACAATGAGAACTACAAGTGATAATTCGGTAATTTATATTTTATCTTGAAGAACACATAATGACATTAAGTTTTAAAAATAATGTCGTTCAATTGGTCCAATTTTCTATTACTCTTTCACATATATCGCGTGGTATATTTTCAATGGTGGCCTGAACGTTTCGTTTAAGGCCAAAAATCCCTTAAAAATATTGCAAGGGCGTGAAATCAGATGATTTTGGTGGCCAGTTGATATTACCGTTTCGCGAAATAAGGCGTCTAGGAATTATTTCTGGTAATAAATCAATTATCTGGCGTCTGTTGTGTATACAGTAACGCCTCGTCAACCGCGGTTGGCAAAACCGCCGTTGGTGAGGGATTTTCTGGGGTTGCACTTGAAAAAACAGAAAAATGTTACATATTACCATATGTATGTACTCGTGTCTGAATAATTAAGACACTATATATATGTATGCATGAATATCTATCTATATTATAAATATGTAGACACATGTTAATTTTGATATAGGTTTTTAATAGATATTTTTATTTTAGATTTCAAAATTAAGATTTCAAGATTCTCCATAATCATCAACTTTGTTTGTATAATGATACATACAAACTATGTAAATACGCAACCAACGGCTGTGCGCCATGCGAAAAAGGCAATAAAACAATTCCTGGAAAGTTAGAGTAGCAGTTTGCACGAGCTTGCGACAAAAACACACCGCGCTGCTACATAATTCGATTGAAAATGTAGTCTAGGCGATTTCGCAAAACAAAACCATGGTTGAAGAAGCCGTGGTTGACGAGATGTGTGTATTATGTGTGATAAGACTCATCGTAGTTGAAAAAGAGTATTGTTTATATCCGCATTTATCAGTTCAAGTCAAATATATTTTTCACCATCAATAGTAATACGATTTCCATTATCGTCTTCAAAAAAAATAAGCCCCTATCACCCCTTTAGCTCAAAAACCGCACCAGATATTCACTTTATTAGGATGAAGATGTAAATCTTGAATCACTTGAAGATTTTCGTCGACTCAAATCATGCAGTTATGTTTATTAACAAACTTCTTTTGTTGGAAAATATTTTTTTTCCCAAAGTGGTCGAGGGATCGCCCTCTAACTAGTCTTAATCCTAATTTGCGATAATGTTCTAATGTTCGACGCAGATGATGATCAGCTGGCTTCAGTTGTTGAGTTAATTGAACTTTTTATACCTCACAACGAAGATCATTATGGAAAATTCCCCACGTTATCGTCTGAGCCAGATTGTTTAAATTTTTGGCTCATCTGGCTGAAGTATGAAGTTTAAGGAAGCTGGGTGCTCTCAAGTAATAATACACATCACTCAAAAACACCATTTATGCGGCTTTATGAGATCGTGGTGCGGTGTTCATAGACTACCAGGTAAAAGCAGGAGCATCATTGGAGTATATTTTGTTTCATTACTGGATTAATTGAACCAAATAAGCAACCAAATTATGCCAAAAAGGATGTGCTCTTTTACTACAATAATCCGCCTGCATATATGTTTCCGATTGTTGCTGTGAAACTTCATGGGTTACGTTTCAAGGTACTTCCATATGTGTTATGTTCACTGGATTTGACTCTCAGCGATTACTTTTCCAAAGCAGAAAAAAATGACTCACGGACGAATGTTCACTTCAAATGAGGATGACAAAATTGAGACAACCGTTTGTTTTGCAGAGCTAGACAAATCGCATTTTGCTGATTATTATACATTTCAACAAAATCTCAAAAATCTTTATGAGGGACTTTATTATATACAGGGATTTCTTTATCAGAACTACAATTTTTCGAATATTTTCAAGTATCTATTGGTTATTTCCAAATATAATAATATCGTTTTCCAAAAGGCATTATATTGATTTTAAGTACATAAAATGAGAGTTGTTTAACTCTTAACAAACGCGTTTGGAATAGTGCAGACTTTTCTGTATTGAGTAGTAATTAAATAAACTCCTGGACAAAATTAACGTAACAATATGAAATTATTCAAACAATTAATTTATCTTTTTCTTATGTCACTTTTGAAGTTTATCGATTATATGAATAGTAGACTATGAATATTTTGTTTCATTGTTTATGACAGTACTCAAAACAATTCGTTTAGATTTACAGTTTTAAAGATTTGTTTAGAAGATAAACAGTTTTATGCAATACTTGCAATAGATTTTCTTTCAAATTAAGCTAATAATTTATTACTTTTTTGAAAGTATTATGTTTTTATGGTAGACTTATTTTGTTTTATTTGTGACTGAAAAATTGGAAAAATGAATCGAACAAGGAATTTAACTAAAACGAGGTAGTGCGAGCATCAGTTTTATTGGGCGAGGGATATTGTCAAAGTTATGTTGCCAATTTGTTAGGTAAAAGTCGTATGGTAAGACTTTTGACTGAAGTAGGAACTTATTCTAGAAGGTCAGGGAAAGAGCGAAAATTATGCACTAAAGACCGAGATGAACGTTTTCTTAGACAATATGTTTTAAGAAACAGGACTGCCACTAGTTCTATGATGAGGAACGAACTCGAAGCTACCCGCAATGTCGCAATTTCTTCTAGAACACTTAGAAGATGGTCATATGAAGCTGGATTCGGCAGTACATTTGCCAGGTTACATTTTGCTCGAAATCATCAAAATTGGTCTGTGGATGATTGGAAACAAGTTTTCTTCACAGATGAAACTAGGGTTAGCCAAAAACATCCAGATGATCGCGAGTGAGTATGGCGAAGACCAGGAGAGAGGTTTGCTACTTGCAATATCTCTGCAAGGATTCCATTTGGAAGTGGCTCTGTTACGTTCTGGGGTGGCATCTGCTTTGATGCTCGTACAAAATTAGTTTATGTGCGTACGAGATTCATAAATGCTGATTACTATCTTGAGAATATTGTAATAGGACATGTGATGCCTTTCGGCCATTTTTTGGGACCCAATTTCTTCGTTATGCAAGACAACGCTCGACCTCACGTGGCTAGGAACACTTTATCTTTATATATATATATATATATATATATATATATATATATATATATATATATATATATATATATATATATATATATATATATATATATATATATATATATATATATAACATTATATTTATAAAAAACACAAACTTACATCTAAAAACCTACTAATATCTAATTAAACAAATTAATCTTCCACCTTTAAATTTTTGTTTCTTATTATAACCTAACTGTTTTGGATTTGTTATGTGTAATTGTATTAGATGCAAAAATAAAACATTATGAAAATTTATTATTTAATAATGTTATTATATATACAACTAAAATTATCTGTATCATTTCTGAAATGAATGGTATTATTTGGTTAAAAGTTTTGATTAAAGTTGTGTTCATATATTACCTCATATATTGGCTAAACTAAACAATATTTAAAAAACAGAATCAATGGACATAAAAAAGCATAAGAAACCTAGAACCAAACGTAACTGCCCTTTCAAAACATGCTATAAATAACGAAAAATAATAATAATATTAGTATGTTTTTTATATTATGTATAAACACGTAATACACACTAAAATAACATAGTGATATTGTTGCTATTTACATAAAAATAATCAATTATTGAATATCAATTTCCAGAATTCGGAACAGTTGGGGACAAGTTCCGGTTCAGGAACAATGTGAAGCGCTGAAAAGATTGCACGTGTGGAGTAATTCCCAGAAACGTTGATTCGATGATCTGGTTGGTGCCTGCTGCAAATTTCTCCATGCATTTTACGCCGATTTTTGAGAAGTGACTTGCGCATATTTCTCTATAATATATATAGTATCTCTATAATATAGATATCGAGATTTAATGGCTCAGAATTATTTTTTATGGGGAATTTTGAAAGAAAATGTTTACATAAATAAAATATAAATCATACCTCAATTCAAGGACAACATCCGTGTTGAAATTTCTGACAAAAGTTATGGAAACTGTGTTTAAAAAGCCGCCACAAGGTTGCAATGTTGTTAAAATGAGCACCAAATTTAAAGACGAAAGTCGACGCCTGTCGTGTTTCTTATTAAAGTTATAAAGTGTGAGATTTGCCACACACGTTGTAATGGATGTTGAGTTCAATTTGAAGTACTATTTTTGTACTGTTTATAGAAATTAAATAGTTTTGCTAAATTAAATATTCGGGTTTTTTACTAAATTTGATATTTCGTATGCAGACGGATGCAGTTCGTCAAATAGTGCATTTATGGAAATCTAAAATAACGATACTTGACTACTACTACTACTACTTGTCCTGGAGGTTAAGTTGACCCGAAGGCCCTGACTTGTATTCACTGATTTTTTCGAACGTCACGACAATGTCGCTTATTCGAAGGGTTTTAGCTGCCGTCCTTTAGGCATGGAGGTGATGACCGAAGAGGATGGTCATACTGGGGCAACGGCCGGCAATGAAGCTGCCGTGGCTCTGATTAGCGGATTGTCCGAAAGGGACGCCGTCGCTAGGAATTTGTCCAGAAGTCTGGACAGGAATGTCTGAAGCTCTGGTGTGTCAGTTTCCCGATGGATTTGCGCATTCCTTACAAACCATGGGGCATCTACTATTGTGCGAAGAGCACGTGACTGGAACGATTGCAGATTTGCAATCGACGTTGGGAGGAGGTACGGGAACCAGGCCTGAGATCCGTAGGTGAGGACGGATCGGACCATGATTTTATACAGGGTTATTCGGATGTTCAGCGAGAGCTGACTTTTGCCGTTCATTAGGGGGTAAAGCAGACGAGCCATGGCTCTTGCTTTCCCGGTTGCCTTCTTTAGGTGCGGCACCCACGTGAGGGCCTTGTCGAACTCAAGGCCCAGGTAGTGTGCCGATCTGGCCCATTTGATGGGGACTCCGTGGATGCGGATATTCTGTCTGATTATCGGCTGTCTTCTTGTGAAGAGGACAGCCTGGGTTTTGCTGCGATTTATTGCTAACCTCCAGTAGGCTAGCCATTTTAGCGCTTTTAACGTCTGCCTTTGGAGCCTGGATGTGATCAGCCAGGTCCCGTGGGCTGACGTATAAAAAGCGGTATGGTCAGCATAGAATGCAGTCTTTACATGCGGAATTTTAGGAAAGTCCGCCATGTAGACGTTGAAGATTACTGGGGCAAGAGGGGATCCTTGCGGTACTCCCGCTTCGATTCGCTGGACTGAAGACAAAGTACCATCGACGAGCACTTGGAAAGTGCGTCCAGTCAGGAACGATGCCAATAGCTTGACTAGGTCTGTTGGTATACCCAGCCTGAGCATCTTGACTATGAGTCCGAGATGCCAGACCCTGTCGAAGGCTTGCGAGAGGTCTAAGAAGACGGCTCCCGTATGGCGCCTGCCACCGAAACCCTGCCTGATTTCCGTCGCGAGCCGTGCCGCCTGGTGGACGGCCGCATGCCCCCTTCGGAAACCGAGCTGTTCGTCCGGCAGTATGTTCTTGTCGGCAAGAACGACGTTGAGAGCGTGTAATGTCGCCCTCTCGACGATCTTACCGAGTGCGCTAAGCAAGCTAATGGGTCTATAGCTACTTGGCTCTTTTGGGCTTTTTCCTTTTTTCAGGATTACTATGATTTGGGCATGTTTCCATATAACTGGAAAATGCTGAAGTCTGAAAGAAGCGTTGACGATATTTGCCAACTGGGCTATTTGCTTGTTTGGTAGCCGTTTCAGCTGCATCGGAGAGATACGGTCGCGACCAGGAACTTTTCTAGATTTCAAACCTCGGATAATATTGTGTATTATCTTCGGCGAGACTATTTGGCTGATCAAGTAGCCGGGATTGGGAGTTCCTTGGTAAGATAAAATTTCTTGCCTAAACTGTTCAACTTTAGTCCTCTTTTCGGCTGAAGGCTGAAGAGAGGTCATCTGCTTTTGGTAGGTCACGGCGAAGAGCTCCGCTTTTTCCGCCCCCGTGACGGCGTGAGTATCACCCGTCCTCAGGGGAGGAATCGGCGCTCTCGCCTTTCCCACCAAGTGATTGGCCGTTTTCCAAATCGATCGATCGGCCCTGTCGATTGACGCTAGATAATCGTCCCATCTGTCAATCCTGAACTCTCTGAGAGCCTGTAAGGACTCCCTTTTGGCTTCGTTTGCACGTCGCCCGAGCTCAGGGTCGCCAGTCAGTCGATAGCGTCTGTATAGTCTGTTTTTCAGACGGATCTTCTCTTTTACCTCGGACGGAATGTCTAAGGTGGTCCGAGAAGGGTCCGTCTTGAAGCTAGTCGCCACTTTCGTGGCTTCTATTATGTCTTTGGTTAGTTTCTCGACCGCATCCTCTAGCTGCTGAACGTTATCAATGCGCGGGTTGGGCCCGCTGTTTTGCAAATGCTCTTGGAATTTGCTCCAACTGATGTTAGATACCTTTCGCGGTGGGAAGGTGTCCACCTTGGTACCTATGGTTAGGATGACCGGGTAATGATCCGACGTAAGCTCGTGGACAACCTGGACAGTGCAATGATTCGTTAGATTTCTCACGATGAAGAAATCTAAGAAGCTGCCGCGACGGGATGGTTCGTCCGGGACAAGCAGGTTCAGCCCGTATCTATCCGCCATAGATAACAGGTCAGCACCCCTCTTGTTTATCCATCTCGAACCCCACATTTGGTTATGAGCGTTATAGTCCCCTCCAATGATGATTGGAGTGTTGTTAGTCAGGAGCCTGCTCACTTCACCTGAATCGAAGTTGTTGCAGGTTCTCTGATACCATGAAGATAGGTTTACGGGACTACCTTCTAGAGCCACTTGCACCGACATCACCTCTGAGGAAGTAAAGCCCGTCGGAGGCAAAAGGTTGTGTCTGATTCCTCTCTTGACGAGAATCATCAGGCCACCCTTCGCTCCGCCGAGACGATCCTCCCTGTAGCAGCAAAAGTTCCTCACGCCGAACCGTTGGCTCGGCTTGAGGAAAGTTTCCTGAATCAGGGCTACGTCGATGCCGTGGTCTCCTAGAAACGCCATTAATTCCAACTTTTTCCCGTTCAGGGAGTTGGAATTCCAAGTCACAATGCGCAATGAATCTTTATTGTTCATTGGCGGTTTGGAACATGGCTATGGCTGCGTTCAGTTGCTGCTGTACCATGGCAGCCATCTGACGCATCATGTTCTCCATCATTGCGAAGAAGTCCGGCAACTGGATTTTTGGAAGAGTGGCCTGTGTCGGGGCGACCGTCGCCTCGACCGGGGTTTTTCTGTTGGTTTGGGTCCCCCAGACGAATGTAGGGGGTGGAATCTTCGGCGGAGTTTTGACTGGGGCGGTTTCCTGTGCTTTCTTGCCCTCCAACCTGTTCGGGGGTTTCCTGGGGCAAGTTTTCGCGTTTGCTGGGTGAGGACCACCGCAGTTAACGCATTTAGCCGGAGTGTTCTTCGGCTTTTTGCAATCTTTTGAGGCGTGATTCATCGAACACCTCATACATTTTGGTGGGGCGTGGCACTTCTTGGCCGTGTGCCCATAGACCTGGCAGTTGAAGCACTGCGAGGTCTCACCGTTGGATCGTACATTCTCCACTTTGATTTTCTGATGCACCAGAAACTTTACGTTATATATCCCCTTTTGTGACTTGGGGAGGATGACGTATACCATTGCTAGTGGTCCCTTCTTATTCCTCCATCTCTGGACTTTGGATGGGGTGAACCCTAGCTCGACGGGCTCTTCTCTAACCTCGTCATCCGTGACCGTTTCCACGATGTTGCGGAGCAGGACATGAAGCTGCTTTTCATCTCTGGTGCAGAACGTGTGATAGGGAATTTTTTCCCCATCCAAGAACGCCGTCAGTTTCCTGTAATCGGTTGACGTTCTAGGCTGAATCTTGACCCCTTCTGGGCGATTCAGCGCCTTGTCAGTGCCGATTTTCTCTTTTAGTATGAAGGTCATCACCTTCATGTACTGCGCTTTGCTGCGTAGTATCACCGGCGGGACTTTTTCGGTCTTCGCTACCGGTATTTTCTTTGCGGTGGCCTCTTTAGCCACCGGGGTTGGTGTTGCGCTGGGGCCCGCCTCTCCGACGGGTCTTTTCTTCGGTGCCTGTTCTGGCTGCCTCTCTTCCTCAGAGGACGGCCTATTCCGCTTAGTACAGCGCCTTTTCCTACCAGTGCTGACCTCAAAATCGGAGTCTGAAGAGTCTCCGCCGATGGAGACAACTTCACCTTCACTTTCTTCCTGTTCCATTCTGGATATCACAGGAATTTTAGTCGTCGATTTGATGCCTTTTGGCGATTTCAATGGAGGGAAATCGGCATCGCTCAATTTCCCATCGCCAATGATTATTTTCTTTTCATCCTGCTGTTTGGTGCAGGCCGTCTCTTTTTCTTCTTTAGGCGCCAGCCCGTTGGTGCGGCCAGTCTCCTTTTTTAAAATTTTTGCCGACCCTTTGGTGCTGGCGGTCTCTTTTCGGGGTGAATTTTCCGTCCCGTTGGTGCGGGCGGTCTCTGTCCTTTCCAGATTATCGATTTTCGCATTTAGCGCAGCCACCTGGTCCTTTAATTGCTTGATGAGCTCCTTTAGCTCGAATATCGCCTCATTTAGTCGGTGGTTATCCCTACGGGCCTGCGCTAACTCAGCCTGAAGGGCTGTGATGACGTCATCGGGCCCGTTGGACGGGCCCGGTAACACGAATGCCATTTATGCCAAACAATAATCACAATAAAATATAAAAAGCAATGTAAATAGACAAAAGCAGCGCATAAGGCGCTGTATTGAAGATTTAAATGCCTTAAGATATTATTTATACTTGTTTTATGCCCAAAGACTATCCTATCACTTACCGGCCAGGATCGTCGAGGAAAACCTGTCGAAAATATATCCAACACTCTCCACTTCACTCGTATCGCACTGAAGCGATATATCACGCACTAAAAACTTTGGGAAATAGATCGTTTCTAAAGAAACAACCTAATTCCGGAATATTCTTTGTTAGATACCACGTGTAGCTGCACTTGGATAGTATCAGAACACATTAGCCAATGGGAGCGCAGAAAATACGTCCTCACTGTGTGAATGCTTCCGATTGAATGCGATACTTGACTTGTTAACGACATTTTCTTATTTATCGCCGATTTAACAAGCATGGAACAGCATTGATCAAACTCTTGAAGCGATTGCTCCTACCATCCGTAACTTTAAAAGAACTTTAAGCATGTATACATGCGTTTAGGATAGTTTGCCACACGAATATATTGATGATATCAATATATCATCAGTCAAGCCTAAAGAGCGTTATATTAATGGTTCTGATCCTACTCATTATTAATATTATTTCTTTATTATCAAATAATAGTGAAATTTCTGAATTTGTTATTATTAGATGATACCGTCATAGTGTACACAAAATCATTCCAATAAAGTATTTTATTCAGTGTGACACTTTTTATAACAATATATTTTGTATTTATATCAAGCTTAGATGACTGACCGGGACGGGATTTCGAATTCTCGTATAGCATCTCATTTTATCATCCATAATTTTTTTTACAGCATTTTTTCATTTCAACCAGATCTGCAAAGGCATAAACTGCATTTTTTGTCTTCCGGGTTCAAGTTGCGTAGAATGCTACTCCCGTTTTCAGTTTTGCCAAGTTAATAGATAATGAAATATACCTATCAGTATATTCAAGTTGCAAAGTTAGCTCAACTTTCCATCATCACTTCAGTTTGAACTTTTTGGACTCTTCGATATAGAAGCCAATAATTAACCATCGTGAGGTCTTATAAATGAGAGAACATCCAAACTTGCCATCTTTGGCTCCGTATCATAAATCTCCTCCTAATACTATCTATCAAATCTACGCTACCAATGTGCCGATTGTATTCTCCTACGATATAGGGGTGATCAATGTTGATGTACCTCTTATTGGCTTTATCGTATCGTCTGATCTGAGCCTTAGACAATTCATCATCAAAAGATGATACGACAGTAACAACTTTGTTGTCCTTCCATCCGTCCTTTAGCTATCATCATTATCTATCCGTCCTTCCGTCCTTTAGCTAAGTACTCCAGTTACAGCAATGAAGTGAAACAATTATCAAAATGAAGTTGCTGTTTTTAATGCCTTGCTATTCCTCGTGCCATTTTCACAACTACGTTAGATAATGTTTCTTAAGACAAGTTCTTCATGATGTACAACATTTCCAGCTCCCGTTTCGGGTTCAATTTTATATGCAAATCCAGAAACCCCATTGAGAACAAATATCTTATAACCCTATTTGTGAGGTTTTTTGGAATTATACCTTTTCAATACCATTTTTAGCTTTAGTGGAATAACTTTGTGCATCTACGCAAAGATATTCCTCCATGGGGACTCAACTAAAAGTCTCGTTCAAATTTTCTACGATAGGTCTAACTTTGAATAGTCTGTCACCATTCGGATCATTACATCTTTGTCATTACAGAATTGTCATTGAAATGTATATATTACCTAATTAATTCAAACTTTTGTTTCGACATTGTTTCTTGGATCATATGTACCAGTGGATGAATTCCAATGACTGCTGGATGTCAGTATGAGTTACTTGAAAGGATTGATTCGGATTTTTTGAATAATATAAAGGTTCGTTTGTTCAGCAATAAAACTTATCAGGTCTTTGGGAAAAAATATAAAAATTATTGAATAGGTGTATCGAGTTCTAATAAATTTGACTGTAAAGTGGAATTTCCCAGAAATCGTATTTGTTGGTTGTTCAGAATAAGATTCTTTTCTTTTTCCATTGCGAGCTTCGCTTTTTTCTTTTTTGATGAGATGAAGCCGATTGGTTCCTTTTTATGTTCTAGTTTAGGAAATGAGGGACCAGCAATATGCCCATTGCGTTCATATCTGCAATGATTGAATCCACATAAATTCCGGTAATTTCATCACAATCGGAAAAAGGTTCAATGTCATCTGATAGTGGTTGGGTATCGGGAACTATAACGCTGTCATTATTGTCATCAAATCCATCCTCACTATCATATTGGTAAACTATATCACATATCTCATTATCCCGCAATGATCGTGACACCATTCTGAAAGAAAATTTACCCATTTAGCAACAACATCCACCTACTTTACTTACTATTGATATTATTGTCCTTATTCAATGTAACATGAATGTCACAAATACAAAAACTTACTGCTGTAATATAAAAAGGCAAAAATATTGATTGTTAACAACAAATAAACTTATTCATTCAGTTACCTAGAGATTTACAGGAAAATTACACCCCTTCCTGCACTTTTTGTATTTTATTGTGAAAATATAAAATTTGCACGAGAACAAATTTATATCGTTAGCTAACGTCGAAATTTAAACTGACAGAAGTCGATCGGTTACGCCATCTATGATTTGAAGTGCGTACTATTTCGCTCAATAGTGTGGTATAGTAATGTTTTATTGATTTAAATGAACTAAATATACTCAGTGCGTAGTTCGACGGGATTTTCGAGGTTTGTTACAGAATTGTCACATGAGGCTATAAAGGGTTAACAAATCTTAAGTTACTAATATTTATATTATGCTAATGTTCGAGTGCTTGTTATGCCACAAAGGATTTCACATGTCTCCCATATATATAATGTGTGCAATATATTCCATATATTTGCTAATATGCATTTTTGATGACAACATACCCTTGATCACAATCTTAATATATATGAAAGCATTCAAATAACAAAACGTAAGAAAACCATTTAGCGGGATAATGGACCTATTCCATTGAGTCAACTTTCTGAATTATTAGTCTAACGCTTGGTTTACTTCAGGATTCATGATTTTTACACCCTTCATTAGATACGGTTGTCATATAAATTGAACACAGTTTTAGAATTAGATTGAATCATCTCGTGACGATGCTAACATGGCTAGCGAAATGCGCGTCGAGAAATTTAAAACAAGTGATTTGGTGTTCTGTGGTAAATCTTGTTTAGAAGAATTGAATAAAATAATCATTAAAACAAACTGAACATCAAACAATTATTTTCAATTTGCACCCTATCTCTATTAAAAGCTTTTTATTCGTATAATTCTTTATATGATATTCCTTTAATCATAAACACATGACAAACTATACAAACACATGTCTCAGCGCCCTTTCAAATGGAGCAATTATCAGTGATCTATCTCCTGCCACAGACCATGACATATCCATACGACTTTATATCGCCTCAACGGTGATTAAATTCGTAAACCCACACCATCAAAGCACCATAATCTTATGAAAGAAATCGTTACGAGCTTGAATTAGTAAGACAGTATTATATACTTTTTTCTTCGTATATGCCAACAATAAAACCCCACTGATGTCTCTCATTGTGTGTAAATTGATAAAGTACGACCATACAACTGTGTTTAGTCAGAAAACAAGACCAACATAATTAATCACCCAGTATTATCCCATCTGTTCTGTTTGTTTTGAGGTTTTCCATTTCAAGTTGAACGCTTCTGATAAAAAAGCGCATTACCTTTCTGTGACTCCATGAATACTTCGAATAACCTATTATGCAATAAGGTATTTTCTGTTGGTTCTCCATATTTGTTGAATTCAAAGCAAGAATTTGAAATCATATTTTAAAGCGAACTTTACAATATTTTAATGTTTTTGAATGTATTACAGATATATACTTTTTTAATAAATACATGATTGAAAATCACTAACTATACTGAAGAACAACAATGAAACATTAAGAAAAATATATTTTACAACAAAAAAGTAGATCCAAAACCGTTTATTATATGTAGGGTTTTTCAATAAGGGCGGGTCGATGTTGAATTGGAATACAACAAGTTGTGTGTGCGGTATTAACGAAATTCGTTTTTTATATAAAAGACCCATATATGCCATTACGTGTGGAATATAACATCGTTCAAATGTCCACCGCGGCTTCTTCCGGTGGAACGGATCCGTGTGGTCCAATTTTCAATGAGTCTGCCGCATAGATCCGACTGAATTTGAGTGATGGCCTGGGTTATGTTGACTTTAAGGGCATAGGTCGATTGCGGCTTATTGGTATAGACCTGCGACTTCAGAAAACCCCACAAGAAAAAATATAGCGGGGTCAAATCGCACGATCTTGGTGGCCAATTCACGACACTTCTGCGAGAGATAATCATACCATCAAATCGTTCAAGTAGAATGTCCATCGTGGCATCTGCTATGTGGTACGTGGCCTCGTCCTGCTGAAACCACATGTGGTCCGCGTCCATATCGTTTAATTTGGTCCAAAACAAATCGGTTATCATCGTTCTGTAGCGCTCGCCGTTGACGGTGATGGCATCACTACCGTCGTTTTCGAAAAAGTACGGACCAATGATGCCGCCGGCCCAAAATCCGCTGCAAACAGTAACTTTTTGTGGATGCATTGATACCTGGTGAATCTCGTGTGGATTGGCGTCGTCCATATGATCATTAACTTTGAGATTCTGGGAGGTGTTAGTTGGATCTTGTAGGGGTGCAGGCCCAAGTCGCGACGCAAAATTCGCCAAGTTGAAGTCTGCGAAAGGCCGAGTTCTTGTGCACGGCGAGGAATTGACTCGGATCTCGGGTTCTCCTGCACACTTTTATAGGCTTTCATCTGGCGTTTCTTTGACGTACGGGTGTTGGCTGATTGTTTACCGAACCGGTCGTCTCTATGGTCATCAAACGTCGGAGAATCGACTTTGAAGTGCCACCGTGACTACCGTAAAATGGGCGCAACGCGCGCAACGTTTGCACTAACGAACACTCATTTTGATAATAAAGTTTTATCACTTGGACGTGCTGCTCAACCGTGTAACTTATCATGGTGATTTGGCATCAGGGACTAAATAATAAACAACATAATATGGCCGCCACAGGCTGCCAACATCGATCCGCCCTTATTGAAAAACCCTTACAGTTATCACAAACAGTTTTGAGCAGGTATCCCAAGTGGGTTTTACATCACAATCAACACAGTAATATAATAAACAACCAAAGGGTATAATAAATAATAATATAATATAATACAATGCAACATAATGAAATACAATAAAATACATTAAAATACAATACAATGTAATACAATACAATACAATACAATATAATGCACTACAATACACTACAATACAATATAATGTATTGCAATACAATGTAATACAATACAATACAATATAATACAATACAATACAGTACAATACAATATAATACAATACAATACAATACAATACAATACAACACAACACAATGCAATGCAATGCAATGCGATGCGATGCAATGCAATGCAATGCAATGTAATGCAATACAATACAATACAGTACAATACAATACAATACAATGCAATAAAATTCAATAAAATACAATAAAATACAATATAAAATGAATACATTACTGAAAGACCGAAAATCTTATTTTTGGCAGAATTTCAGTAATAGTGAAATACATCAATTGATAAATTGGTAACTGTAGTGTGAGAAATTATTTCGTGAAATAATGGTCAGAAATATATCTCAGTCAGTATGAGAGATAACTACAACATTTATTTTACCCGAGTAAAGCAAAAAAAAAACATTAGTGCCTCCTAGGATATATGTATCGGCTCATTGTTTAGATACCCTCTCAACTGACGGAACTCAACTCTACCACTCGCATTTCATTATGCCATTTTTTACGAAGACACCAACAATATGAGTCACTTTTAATGAAGATAGTTATAACGTCAATAACGCAGTTTATATGCACTACATCCATAGATACACAGCAACGAGCCATTGATAACAATCTCGAAAGTGGGATTGCATTCCAAAACCACCATTTCCTCCATGTGGTGTGCTCTAAACCTCACATATTATTAATCATCCGGAAGAAATTGTTAAACCTGGTATCTTCCAATTATCACTTATTCCAGTTGATGATTAAGATGATGGTAAGATGATTAATTTCCATCAATAAGGCTTAGTAGATTTATGGACACGACACAATGAAGCCGGCAGTAAAATATTGTGGATAACAATGGTCAATATATATTAGGGTCTCAACTTAATTATTGGCCATTACGTTATATCGACTGCAACACCTGTTCCAATTTGATTTTTTTAGTTAGTTATTGTAAAGCGCCATCGTTCAGTTTCAAAACAAGGTCTAATATACGAACCTACTGGGAATATAATCTAAAAAATCAGTTGTAGACGCGATGTCATCCCGAAAGTAACATTTAACTTTCATCTGAAAACAAATCTGTGATTTATGAGACTTTGGAAGATAATGTTACTTCGTAAGATACTTGAAAGAATCGGTTCCAGCTATTCTGAACTGGAAATTTTAACTAAAGTGATGCTAATTGGACCAAAAAATGGAAAATCAAGCTCAATGAACTGAAATCTATGTATGTCAACTTTACCAACAAGAAAATAACAGAGCAGCTCCCTCTAGATATTCTCTTGGAGGAAGAAATTTCAAGATGACAACAAATAATAAGATACTGATTTATAATCAAATTTTAAAAACCAGCGTGGCTATATGATATAGCTGTGGGGATGTGCTAGCGATAGTAATATTAAACCATTACAAATATTCTAAAACGTGGTGTTGTGAAATATATTTAGTGCACCGTGGTATATATGTTCCATATGAGTTGATGATATCACGGAGGAGATGGTTCCTAAGAGAAGAATTTTTCCAAGCTTATATGGTGGAATGAAAACATCAATTCCATTAATGGAGAGTGTTATAGACTCAGGAGAACTTATCAGAGGGAGATGAATGGGGAAGAACGCGTAAGAAAAAAGAACAGATATCTTGATACGGCGAAGAGATTACGCCAAATAATTAAAAAGGCCAAAAATGAATCGTGGAACACGTTTGTGTCGGTACAATTAAGGGAGGATCCGTGGAGTATTCCATATAAGTTGGCTTCTGGCCAAATAAAGGGCAGTGGAAAAATCGTAGAATCCATTAAAACGGGGTTAAATGAAGAGGGATAGGACTATAGATAGGACTATAGATAGGACTATATATACTAGAAGACAATATAATGGAAGATACTCCTGGACATTCACTCAGGAGAATGACCGCGGAGAGGTCTTCCATTACCAGGGAAGAGGTTGAAGGAAGCTTGTTAAATATAAATATCAAAAAAGCGCCGGGACCGGACGGCATTCCGGGCATAGTGCTGAAAACATTGGCGGTGGCCATTGCGGACCTGCTTTGCAGGATCTTTAGTGACTGCCTTCTCCTTTCGTACTTCCCCAGAAAATGGAAGGAGGGCCTGCTTGTGATGATTCCGAAACAGGGCAAAAATGCAGAATATTTAAAGTCTGTTAGACCGATCACATTATTACCGATTCTGGGGAAAATCTTTTAATTCTTTATTAGAGAACAGCTTTTTCACTTCACGGATGAACAGGCTTTTCATCATACTAATCAATACGGTTTCATCAGGGGCAAAAGCACTAATTAAGCTCTTCAAAAATTCACCAACAAAGTAAGAGACAGCACATATAGATACACTGCCAGTATTTTCTTAGACATCAAAGGCGCTTTTAATAATGTTTGGTGGCCGGCCGTGGTGCACGCTTTAAAAAGCAAGAATCCTCCGAGGTACTTATTCGGGATGATGGTTTCCTATTTTACAGATAGGCATGTCAGACTTGATATCGGACCGGATGCGGTTCGCAAAACTCTTCAGAGGGGATGTCCTCAGGGCTCAAAACTGGGCCCGACAGTGTGGAACCTGATTGTGGACAGTTTATTATTGGAGTTTGATGCTCTTTTTGATTTTGAAATAATCGCATATGCGGATTATATATATATATATACAGTAGACCAACCCTGGAGGTTAACATGAATCGGGCCTTGGAGGTTGTTCCAATAAGCTTGAAAACCTCCAATAAGCTTGAAATTGCATCCGATAAGTCCACGTACCTGGTGTTCGGTAGGAAGTTAACTAGGAATCCTATGGTGAAGATCGGTGGAAATTATATTAAAAGATCTGAACAAACCAAATATCTAGGAATCACGGTGGATGACAAGCTATTATTCATACTGCATATTAAACTCGCTTGCGAGAAAGGCAAAACATTGTTCCAGGCCTTAAAGCGATCCCGGAGAAGAGTTTACTCAATGCCTGCTTGTCTTTAAGAACGATCTTTTACGGGGCAGTTATCCCGGTCCAAATGTATGGACCTGAAGTTTTTTCGGACAGGCTGACCATTGCTAGGAACATTAATAGACTAGAGTCTCTGAGGGGGGCCATTTCGCGCACAATTGTGGGAGCATACACAACAACTTCCACAGCTGCTGCTTCAGTATTGGCCATTATCCCGCCCATAGAAGACTTCATATTCGAATGCCTAGACGCCAAAACCCATAGAAGAGGACTGATGGTTAATAGAGTCAACAAGATCATTTCAGGAGATCCAAGGATGAATAGGAACAACATAAGAAACACCTTAAGAACCTGAACAAACGAAAGATGGCAATCTGCGTGGGAATCTAGAACTACCGGTAGAATGACTTTCTCGTTTATCCGCAGCATCTACACTTTGCAAGAAATTGATTTTACAGTCAATCGTAAAATAGTTCAAGTACTAACGGGACATGGGCAATTTAAAAAGCATTACCAAAGAATAGGTAAAATCGAAGACTCAAGCTGTGTAGATTGCAATGAAGAAGATAATCCATTACACAGAATTTTCAACTGCGTTAAATTTCATGATAACAGAACCGACATGGAAAGAATTGTGGGGCCTGATTGGCCTATTAATCCTGAGTCACTGTTTCTCAGATTGTTGAGGGAAGATAGTTTGCACTTGCTGGAGGGCTTTGTGCCGGAGGAGCTGGAAACATCCCAGCTGTTATAGAATGATTATTTTGTTTGTTTATGTGCAGAACTTGTTTTTGTTCAGGTCGAATAACTTATGTTAGTTTATGTATCAGTTTTGTCCTAGTTAAGATGTGTTTGACGTCTGTCGGCGTTCAGAGAACCAAATTAAATAATAGGCTATGGCATTGCGTATAGCTCCAAGGATGAGCATACATCATTGGTAGTAAGTAATTAGGATCACTTCAGGAGGGTTGTATGTACCTCCTGTACTACGGTCCATATTGTGGGGCCCGCCTCTCACCGCTTCAAGGTAGAGTCTAGCTCAGTTGGCAAAGCAAAATGTGAAAGGCTATTAACTAATCAGTTAAGTAAAGTACCCTATTTTAATATATTATACATATTTTTATATTATTATATGATTGGCAATAAATAAATGCAAGAATGAATTAAATAAGAAGGATGATATACCTCGTTGGGTACCAGTTACCAAAAAAAAAGAGGGGCACCATCTATCCCCTTCAGGGATAGGTGGTGGAGAGGGTTATGGTGGGTTTCCCCTTCTTCTTTCCTCTTTCTTTCTTTCTTATGTGGCATGCTCAAGAGTAGGTTCTCCTGATAACCTGGTCATTCTTCAGCCAGATAAGAAAACCAAACACGTCGTTTATAGATAATTCTTGAGTATGCAATTTTATAATTTTAATCGTTTCAATAAATATTGATATCAATAAAGACGACTGAACCAGTAAATAAACAACAACTAAGTCGATAGATACTTATTTATTCGATAGATACTAAATAGCTATTTATAGTAAAGACTAAAATGATTGATACGTAAATTATCTTCAACTGCCCATCCAAAAAATAATAAAGTATTTATTTTTACTATTCCCGCAAAAATATGAATTATGCATTTCAAATTTTTACAATATTTATCGACTGGATGAATTATTTAACTGAATGAACTGGAACAGGAATGACTCTAAAATTACACACGCAACAATTAATCTAAAATTTCAAACGCCATTCTTTGAATTTCAAATTGTTATTAATGGAAAATAACTAAATAGAAAGTATTCAAGAATTTTTATAATTGTAAAAACAAACTAATAATTTTGAGAGTAATCAATTTTATCTTTGTAAAATAAAAACAAGCTTACATTGAAAGAAAACGTTTTGAGTTTTAGATTCATAGTCCATCATTAGTCTACTTCCGCTGAAGAATTGTTTGTCGGGGCAATTCTTATACATTTTTTAACATAGAAATCGGAAAAGAAAACTTGTGTTATACCGGTCTTATGGTAACCAATACCGTAAAATTTTCTAAAGTTTCTTTTTTACTAATTACTTAGTTTTTAAATAAACGTTTACATATAAATGATGGGTTCGAATGATTTAGAAAAGATTACATTTGTTAATGTTTATTATAATGTTTATTTATTAATGTTAATGTTTATTTACAAACCCAATATATTGTATTTAACTATATAATAATTTAAAAACGGTTATTTAACATCCCATTTTATTAGGGAACAGTTCCATATTAAGTCCATATATTATACACAATTTTTTAAAACATAAAGCTAAGACCGTATTGCACTTTAAACACCTACAACTCTCTGGTCATAAACATTTTCTAAAGTATTTTCCACCGCGGTTAACCGAACAATTTGTCGTGCTCGATAAGCTACAAAGCATAAAAACCACGAAACCGAAATGTTTACTCGCGTACGACCCGCACGTCGACCGTCATCAGACATATGTCTGTTCAGGTGAAAATGGCCTTATTCGCATACAAGCTGCCTCATTCTCATCGTACGTATGAAATATTATACTTGTATATGCCTATCTGTGTCAGATACGTTCGAGATCTTTTACAATCGATGGGGACCGGATCTTGTCTGACGACGGACGCGTTTACTCTTTTATGTAAACGTTTCAGAACTGCTTATTTTTTTCTTTTTATTTTCTAGTGAATTTTTCAAAATAAACTATAAAATATTTTCATGCTGAAAGGTAGGATATGATAATTTTGGTTCCAATAAAATTTAATGGAATATTTTTATTAAATGGCTCCACATATTTATTTGAGCAAAAATAAGGGGCACTTGATACATTATATTCCATTTATATCAAGATTTGATGTTATTAAATTAGTTATTTTTTGGCGTTACATTATATGAATCAATGTTCGGTATCATGTTAAACTTATTAAGAGTTGTTGAATAAGAGTGTTAGACTTTCAAACGAGGTACAATAATTACAAAGGTCGACATTGTCGACATTTTTGTAACATTGATGAGAATACTCGTGTTGCGTTTCATTTAGGTAGTAATTAAAACACCTTTTACAGAAATGGCCTAGCGCGTCCCATTTGTACTTGAAATTATTTGTACTTGACTTTGGACTGGACAATGTAGGAATTACCACAAGACCGTAGAGGGGGCATTTCCATAGTATCCTACGAACCTTTAAGCGTAGTTTTATTATTTTCTATAGTACAGTACAGTTAAGTGTTTAAGTCGATTTTTATATAAAAAGGCAAGTTCTAGTCGTCGATTTTGCAGAAATCCAGTGTAAAAGTTTTGTTATATATGCGAAAGATTTTTTTATGTCTATGGGACAGTAGGGTAACAAAAGAATACTTTAGTAAGAAATATTTTACTCATAAAACTTGATACTCATAGGATCTGGTACTTCAAATATAAAATATGCGCCCCTAGTTAAACCCAAAAAGGTACTGCCCCGCCTTTTCATATTAAGCTTGAACTAAAGAAAAACTTTGTCTAAGCCTTAGATAAAGAAGGCAATGGTTTCAAGTACCTAAAAGAAATTTTTCCTCGATTAAGTGATGTAAAACTAAAAGGAGGCATATTTATTGGACCTCAAATAAGGAAGTTTCCAGGTGATTTCCGTTTTCAAGAAAAAATAAGTGAAAAGGAATTGGCAGCTTGGAATTGTAGTGAAAGGATTTCTGGGCAACAAGAAAGACGAAAACTATAAAAACCTGAAACTATAAAAATAGATGAACTCTTGAAAGCCTATGAAATTCTAGGGTGTCATATGTTTTTAAAAATGTATTTTTTACACTCCCATTTGGATTTTTTGTTCGGAAAATTTGGGTGCAATAAGCGACGAACAAGAAGAGAAGTTTTACCAGAACATCCAGACGATGGTAGCAAGATACCAGGGACGCTGGAACCCATCTATGTTGGGCGACTACTGCTGGCTTTTAAAAATATATGATGCGACAGAAAATAAGAGGAAAAAATGAACGTTTTTGTCGCTATATAACATCTCATGTAATATATTTTTCATTCACATAATCTTCAGTAATGTCTTTGCATAGATTTAACACGTTTTACATGTTTATATTACATAAATATTAGATAGAATATTATTTTTAAAATATGTTCGTCTTCTTTTGTTTCCCTCCATCGACCACCTGTAACAAAAAAACTGTACGTGTTACAGTAATTAGCTTATCATTTTCGGATTTAGGACTACAAAATACCTCATATATATCTATTTTTATCAATGTTACTTCAAAAAAATTAAATTTGTTAACCTGTGTAATTACAAGTGATAATCCGGTTATTTTTATGTAATCTTGAAGGACAAATAATGGCATTACATTGTAAAAATAATGTCGGTCAAATGCCCTCGGCTTCATCTGATAGAATACATTTTGAAGGCCTAATTTTGAGCATAAATAATCTTTTTTGACGAAGGGCACTTCTGACTTAATACGTTTGTAAACAAATATAACTGCATGATCTGGATCGATGAAAATAAAAAATTAAAGTAATTTAGGAGATACCTCTTCATCTCCAGAAAGTTACTGTTTGGTGCGGTTTTTGGACTGAAATGGATGATTTGGCCATATTTTTTCGAAGACGATAAGGGAAATCGTTTTACAATTAACGGTGATGAATATCTGTAGCTTGAACTGATAAATGTAGATGTAAACAATGTTTTCTTTCAATAAGACGGTGCTACTTGTCGCTACAATCTCGTTATTGCAAGAAAATGTTCCTGGACGCGTTATTTTGCGAAATGGTAATGTCAACTGGCCACAACACATGCAATCTCATTCCGTTGGATTATTGTTTGTAGGGGCATATTAAATCCCTGGTTTACAGAAATAATATAGTAATAGTCACAATAACTCTTTAACAATTCTTGACCTTAGATGAAGCATCCAGGTCGTCATTAAAATTGAAAATAAAGCACGCGGTATTTGCGAAATAGTAAACAAAAATTGCGGCTGCAGAATGCCTTCCACCAGACGAAATTGTTGAGAGACATTTCATCGGCATTATTTTTAAAATATAATGCCATTATTTGTTATTCAAGATAAAATATTAATTATCAGATTAATATTTGTAGTTCTGAATTGAACTGAATATCATTCTTATTGAACAACCTTTTTATTAAACCGTTATAAATTTGTTTTTATGATCTTAGAAGCCGCTAGAAAAGTGAGTATATTGGAGGCAACTTCTCAATTTATATAGCAATGAGTTCAAAAATATTCAATATATGAAAAACTACCCACGAGAGTCAGATATACAGTCAAAGTTCCTTATTCGCAGGGGATACGTTCCGTAAATATGCCGGTAATACAGAAACCGTGAATATGGAATGGTAATTTGTTTGGGATTATAGGGAATATGTTCCAATGTTATAAAATAAGATACGGGAACCTTATAAGGCCCACTTTTTGCAAAACCTTAATAAATCAAGCAATTTCCATTTATTTGAATACACTCTTGTTGTTTTGATACATTAATATATTTTAGTTTTCAATATTTACAACAAAATTTAATTATTTTATATAATTTACTGCGAAAAAATAGTTTTAAAAAGGTCTGCGTTGGGCCATGTTAGATACCCGGTTTCTTAAGAAAGCCCAGTTTTCACGAGTGTATTTTCATTAAATTTAATCTTTTATATTTATGTTATAGTATATTATTATATAAAATGACTAAAGATAATTCATTGGCTATTAATTTTAATCATTAATTAAAAAAAATGGCGTCTGGGCTATATTAGGTGTATCATAGCTGGAACCTGCAATAAAACGAAAACTACGTTTAAAAATAATTATTTTTATTTTTAACAATTAGGCACATAAGTTTCTAATAGGAACATAAGAAAAAATCACTTTTTCAGACTTTAATTTTCATGACTAAATTCTCTTGGGCCATCTTAGATCTATCAAAAAAAATAAATTGTACTTCTTCAGTATTACCTAATTAAAGATGGTAATTATTCTCATACATCAATTTTACATTCTTGATATATGTAATAGGACTAGTAAATAATCTCGTAAGTAATTAAATAAACAAAAAGAGTATATCTTCTTCGCCGTAAATCACAGTCAATATCAAAAATAAAGATAATATTGTAAATGAAAACAAAGTATTTAAACAAATGTAAAATGGGGGTCTTCCGCCTCATAAAATGTACAACAGCTTTAGATATCTCAAAACAAACAACTATAATTATGAAGTTACTATAATAATGTTCAATAAAAATAATAAAAGTAAACAAACGAAGTAAACTAAATAAAGTAAAGAAAAGAGAGCTAAAAATCAACTAAATATCAAACATAGAAAATCTTTTATCATTTATATTTAACAAGATTACAAGAAACAAGTCTTCGTCTATGAAAAACTACCCTTATTAATCTAAATTATTATCACCTCTGTTTTTCATAAGTTTAGTTGCAATCTGGGCACGTAAATTGCTCTTCGTCTTCTTTAGTTAAGCCCATACATTCATTGTCGCATATCAGCAACACGTTCTGTCTTGCAAGCTTGGCGATACCATAATTCATCGCTAGCTGTTTTAGTATTCCCCTTTACTACTTCTTGTCTTCGCTTTTTGTACTTTGTTTTTTGTGTCTCGCTAGGTTTTCTTCTTTCTTCTCTGTAAGTGTCTTATCAGTTTTTTTTATTAGTACTACATTACAGTCTTTCTGTACTTTGGCTTTTCTTTTACTTTACTCAACCGTATAACTTTATCGCTGCATTGAGTTTTACTTATTTTTTTATTATATTTGGTATCTTTGTCAATTGTAAGATCAATTGTAACATTCTCTGCATGTTCCTGATTTATAAAATGAACTCGTTTGGAGGCCCCTTGGAGCTAGAACTTTCTGCTGATGATGCAATGTAAGTCGACAGCCTTTCTCGTCAATATTGTACAGACGCTCTGGATGATTGGAGATATTCAGTTCATCAAAAACTTTTTTGAGTGACTGAAAATGTTGCTGAACGATGACCTTATTTAATTTCTGTGCCTTCACGGGATTCATAAATTGAGCCTTTTGAATAGAAACATCAGGATTTCGTTTCAAAAAACTCTTAAGCCATCTTTTCCCGCAGTGCTTCTTTTATCATCGAACCTGTTTTCAATCCTATTTTCCATACAAAATTCATACACTTGTTTTCGAACAAGTTTAGGTCGTAAAGGGATGCCAATTTTGGCGAGCTTATGTATTCTTTTCACTAACTGCTTTTCTTCTGATTCGGTTAAAGTTGCTAGCAGCCCAGTAACCTTTTTATCGCTTCCAGATTTTAAATGATTTCTTAAAGTTCTTCGTGGAATACTGTGTCTTGCTGCAGCTCCTCTCTGTGACAATTGACGGCTGTTAACAGCATTGAGAGTTAGTCGAGGCTGATTCTCTGTCCACGTACCCCTTTTCTTCTTGACAGGTGGCTACATTTTAACTGAGGTAGTGTGAAAAAAAATACACAATTGTACGTATATTTACCTTTTACCTTTTGTTATAATTATGTTATATAAAATTGAAAATTACAACTTTTTATTTCAGCACGAAAAAAGAAATGTTAGTTTTAAACGACAATTTCAGCACGAAAGACAAATGTTAGTTTAAAAGTTTTAGGATATAAACATGTCTTCACGCGAAATTTAAATTAATTAGGAATATTCGAAGTAGTTTTTTTTAATGTGGTCCATGTTAGACACTGGGCCATCTTAGGTGCATGTACCTTATGAAGAAAAAATATACAATAAAAGCAATTTAATGAGAGTTTTTTAACAATATTAATAATTATTATCAGGCTAAGGCAATGGTTTAAAAAAATATTTATTTTTTCTAATTTTGCCGCTTTTAAAAGGTCTTTCAATTCAGATTGATATTCGGCAGCATTAACAATTTGCACTAACAATTTGCATTAACAATTTGCCTTTTAAAAACCAAAACTTCTTTTCATAGATGGATCAATTTTTTTGAGGAAATCACAAAGCTAATGTCATTTTTTCAATGCTCGTTGAGACTTTCTCTTCAATGGAATGGGGCCTAAGCATTTCCTCCAAGTCTGTTTCAGTTAAATCGTCATCTTGCGATTCAAGCAGTTTTTAAATGTCACTAAATGTTCTATTTATTCGAAACCATCTTCCATTTGTCTTTGCGTCCTTTACCATGGGAAACTTGAGCGATGCTTTATGGATATGTTGCTGCTCTGAAGTGTCTGCAGATGCAACTTTGATGTTCTGCAGTGATTGTCGAACCTTGAACTTATTGAATGCATCTGCCGGTGTTTCAAATCCTCCATCCGTATGTTCACCACTAGATTCTTTAAAATATGCGTAAATACGCTTAGCTTTCTCACGGATGATAGCATTACTTAGAGACACTCTCTTCTGCTTCCAGTCTTCAATCCATAATGTTAATGCAGCTTATTTTCCAGTTAATTTTCGGTGTTATCGAGGTTGAAGATGTAGAATTTCTTATTTTGTCTTCTGATTTCTTTATGGATCATACGGTTGATTCATTGACATTAAAAAAACGTGATATGGATGCAACGGCTAGCTAAGGCGTAAACTGGCCAATCATTTCTATTTTTACCTTAAGCGGCAACATGACTTTTTTCCGTGTAGGAATTCATTTTTCCTTCCTTTTACTCGATATTATAAATCGCGAACAAAGCAGAAGATACTCGTGCTATTCACTGGAAATTATTGCGGCGAATGACAACTGGAAGCAATAAAACAAAAGAATCGGCACCGATCGTACGAAGGTGGCGTTTGTCAAAAGCCATAGCGTCACGCGTAACCCGGCGGCGGCAGCGACTTATTAGTCAAAACTTTTGGCCAAGCGGCAATAAGATCGGCAATAATCCGCGAATACTGAAAATTCGAATAACGGAATCGTGAATAAGGAGCTTTGACTGTACACGAATCGGCCTATTATAGCTAATTTTAAGTCATCATGAGTAATACATTTGCATGTTCTTGAAAAAAAGAACTGATTTTATCCAGATATGTTAAAGGAATAATCTGATTCTTGCTTCAAAAGCTACCAATAATTTACAAAATTATGACTTACAATAAAAAAGGGTGTTCACTAATAATCCTGATTAAAAAAACAATACTTAGATCTCGGATAAATAGCTGAATTGTAACTAAATGAAAGTTCTTCAGAAAAACGTAATTGTAGAATATTACGGGCATAATTTACTCTACGTTGATTTTAAACAATCAAGTCGTTAAAGTCAAATATTAACTCGACTGAATATATAAAGAACAGCATTGGAAATTATTGTCTTTGGCCAAGAGAAGCCAGTTCTTTTGCACCATCAGACTTAAACAATTATTATTCATTGAGATTTTTTTATATCCTGCATAGACGAAGCTGCAATAATCTGAACAATGTCGAAATAGGTGCCATGAGTTTTTTGCCTCGAAGAATAAGGAGTGGATCCCTCCGATTGCCAAACAAGTTGCTGATAGATAGATTCAAGCCATCGAATCAAATGGTATTTATCTTAAAAAAATACCTTTGCAGTAAAATGTGTTTTAGATAATAGGTGTTTCGGTTAATATCGATTTTTTCGCAAAATTTGAGCGTTTACTTCCATAACAAAATAAATCACCTTAATAATCAAATTATTGACCATCGTTAACTATTACTTTTTTCCATCTTTCTGTCAAAGAATGGATTCCGTACAAAAAAAAACTTTTGGTTTTTTGACGCTAACCACTTATCAAGCCAAATTATTACTTCTTCGTAAAAATGAGAGTGTTATTCTGAAAGTTCGTGCTGCGTCGATCAAAATAAGTGGCACTCTGAAGAGGTTAAGTACGGTAAATACGGTGGGTGAGGTAGGATGTCCCATTTAACGTTTTCCAAATAGTTTTTTACACATTTTGCAACATGGGGCCTAGCATTCTCATGTTGAAAGATTACTTTATCGTGTTTTGGGTGTATTCTGGTCATTTTTCCTTCAATGCTCGGTTTCAGTTTTATCAACTGTTGTCAGTATCGATTGTCAGTAATCGTTTCACCAGGTTTCAGCAGTTCGTAATACACAGCTCCCCTACTATCCCATCAAATATATAGCAAAATCTTCTTTGCATATATATTGCGCACTGGTTGTGATGTTGATGCCTGGCCTGGGTCTACCCACGATTTTTTGCGCCTTAGGTCGACAAAATAGATTCACTTTTCATCGCCTGTCACAACTCAATGCAAATAACTTTTCTTTTCTGTCTGGCCAGCAAAATTTCATGAGTGGTTTTTCGCCTTTCAATGTATCTTTCTTTCAATTTATATGGAATCCATTTTTTTCCTTTTGGATCTTTCCCAGTGCATGCAGATATTCGAAAATGGTGGATTAGGTAACACTCAATGTTTTTTGTTTTAATTAATGAACTGAGTCTACATCCAATAATGTTTGCAAATCTGCATCATCAAACTTTTTCAGCTATCTTGGACGCTCCTTGTCTTTTACATCACAATCACCACTTTCAAAGCATTAAAACCATAGATTATAAGTTTTTTTGGGGCTAGAACATGTTCACCGTAAGCTTCAATCAATAATCGATAACTTTCAGCAGCTTTTCTTCAAATTAAAGAAGGTTGTTAAACATTCCAGCAAAACGTGTTTTTCTAGTACATAATTCGACATATTCAAAGCTATGAAAAACTATGTTTGTGTGCACAATGACAATTAATAACGAACTGGATTTTGTTGGTGTATGTTTATCCTCCAAAACGCCTTAGACGTCGTTAGTCTATACCAACAAGTAACCAGTATTAGTAACGCCAGCTCTTAGCAGAATCGACAATATTAACGGATACACCTTTATTTTAATAAAAAACGAATAAATGAACTTACGAACTGACCTAATATTGTAAAATACAGTGTTTATTCATAAGTGTTTATTTGAAGATTTTGTACTGCGAAAATAAGATATCGCCAAATAAATATTTTCTGAATTATATTATTGTTTTAAATTATTGAGGCATGTTCATCTCTAAATTCTAAGGTGAATAAAATTATTTGCATTTTTTTTCTTGTTTATATTTAAAGGAAAGGAAATAAATCGCAAAATTGTTGCAATTTTAAGATGTTATTTTAAAAAAGGCCGCAAAGCGACTAACGCTACTCGTGAAATTTGTTAAGTAAAGGGGAAATGGGCCATATCAATCTGCACCGCTCAGCTCTGGTTCAAAAAGTTCCGGGAGGGCGACATTAGTTTTGCTGTGTACATGCTGGGTCAATTTTAATCCGCCCCAAAAAGTCAACTCATGTTTTCCTCCTATTGTTCCTTTGATCCTGCAAGTGGTCATCTTCTTCCAATTCGGCATCATCAAATTTTTTCGGTTAACCTAAACGATCTTTGTCTTTCTAGTCGAAAACACCACTTGTAAACCAATGCCCCCAGTCTAAGTTGTCTAAACCAATGCCCCCAGCGTTTTGCGTTGGGACATTATCATCGGAAATTTCCACAAGTATAAAACGGCCCTCACTCTAATAAGGCTGAAATTGTCAAGGTTATCTTTCAACGCATGCGGAATTATATTACCAGAATATTTTTGACGACTAACGCCATGTCCATGTTGAGGCTGGAAACTTTTCAGACAACCGTCGTATCATAGATCACTTAGAATAATAATAAAAGTTACGGTAAATCGATTTAAAAAAATACTGAAAAGTGAAGAAGAACAGTAATAGAAGTTTATTTTTCACAAAAGTTAAATGACGTATGAAGGTCTTATTCGTGTTTATATATGCTAAGGTGAATCACTGGACATTTTAAATAGAAACAGGAATTCACAAGAATCAGCAGTAAAATAAACTATGGGAAGTGAAAAATAACATTTCACGAAATTCTTCATTACTTTCATCTTCTGAGACAAGATTAATTTTTTCTACAAAATTGACTTGTTCTTATAAATACCTTTGTTTACTATGACGTTCAAATTTAAGTTTAAAATGTTAAGACATTTAAGGAACAATTTTTTTTTAATATAAAATGTTTAAATACAACAGAAAATGCGGCGAAGAAGATAAGAAACATCTTAATGCAACAAAACACTTACTTAGTTGTCATAATTTAAAGTTTAATAAATAATTAAAGATGTGAGTGATCATGACGGAATATCATTGGAACACCAAAAATCGTTCTTAAAGACGTTCCCACTCAATAGAAAATTGGTATGTGAACTAATTTAACGAAATGGTTGTCTTTGTACTTTATTCAAGTGAGGTAGCCGATACTTGAAGAAAATTCATTAAAAGGAAAACATGACTTATGTCTAAATATCTACTATATTAGTTAAATTTAAAATATAATCATGTTCAGCTCTACAGGTTTAGTGGCCCTTGGCTTCGAGTTATTTCACTCTTCTTTTCCAGCTTTTTCAGCCTAGTCTTCCAATCAGTCAGTCAATCCTTCCTCAGTCTTCCAATCCCTGACTCTTACTTTCCTCAAATCTTTAAACACTATATCCAGTCATTTTTTCCTCGGTTGCCCTCTCCTTCTCTTTCCCCCTTCACCTCTCATCAGTATTATTTTAACCCATATCTTGCTGGGCATTCTTGCTGTGCCCCAGCTATCTAGCTCTCTGTGTTCTCACCACCTGAACAATGTTTGATTTTTGTACAGTTCTTCTGTTTCTCTATTTCTTCTTTTTCTAAATTTGTTCTGAACTTTCATTCCTACTAAAATCCTTAATATTTTGCGGTTCCAGACTTCCAGCTTACTTTCTTCCTTCTTCGTCATTGTCCATGTCTCGCAAGCATAGGTAATCGCGGGCCTTAGTACTGTTTGGTACACTCTTACTTTTGCTGCTCTTGTCATATTCTTTGCTCTTAAAATCTTTGAATACATTCCTTCGGCTTTGTTTCCTTTCACTAGTCGTTTCTCTATTTTTTTTAATCCCTTTACATGTTAGTGTTACTCCTGGATATTCAGTTTGTTGAACTTTCTCTATCGTATTTTTCTTATTTTCTGCACAATTAATGACTAAAGAGGACAGTCCTCTGGTACTATCTTTCACTAACATATATTTGGTCTTGTTTTCATTAGTTATTAGGCCATATTATCATGCCTTTCTTTCCAACATGTTGAATACTCTTACTATTTCTTCCTTGTATCTCTCCATCAATACAATGTTGTCGGTATTGGCTAAGCAATTTGTGTTGGGTTATATTTGATTATAATTTGTGTCTGATTATATACCATATATTAATCCCTTGGCATTGATGCCACTCTTCCTCAGAATCACTTCCTGCACTAGATTGAATAGAATTGTGGACAGTGGATCGCCTTGTCTCAGTCCTTTTTTTACAGTGAACTTCTCAGATATGGCTCGATCGACTTTATTTTCTGTTCTTCTGATATTTATCTCCATCAACTTCTTCAACTTTTCCGGGACTCCCAACTGTCTCATTGCTTGGAAAAACTTTTCCCTGCTAATGGAGTGTCATGCTTGCCGATAATCCATGAACAGCAAATGTAGGCTCAAATTGTGTTCATAAATATTTGTTGGATCTGTTTCCTGTTTCCTGCCCTGAACCCTTCTTGGTATTTACCTACTTGTTCGTTAGGGCATTTTTCTAGTCGATCTTTAATCATATTTGCTATTTGTAAGTCACATAAGCGCTTTATTCCATTTTTCTGGCATATCTTCTTCACAAATTTTCATTAACTCCCATGTTTTTGTCACCAATGTATCACCACCGTGTTTCAAGATTTCTGATGTTATACTATTTTCTCTAGCACTCTTGTTCTTTTTTAACTGTTTTATACAGACTTCTACTTCTTCTTTTGTTGTGAGTGTATTTATAATTTCGTAATTGTCTACAATCTCCTCTTCTCCATTTCATGTTTTCTCCAATTCCCTTCTTCCCCAGTTTTTTTAGTGTCTCCGAGAAATATCGAGCAAATCTTTTCAGTTTTCCGTCTTCATCTCCTACCAACAATCCTTCTTGAGTTTTCAAATAATGGGGTCTCCTGGCGCTACTGCCTTTACTTTTTTCTTTGCTCTAAAATTTGTTTACATTCTTCGTCGAACCATCTATTTGTTCCTGCTTTAATTTGCCTCCTCTTTTACGTTTGCCATCACCGGATGTATTTTATTCTATCTCGGTTTTCTTACTTCACCTTATTCGATAAATGTATTATGTTCGTTTGTTCTGTTTGTACTTAAACTCCTGTTTCTATCCAACCCTTGGCAATGTCAAAAATAAATTTTGCGTGGACCCACCGTTCTTTATTCCCTTATCAGTCTTATCGCAATAACCTTAAACCAGTGGCGGCTCGTGAGGGGGGCCGTTGGAGGGTCGCCCCTCCAGCATTTATCTTAGTAAACAATTTTTCAGAGCGAAACACCATATTTTATTTATGTTCAGTTTCTTTCCTTTAACTCATTTTCCTGGTTTACCTCCTGTATAGGGTTTCAATAGCACGAAAAGTAAAACGGAGGAAGGGGAAAGCAAAAAAATTCTTCAGCAGCACTATTTTCTTCTACGCCCTCCCAGTTTAAGTCTTACTTCTTTTTTCATTATACTGTTGTTATTCCTCTGTCTTTCAATATTAGAACTCATAGTCATATTAAAATGATAAATCAGTGTTCGAGTTTAAGCGGCTTGATAAATTATATATTTTTAAATTATATATTTCTTACATCTTGTATTGCGTTTCTTCTTCACGTGCTCTTTCCGACCAAGCTTATATGTTGAATAGTATCTATAGAAACTAGTATCTAGTTATTATAACCCTAATATATGTCATCAATGAATTTCATAACATTTCTACAGTTTTTTTGGGGTTTATTGATCGCTATATCTACGATTTCATTTATCACCAGTCATTGTTTTCTCGAAATTCACCATAATCGCTCATCGGCTAGATGTGAAAATACAGTAATGAAAGCGGTGGTGAAGCATTCGTTCTGGCAACACCGTTAGCTTCTCCTTTGGAGAGTAGGCAGTCCATCATTTGATGCATCTTCAATACGAGTTTAAACTTGCTGGTCTGTAGCAAGTATTTTCGCGAGCCAGATTTTTCTAATGCATTCTGAAAATGAGCGACAACAAAGTCGAGCAACCGTGAGCTATCAAGTTTTGTTTCAGACTTGGGCACAGTGCGACGAAAACTTTTGTAATACTTCAAAAGGCCAATGGAAACAGAGTTTTATCAAGGGGGTTTTTTTTCAGTTAATTTAAGACATTCTCAGATGGCCGAGACTTGATTGAAGATTAATTTCGTAGCGAAAAGCCTTCAACTGAAAGAAGTGATGAAAATGTCCACAAAATCCGGAATATTGTACGTTCTAATTGTTGGTTGTCGGTCAGAAACGTCGGGGAAAAGTTAAATTTGACTCACACAACAGATTGATTTGATTAGGGCGAATTGAAAATGATGCTCATTTTATGGAACGTGTCATTAGTGGTGACGAGTCTTGGATTGTTGAATACGACCCGGAAATGAAACGCCAGAGCCTGCTGTGGTACACAAGCCAGAATGAGCAAATCAAAGATCAAAAGCATGCTGATTTGCTTTTTTTGAAAGCCAGAAGATCAGCCCTAAGGGTAAACTATTACTTTTAGCGATAAGCCCTTGAAAGATTTCAATAAAAGGTCAATAAAGTGAGATCAAACATCAAGAACACCTCGGCGCTGCATTATGATAATGAAACTTGCCACACAGCGACATTAATTAATGAATTTTTGGTAAGTAAAAATATCACTGTGACTCTGCAGGCCTCTTATTTTCCTAACTTCAGTCCTTGTGATTTTTTCCAATATTGAGAATTGGTATCAAATAATACAACTGTGGAGCATCGGAGAACATTCAAAAGGTCCTTATACGGAGGCTGAAGGCGATTCAGTCTGAAGGCCTAACTGAGTTCCAGCACTGCTTTGAAGTGTGGACACTTCCACACTTCCACACTTCCACACTTCCACACACTTCCCACACAAGGCAACTACTTTGAAGAAGACAATCTAAAACAGTCTCTTTACTTTGTTTCCACACCTCGTCATTGAGGGATGTAATGAGTGTATATGAGATAAACATCGGATTGAGTACACTTATTTGATGAATTCCGACGTCGGTGTACTTCAATTCCGAATCGCCATCTTTGTACCTTAATAAAAAGCTACATTCCAGTAGAATATGATTGCAAGAGACTCTAAAATTAACAAATGTGATTTATCAGAAAGGCGTTACTTTCTTCGATAACGGACTTAAGCCTCGTCAACGGTCGTTTGTCAAAAAGCTTCGAGACCACTGAAAACAGTAAGATTGGCTATAGAAATCTATTTTGTTTTCAGCCTTACGAAATTTTAGGAGGACGATCACTTTTGTTGTCTTTCAAGCCCTAAGAATATGTTACAGACTAAATGCTGCAATGATCGTATTTGTTAAGTGAGTGAATGGTCACTTCACAGCGGTGTTTACACACTTATGATAGCAATTTTAAGGAGTTTCAAGGATTTGTGACTGTTGACGAAACATGTATTTACCACTACACACCAGAAACAAAGGAACAATCAAAACAATTTGTTTTACCCGACAAAAGCACCCCGAAAAAGGTGAAAAAAATACACACATTTGGCGAAGAAAATATTTTATCATCACAGCAATACTTCTTTAATAATATTTCACCAGCCCATTCATTCGAGGTGGCAATAGCGAAATTGGTTAATTTGGACTTCCGGACTCCGGACCTGGACCCTTCCGACATCTTTCAATGAGGAGATGACCACAATGAACTATTTTTAAAACTCGTGCTTTTTAGACTCTTGCATAAAATATTGAAAAATTCTTGCACAAGCTAAAAAGAGACTACGTTGAAAAATAAGTCGATTTTCAATTAAAAAACAACAATCATTTCAAAAGTATCCGACTTTTCATTCTACCCTCGTACATGAATTGGAAAAGTGTAATAAGTCGTCTTGGAAAGAGAAGTACAACGCAATGTAAGCTAGAGGCAAAATTTTAATTTTGCCTTTCCTATTGCAAGCGAGATTCTGTTGCAATTCATTTTTCCCAATATCTAAGTTACTTTCTATTATTTCTCTTGTAGATCTGCTTACTAGAGAGTAACACAAGTATTTGCATTTTTCAGGTATTTAGTTATTTACTGTTTCACTTTTAGTTATTCAATATGTTTACCTGGAGGTTATTACCAGAAATATAGAACGTTGATTTGAAATATACTGGCCGACAATCTCAACCCATTTTTAAGTCAGTAACTTTAAGATGTGTTTTCCGGCGAAAAACTCGGCGCAACCAGTATTTACTTTTTCTTCAACGCTGAATTTTTTTGTCATAAAAATTAGCCATGGAATGCTGGGTAAGAAAAAAGTTCAAAGTATTTTCTGAATGATTGTGGCGTGTTCATATATTTTTTCTTTTATTTGGTTTTTCGCCACGATCTAAAACTCAAAAAAATATCAAAAATATCTGTTCTTATGTAAATAAAGAACCATTGGGTAAAAAACAAAAAACCAAACGGATACAAGTTTCTCAATGATTCTTTTTCTGTAATACATTTGCCTAACGAACAAAATTTTAAAAAATACAAACATTTTCTAAAATAAATACAAACTTTTGAACGTTAACGTTTCGGGAGGTCTTTTCCTCCCGTTTTCAAAACGAGTCTAAAAAATAAATTATATTAATTTCTGTATATACTGAAAAGACAGGAAGTAAATATATTTTGTGTCAATGTCAATAATAATTATTTCATAATAATAGTTTTTAATGAAAATATATATATATATATATATATATATATATATAATATATATATATATATATATATATATATATATATATATATATATATATATATATATATATATATATATATATATATATATATACATAGGTGAGGTTTACTGTGTCATTATTGTGTACTAAAATAATTAAACATTTTAAATTGTATTTTTTAGAATCGGGAACCATATTCAATTTAAATCTACCGAAAGCATAGCAATACATATATTTTTATTTAAACTAATTATAGCGCTTTCTTTTACTTTTCTATATTTTGATATCGATTGTTTTAATACCGTTTCGGAATTATTCCAAATGATTTTATGCCCTGATTCCCATGTTTGTTGACAAATTCAAGATTTATTAAAATCGCCCTTTCTAAGAAGGTTTTTATATTCCTTTATTCTAACATCTAAGGGTCTAGATGTCTCACCTATATAAAATTTGCCAAATTCGCAGGGAATTTTATAAACCACATTTTTGGTATTCTATTGTGTGTTGTTTGGTTTGGTTTTTGTTAATATAGATCTGAGTATTTTTTGTTTTAACTGTCGTTCTTATGTTGTATTTATTTCCTAATCTTTCAATTGTGTCATAAATACTGCGGATGTAAGGAATTGTGAGGTTAATTGTTTGAGAGTTATTATGATTATTATCATTAGTAAGTTGTCTGTTTTGTCTGGTATCAAAAGTTTAAAAAGATTTATCTATGAAATTTTGGGTAATTGCTTTTATTAAAATGTGTTGGATGTAATTTGTTTCTTTTTATAGTGTATCACTGTCGGTACAAACAAGTTTTGCTCTGTCATATAAACTTTTAATTACTCCTATTTTGACCGATTTTGAGTGATTGGAAAATTAATTGAGATACCTGTCTATGTTTGTAGGTTTTCTGTAAACTGTAGTTTTTAATGTGTTGTATTCTATTATTAAAGTGTCGAGGAATGCCAATTTATTCTCCCTCCCCATCTCTAAAGTAAACTTAATTGTAGGCTCTCGATAATTTATATCTTGTGAAAAACTATTTAGTTCATTAGTGTTATGTTGCCATATAGCAAAAATATCATCAACATATATAAGTCATATTATTGGCTTTTTAAGAAATTTACTTAATAGGTCATTCTCGAGTTCCTCCTTAAAGATATTACTCTTTCTCTATTACTCGATTCTAAAGAATACAACGTTTAAGTATTTCAATACACAATAGTAACACAGTAAACCTCACCTATATATTTTTTTTTGGTAGTATGTCACTGCCATTAACAACAATTATTGTCAATGTAAGTATTATTGACATATACATAAAATATATTTACTTCCTATCTGTTCAGTATATATAGAAATTAATATAATTTATTTTTTAGATTCGTTTTGAAAACGGGAGGAGAAGACCTCCCGAAACGTTAACGTTCAAAAGTTTGTATTTTTTGAAATTTTGTTTGTTAGGCAAATTTATTACATAAAAAGAATCAGTGAGAAACTTGTCTCCGTTTGGTTTTTTGTTTTTTACCCAGTGGGTCTTTATTTACTTAAGAACAGATATTTTTGATATTTTTTTGAGTTTTAGATCGTGGCGAAAAAAAAGGAGTTCAAAGTCTAATCCATTAATTTTTGCGATGGTCAGATGTGAAGTGTGTGGTCTTTCGTTGTTTAGCTGCAGGAGAACTTTTTTACCGTTGACCAAAGCTGGATAGTTTTTGGTTCGTCCAGCGTGCACTTTCGCAACTTAAGTTGAACCAATTCAAGTGATTTATAACGACCTAATATTCCCATATCTTCAAGACTCATGTCTTTCTCCCAGAACTTTTTGAATCAGTGCTTGAATCAGATCAAGAATCTCTACTTCGCAAATCTCACGAGCGGCATGAGTCGGTTCGAAATCTTTTTTAAAATAATATCTTAAAATTGCCTTAATTTTGCAACGTATTTTATTCATTTTAATGTGTCTGTTAAAAATAGCCGACCGAATATTTCGCAGTGGAATCACTTTAATATTGAAGAGATAATGTTTATTTGTCGGAGAAAAAAGTTTAAATCAGATTAAAAGTCTGAGGAGTGAAGTATAATCCTTTATTTATAAACAAAGGAAAAAACACAAATATTTTAGTTTCACCCTCGTATTATTAAATTTTCTTTATAATTATTCATAATAACTCCCTGGTTCTATCATCACCACTTTCGTCTTTTTTCAGAGATCTTTTGAAATTTGATCTATAACAAAAAAAAATAAGTTTAAAAAATTTAAAATAAAGTATTAAAAAAAGTATAAAAAACAAAGCCATCAAACTAATTTCTACACCTAAAATTCAAAGGATATTAACGTTGAAAATAATTAGTAAATAACGTAAGCTTACTTCAAATAATTACTTTCCATAAAAAAGTACGATAACCTCAATATTTTGATGAATTGGATTGAACAAGTAATCAAATAATCAAACATATACAGTAAATCAAACATTTCAATTTCGGAAAACAAACATGGCCTGAAGTTCACGATTCAGCTTGTGAGAAAAGTTCGATTTTGTAGGTAAATGGAACACTATTCTTAGATACCGTCGACGTATTCTCAGATTTTTTGCCAGTCAGTTTACGTTACGCCAATCATTTATTTCCTCAGAATATGATCTCCCGCTGAATATACAGAAGGACTCTGTGGTTTTTTTTGTGTTGTTTTTATGATACAAATGAAACATTAACTAGAATTCCAAAATAGTTCTTAGAGACGATTTATATCTATCAAATAGACAATATACATAATGAAAACACTATGTACAATTTACTTTATTTTAATATAGAATAACTCTAAATTGTATTCTGCGACAACGTCCTTTTTTATTATCCCATGAACATTATATTAATTAAATAAAGGTGAAAATCAAAAGAGCGATCTAGAAATGAATATTAACAAAACAGAGATAATGGAAAACAGAACTAAAACCTAATCTAAAAGAGATAACCTTAATGTTGAAAACGAAAGGTAACATCTCAGGAGATATCAGAAATCGTATTATGAAGGGTAATAAAACTATTTACTCCATGCAGTCTTTCCTAAGATCTAAATTTTTACAAAGGAATACGAAAGTTAAGATCTCTAAAAAAAATATTTCGCCTGTAATTACTCATCGCTGCGAGGCGTGGATCCTCACAAATAAAACAGAACTCAGAAGAAAATATTACTCAGAAAACTTTTTGGTGTGAATTATAATAGAAATTGAAAGATCAGGTATAACTTCGAACTCAAACAATTATTCAAGAATCTGGATATGTGAGACTTTTAGGGTGCAGCACTCAGATAGGCTGGACGTGATGAGAATGCCAGGTAGTCGAACATAAAGGCAAATCTTAGAGGGACGAATCAAATAGTAGGTACCAGAAAGAGAGGAAGACTAAAGGTAACGTGGGAGAGCGCTTTAAGAAGAGATGCTGAAGAACTACTGCGCATCAAAGACTGACAAAGAAGGAGATTAAGGCTCACGATGGATCAGAATAATGTAACATAACAAGAAATTATGACATGTCCAAGAATAATATCTAATGAATGGATTACATTGGTTCTTACAAACTTCACTTTATCATACTATAGGTATATTTATGTGACAACATAGAACTTAAAATAAATTAAATCTAGTTATTAGGTCACTTATTTTATAGAATTTTAAACGGTGCACTTCACCATCGGTATGAAATAAGTTACTTCCTAGATAACTGGGTATGACTTTTATACTTTCTACAAGACCTTCTAACTTAATTTTTAATTGATAAAACCTGTAGATCTCTTTATGTTTTTTTAATGATTTTGAACATGCTGATATGTCCACTATTATTGGTAGAACCTTGTTTTAAAATGTTTACAGGATTTCAAAGTTTTAATTGCAGACCTAGCCTTATAGTTGTACACCGTTAATCCATACGAGTTAGATGTATAGGCTAATAATTTATTTTCTAGTTTTAATTGGAATTTTCTAGCAATGAACCAAATCAGTTATGAAAATTTAGGTCGACAATTGTTTAGTATATAATTTTGATCATAATTTAGTCTGCTTGTGGTAGTTAGTGTTTATTTAAATACACAGATGGACAAGTGCCTTCCTTCATTGAAAATATTAGATATTGATAATTTATTGTGAAGTATTGTGAATTAGATCGAAACTATTTATGTTAGCTTGATAGTTGATAATTTAGCACGTGGTGTACTAGTGCGACTTTTCCATGTTCCCGTCTTTTTGCCAGACATGTTTCAAATTATTTAGATAATACTACGTAGGAAACTTATAGGCATGTAAGACATCAGTGATATAGATAGTTATTAAGAGAAAATAGATAATTATACTTAAATAAATAAGATCAACCATTTTTTTTGTTTCTATTTTGAAATAAATGTTTAAAGTTAGGGATCTTAATCTATTTATGTTATACATCGTTTCGAAGCTGATGAATGGTTCTTTTGTCAACGAAGGGGAGACAGAATCTGGAAGGCAGCCGCGTTTGGATCGACAGGTTACAGTGAATTCTGGAGCTCTATACGAAACCATTGAAGCCAATCGATCAAAGTCCCATCCACTATGAAGATTGTTATTGTTAAGCTCAGTTATTAATCGACTCAAACAGCTTTTTTATTCTTCTTTTTCTCTTTTTTATTATTTCCCCCTTATTCGAGCATTACTGTAAAGTTTCACAAATTTTTATGCAAGATATTTATTTCATTCATGGTCTTTTGGCGATCTTTATAGGTTGTAATCTTACTAAACTTCACTTTACGGTTTATTAAATACAATATATTTAATTTTTTCTAACATTTCTGTGGTTGTTATCTTTACACATTTACATTTCGAAAACGAATAATTTCATGGTATAGACCCATATAAAGATTCGAGGGTTGCTATTTATGTATTTGGAATTGGTAACAATGGTGTTGCTAGGCGTCATCTGACAAACAGATGAAGAACTTTATATCGTCAAGTTTGACATTTTTGACTGTATAGGTACTCAGAACTTTTTGTCATACGGACTATATTTGTGTTGTTTAGAGCCGGTTCTACAATGCAAGAATATACCAGGCATTAAGCTATACTGGCCCTTAGTGACTTGAAAATTTAATCTCAGTCAAAAGATAGAATGAACTCGTGAGAATTTTCGTGCGATGATTTACTACGACTTTTGACGTGGATTATCTCAACAACAGTGCATCGATTATCTCAGTGCACGATTTTTGATGATGAAGCACCATCTAAAACCACTGTTATCACTGGTTTAGTGAATTCGAACTGCGCCAACTGATAAGCAAGATCGTCATGTGACATGCCGTGAGATTGAGGCATCCTTGGGCATTAATATGACACGCATACATACGATTTCACCTTAACATTTAGCCGTGTAAACAATTTGTGTGAGTTGGATTCCGAATAATTTGACAATCGCCCAAAAAAGGGCTCGTGTCGATTGGTTTAAAGAAATGTTCAAAAAATACAATCGTACATCAAAAGCTGTGTATAACATCTACACAGGTGATCTATGCTTACGATCCCGAAAGTAAACAGCAGTCGACTTTATGGGTCTTTCAAAATGAGCCAAATTTAACAAAGTTTTTCGCGCAAGAAGCACTTCGAAGCAAATGATCGTCTATTTTTTTGGGATAAATGGGCACGTGGCTACAGTGCCACTAAAGAATCGTTGAATGATCAATTTTGAATAGTACACAACCATTTGTTTGGGAGAAGTTTTCGAAGAAATGAGAAAAAACAACTAGCGACGCAGGATCATTCTTCAGCATGACAACGCGAGCTCTCACACATCGGATCGAACAACTCAATAATTGACAGGTCGAAAGATCAAATTGATGGGTTATCCTCCGTACAGTCCTGATTTAGCACCCAATATTATTCCGGATACATAAATAGCAACCCTCGTATAAATTATTTTTAAATAAATAAACAAAGATTAATATCTAAAAATGTCCACTATATTGTAATAATATTGTAATAATATAGTGGAATTTTTTAGATATTAATCTTTGTTTATTTATTTAAAGTGAATTTCTGTCAAGTATCGGCTACTTCAGTTAAAAATAAATAATTTTTGTTAACAAAAATAAATTTTTGTGCAGCAGGGCAGTACCAATCCATATATTTGAACGGAAACAAAACAAGCTTTAAGAACTCCAATCAACTAATTTAGCTAAACTTTCATCCAACATACAACCCTTAATTCGCACCATACAACTTTTACCTTTTTCTTTTTTACAAGATTAAAATTGAATTGTGAGTTTTCTTACCTTTATGGACAAATCTTCGTCTTAGCTTACTTAACAGCAAATAATAAATGTGAATCCCATTTGACAAATAAATTGAAAAATTAAAATATTTAATATTTTCATTTTAGCACCTCTGTAATTTGATTGGCACTGAATAATTTTTAGTATACACCTTCTAAAACCAAAAATATGCAACACTCATTGCCAAAATGTTTGGCCTATGAAAGAAGTTTCAAAAAATTTAAATATAATTAAATATAATTAATTTAATTATAATTTAAATATAACTAAATGGAAAAAGTTGGAATCAGAATATAAAACAATTATTAGTAACTATTTAGTTTTTTAGGAATCCAAATATTAGACACACTTGTTTATGTTTAAAATGTCTTAATCTTCTAGAGGTTTTATCACAATTTTTCAGTTTAGCTCATTTATTTTTCATTTTAAACTTGTATTGGATTTGTATGGAAAGAAATAAAAAAAAAAAGTGATTCATTATAGAAAGAAATAAGCGCTTGGGGTCATCTCAATTTACAAATATGGAAGATTTGATAAGCGCTATTCAGACTTGATGGGGAGAAATTAATATGTTACCAATCGACTTCAGATCATCAGGAATTAATAGAGCACAGAACAAGAAGAGAAAGAATCTGAAATAACATACACTAGTGATTAACAATGGTATTATAGCAGAATTTAATCAAGTAGTCTTAAATGTTGAGATTTATTTAAATATCAATTCACCACTCATATCAGTTGACATTTGTATAAAATAAAATTAAAAAACGTTGTTATTTTTGCAAAATATATACATATCCTATATATCGAGATTATACTTTTAAAAGACGAATTATCAATTAAATATTTGGATAAAAAGCATTTCTTTTTGATGAATTGTTACACATTAAAAGAACAAACATTTCTTCGTGCGTAAGCTCTTACATAAAACTCATTTTTTCAGACAAATTAAACAAACATTTGATAAAATTTTATTTAACTGAATTGAAATCGGCATTTATAATTGCATTCCACTTATTTGATGAATGTGTGATCAATATAATTGAAGCTGAATCATTTGTTTGAAAAACGTATAACATTTTTTGAATAGTGAGCCAATTAGCAATATTATAGTACAGGTTTTATCTCAAAAAACTGCTAGGGAATAATTATCAACATATGGCTTTGAATATAAATTGAACATAATATGTCAATTTAGAAACAGGATAGAAAATGAGAATAAAAAGTGATATTTATTTTATAAATTCAATACTGCATTCCTTCATTACCTTGTTAGAGGACAGAAAGATTTTTTAATTTTAATCACATTATTTTAATTTGGAGGTGTTCTTTTGATCTTTGTTGTCCAAAATGCATTTTGTTACATTCACTAAAATATATGTAAACAATAATAAATTTGAGAATGCCTTGTATACTAATATTGCAAAATGGCTAACAAAATCCATATGTCTTTGTATTTTATTGTTTCCAATATCTAGATATCCGCCATATGATATAAATCTTTAGACATTGTGATTGGATTGTTCATGGGCAAAGTGTACATAAGAATCAGGGATTTATCATTAAGAGTACTCAGATGCAAACAGCATAAAATATTGAACTGCAGCGCTATCAACTTTCTGCAGCGAAATTTTCAATTAAATTGAAAGAATCATTAACACACGGAATAAAATCCGCACTTTTGAAGTTCCCAAAACATATTGTTCCAAGTACGAAAAGTTGTGTATATCTATGGGAATAAATCCACAAATCTTTCGTTTATATTACCAGAGGATGAAACATATCTTATCACAAAAGTAAGTTGGGCGACATGATAAATATCGGAAGTCGAGTCAACAATTATACTATAATAAGTATAAATAGATTTGATTTTTTCAATTATTTCAGCTCTTGATTGCTAATAGAGCTTACAAATTCGTCACAAATATTGTGAGAGAGTTTACATTTCCTCGTTCTTGGTTGGCATATTTTTGTAGATGTAGTTTCAATAACTCATCGTATTCGCTCAGGTATTTCAAGTAGGTTAAGTAATTTCCTTTCCTATTCGAATCTTTGACTCAATAATTTTGTAGTTGGCTAATTCTTTTCAACACTTCTCTCCAGTAATATTCTTCTTTTTCCTTTTCCTGTAACAGTTGAGTATCAATTCTATTGAATTTGGTTGATCTTTTGTATAGAGTACAAATAGCTCACATGTGTTCTTTTGAAACTTCATGGTCCGATAAAATAACAGTAATATATTTTCAATTTTGTTCTACAAATTTCTCTCCCAACCAACCAAATGTAATCTCTAAACCATTCATTTAGACTCTAAAGTTATTAATTTAGACTCTGCTTTTGAAAAGTGTTTGCAATGGTAGCAGTAAACACTTTTGCTTGTTTCTGAAGATATCGGCCAAGTTCTTTTTCCCATAATTTCATTTAATTTTTTTCTGTAAAAATGATCATAAGAAAGTCCTCTATAGTAAACTTTTTCTCTGTATAGATCAAATTCTCACAAATTCTCTGTATTCCTGATTTTTTTGGCTTGTGTTTAAGAATATGGTCAATAATAGCATCTGAAAAAACTACGAGGTGTGACTATTAAATAACGAGACTGACGGTGTAAAATATTTTATTTTGAATCTATCCCTACAATGCTCTATGCGAATCTTTCATTGTTCGAAACAGTGGTGGAAGTCTTCTTCTGTCAGCTAATTCAGAACGCGTACCGCTTTCTCTTTCACAGCTTCAATGGATTTAAATCTTCTTCCTTTTAATGAAGATTTTACCTTAGGAAACAGATAGAAGTCGCAGGATTCAAGATCCGGCGAATAAGGCGGATGGTCTAACACTGGGATGCTTTACTTTGTTTTTTTCTTATTCTTTTACGAAGTTCAGCGAGAACGTGAAAGTACTAATTCAGGAACTTTGTGAAGGTACACAATCCCATGAACATCAAAAAAACAATCATCTCGGTGAATTTAGGCTCTCCAGTACATGGATTGGCGCTTCGTTTCAGGATTATAAGTTAAAAATCACGATTCGTCACATGTTATTATCCTTTCGAACAAGTTTGGGCCATTTTCTATGGAATTCAAAGTGTTAGTGTCATTTTTGCAAGCTTCTTGTTTTTCAAACGTGAGAATTTTAGGCACCATTTTGGCACACAGATCGAATCAGATTACCTATTTTTTCGGTAATATATATTGTCATCCGTTTTTGACCTGGAAGGGTGACCCGGGCGTGGATCATCTTTAACGTCTTCTCGGCCATCTTGAAAACGCTTAAACCACTAAAAAACGCGTGCACGCGATAAACATTCATTGAAATACACTTCTTTATAAGTTTTAGTAGCGGTTTTTCCAAGTTTCAAGTGAAATTTCACAACAATTCGCTGCTCTATTGTTACACTTAACATTTTTCCGGTGAAACAAAAAACAGTTCTAATGCGAACGAAGGCTATGGTTATTCGGATTTATTTACAGAAGCGAGAGGAACTGCATTCGAAAGAGAAGGTTTCATGCTAAACAGGTGTTGGTCTCTGGTGTTTGGTGCATACTTACTTCTTCTGTAACAGCGTCAGTCTCGTTATTTAATAGCCACGTATCGTATTTTATCGGTAGCATTTTCAGCCTGTTGATGCTCAACTTGTTCTTCTTTTTTCTCTTCTTGACTTGTAGGCCTGCGTGGTTCAGAGAAAGATTCGAACGCAGACAATTTATCTGAAGTAGATGTTGATGATTACTTTGTCTCTGAATAATACTGTTAAAAACTTATGCAATGCCAATTTCTTTGGCTCTCAACAATTTCCAAGTTTTTCTTAATTTCTTTTCTATCCCACTTTGATGTCTCTTCATTTTTTACTGTGAAGAAAAAGTTGTTTTAATTTCTTAGAAATAAATTGAGTTTTTTTTTATAAAAAAATTAATGCTGCGAAATTCGGGGCCACTGAATGCCATCAGATTTCCTAATTTGACAGCTCTGGATTAAATGTTATTGAGGTGCTTGAAAGGAAAGGTTTATATAAATAAGCCCCTAATTATATAGCAACTCAAAGACACCACCCATGCTGAAATCATTACATTTACACCAGATATGTTGATAAAAGTTATGGAAAATGTATTAAAAGACACAACGTTGCATTACTGCTAATGGCATAATATAATAACATAATTTTCAAAAGTTAATTACCACAAAAATTAACTAGAAAAAAATTCTCATATTATAGAAAAAATGTTGTTTTTTTTTAATATAATAATTAAAATGGTGCTTGCCCTACCCATTAATATTACATTTTAAAATTTACATTAATATTAATATTTATTATGATTATAAAAAAATAATGTTAATATACACTGAAATGAAAATAGATCTGCATTAACTACCTGTGGTGTTGTTGTTTGTTTTGTACTATTATCCTATTATACAATGACTGACGTGCTTTTTCAACAAACCGCAACCATTATTAGGATTGCTCGACTAACACATCAAAATATTACGAGTTCTACTCTGTTTAAAACCTGCGGTTTTAGATGGATAACCATGGATAAGACTGTTCTAAAACACGAGTTGCAACCGCTGATCAAACAAAACATTCTTTATTGGATATTACTCAATTATTTTCCCAAACAAAATAATTTCACTTTGGAAATTGATTTTGTGTTAATTTAATTACCTTTCACGAAATTAATTTTTATTGATAACATGGCTATATGTCATAAGCAAAAATTCATTAGCCACGACTTGTAATATTTCAGCATAACATTTCTGGCAACCAACACTGTACTAATAGAATGTTTATATTGCGTTGATTTTTCAGATCGAAAGAAAAAAAGACAAATCGAAATAAACCTTTTCTGAAAATTAACTCCGAACGAATTTTTTTTGCCATGTTAAAACCTTCTTTTTAGTTTTATTTATGGAGTTGAAGACTATCAAATATAATAATTTTATTATCTGAAATTTGTCCTTGCCTGTGGCAACACTGGTTAATTCAATTTTATGGGGTTTTGTTTCAAATCAAGCAAAATAGTTAGGAAAATACTGAATGTCCTAACTTTAACATCTTCGTGTGGTAGTATATTACCCATTTACATATAATGAGAAACATCGAGAACTCTCGTAGCTGGCAAATAAGAAAATGAAGATTTTTATTCTTACTAACTTACACTTTTAACAGTTTTCCTTTCGAGTTTATGGAGATTTGATGGTGCGGGTTTACGTCTTTAATGACCGGTGGGGGCGATAAAAAGACGCTGTTTGTATGTGGAGGACGATCAATGGAAGGAAAGAGGTCGCTGATAATGACTTTATTTGAATGAATTCCATTAAGACATGGGTTTTAACGTTTCTTGCATGTTTAAAGAATCATATTGGTGGAATGTTGATTTTATTGTCAGATTACTAGAATATTCTTATGAAGTAGAGTTTTAACATCTATGAGGGGCATATTGAAATTAGCATGTCAGAGGTTTTTTCTATTAATATTTTAATAGCTTAGATATATCTGATAAATTTTATTAGAAAACACTTCTTGCGTGATAATCGTAACATTTCACTGTAAAATTAATTTTCATTTAATGTTAAGCAGTTTTTAATACCAAATTGGAATTATTTACCATTAAACACCAAATCACTTTATTTGACTTCTCGACGCGTGTTTCGCTAATCATGTTAGCATCATCAGGAGGTGATTTAATCGAATTCTAAAACTGAAGTATGTTCTATTTATATGACAACCGTACCTAATAAATGGTGTAAATATCATGAACCGTGAAGTTGGCCAAGCGTTATGTTAATAATTTAAAAAGTTGGCTGAATAGAATACATACCTTATCTCGGTTCATGGATTTCTTACATTTTGAAATTTTGATGCATGATTTACATGTATTCCTATTATCATTTACACTTTTAACAAGATTAAGTTACTAATATTTATATTATGGTCATGTTCGAGTGCACCTTGGGCAGCACACGATTCCTCATTTCTTCCATGTATAATGGGGGCAGTATGTTCTTTATATTTGAGTACTTTTAGTTTGCCCAATATAAGTTCGATTACAATTTTGGCAACTAATTTCGCAAATCCCCGATTTTTTATGTTGGTCTGCTTTATTCATAGGATTACCCAGGATTTCTCTTAACTAACTTGTATATGGTTTGTAGACTACTGTAATATCTATTTTTTTTAATTTTGTCCAACTCTCGTGCTAAAGGTTCTTTTCTTCTTCTTCTTAAAAATCTTTCTTTTGAAAAGTCGAAGATTAATTAATGAAAGCATTTATTTTCTAAAATGTTGTTTTTTTAATTAATCCGTCTGCAATGCTTTTATTATAACTATTCACTTTGTCCACCTCCCTAAACAATATTAATTTTTTATTATAACTATCTTGTTTTAAAGGAACATTTATTAATTTGTCTACCATAAAGTTTAAACTAGCCATTTTGTTATGGAAACTATGATTTGAATCGTTTCGAACGTATATTGTAGTGATGGTGCTTTTCCTAAAGATATCAAAATCTAACCTATTCTTATTATTCCTACTCGCTAAAATATCCTAAAAAGGCAATATATCATTATTTTTTATTTCATACCTAAGTTTTATGGTTCGGAATTTATCTTATATTTATCTTAATTTTTGCATCCAAAATTAGGATATGATGTTAACCGATGACAGTGTGTTTCACCATCTGGAGATCGAGGAAATGTACACCTATTTGGGTATTCACCAACGTCACCTACACGATGAGGGTCAGATAAAGCGGGTACTCCGGGACAAATATAGGAGACTATTGAGACAGATTTGGTCCTCTCAACTGTCCGGTAGGAATAAAATATTGGCCACTAATCTGCTTGCCCTACATATACTATTATATTCTTTTGGAGTTGTAAGGTGGAGAGTGGATGAGAGTAGAAAGCAGCTAGACAGGGATTCCCGAAAGATGTTAAACATGCTGCGCAGTTTGCATCCAAAATCATTCGTCCCTCGGATATACCTGCCACGGTGTCATGGAGGTAGAGGCCTCTTGAGTCTCGAGTTTATGCATAACAGGATTGTTCTGAATTTGGCTTATTCTATCTATTTAAATTAAACACAAGATATTTTGTATCTCTCAAAGCAGTCGCCTCTCACTACGATACATTTATTCCAACGTTTTTTCAAGTATTCGAAACCTTGTTATTATTGAAGTTCTGGTATTTCCTTCAAAGCGGTCCTCAAACTCTCTTGAATAATTGATTTGATTTTTAACGAAATACTGACAAACAATTATTTCGCTTTGAGATGGTGCGTTAGCATAATGCAGGTTGGCGCAGAGGAGACGCAACGTCGTCGAGATGTTTTTTAGAAACAGCGATTCTGTAGTGATCGTGCAATGTCTTTTCCGTCGACAGTTCAACGTTGAACGACGAGAGCCAATGCCAGATCGAAACACGATACTCCGATGGGTTAAAACATTACAAACAACCGGATCTGTCATGAAGAAGAAACCACCTAGCTTTCCCCGTACTGTTCGGAGGACACTAGACATTGCTGAAACAGTGAAAAGGGCGATTCTTCCTAGTCCTCGGTGTTCCACTAGGCGCTAAGCTTCAGCTCTGGGCATGTCCCCTCGATAACTACAATGTATTCTGCATGACGATAGAGGAACTGAAAGTTGCTATTCGTTAAGAAATCGCAAGAGTACCAGAAGAAATGATATTGAGAGTGTTGCACAATTTTCAAGAGAGATTGCAGATGTGTGACCGCGAAGAAGGTCGACACTTGACTGGCATTATTTTTCACCATTAATTCAATAGTGCACTATTATTAGTTTATTTAGCTGTAATTATAAAAAAAGTAATCTTGCAAATAAATAGTGTTATGTTTAAATGAAAAACATGTGTTTCCTCTGCGCCTGAATGTACAATAACCATAAATTGTTTTGCCAAAAATCTAGACATTTAACCGTAAGATACGGTTACTGGTGATACTGAATCAAACTGAACTACTGTTATTGAACTGACATATCGACAGAACTGACAGGTTCGACTCTCGTTCATAGTATGGATGTTTGTACTTCGTATAAATTTAATATTAATAATGTTATTTTAGTCTTTTTATATTTTAATTTATAGTAATTTTTCTAAGCAAAGATGTAAAATCCTACAAGGAATTATCTCTCAGTCACACCAGTAACAAAGCTGGGTAAAGTCAAATATCTGCTAAAAGGTTTTATACGTTGATCACTTGCTAATCTGTAAGCTTTTCGGCAGGCTAAGAATTAAGCGTAAATCAATCATTAAATAGTCACGATGCTAATGCACCTATAAAAAAATATTTTTTCTCAAGTAACTACTATATCAGTTAGCAGAATCAATATATCAACATGATTTTTTAAAACATGCCAGAACTTTTAAAAGCTCTATTTAAGGACACTACGGTACGAACTGACAACGATGTCTACTTAGAAAATAAAGCAGATTAATTATCGCCCTGTATTATCTGAATTTGTTCTAATTTCCAGTGAGATACATATGTATTTGATAAAGATGGTGTACCTTTTTGTATCTCGATGCAATATATTCAGTATTATCTCGAGTAACCTGTTGTGTTGCACGATCTTATTTCAAGGTTAATTCTAACCATTTATAAATGTCAAAGAAGCAAAAGGAGCATCAAACTTATATGTAATTTACATTTTTTATCCAAGTGTTTGTCTTTGACATTTTTATCAAATGAAATACCAAATAATAGTTATAAAAATATACAACATATATATATATATATATATATATATATATATATATATATATATATATATATATATATATATATTGTATTATGTATTGTATTATATATATGTATTAACGATTGATTTACGTTTAACTCTTAGTCTGCCGAAAAGTTTACAGATTAGCAAGTGACCAACGTATAAAACCTTTTACTAGATATTTGACTTTACCCAGCTTTGTTACTGGTGTGACAGAGGTGATTCCTTTTCGGATTTTACACTTTTGCCTAGAAAAATTACAAAAAATTAAAATATATAAAAAACTAAAATAACATTATTAATATTAAATTTACACAAAGTACAAACATCCATACTGTGCACGGGAGTCGAACTTGCACCATTTTAGCCTGAAAACTACTACTATGATGAACTGAACTGTTTATGCAGTTGACATGACTATCCTTGACATCTGACAGAAGTTTTATATCATTTTCCTTATTATGTTAAAAATTATAGCGTCTCGAGCAATTGTAAAAAATGTTGGACGACGATTTCTTAAAACATATTTGCATTACATTTTGTCTAAAAAACTAAATTTCTTGTGTCGATGCATTAAACCTGTTAAGAAGGTGTTATAGCAATGAAATTATGTTAAAAAAATGCTTCAGGTGGTACAAGGATTTTAATGATTGGCGAGGAGCATTTGAAGGTGAACTTCGTTCAGGAAGATTTTCCACGCCAGCCAATGAAGAAAAGTACCAAAATCAAGGATCTAGATTGTTGGTAAAACAATTTATGGTTATTGTACATACAGGCATACATTTTTCATTTAAGTATAACACTGTTTATTTGTAAGATCACTTTATTTTTGTAATTACAGCTAAATGAATTAATAATACTGCACTATTGAACTAATGGTGGAAAATAATGTCAGTTAAGTGTCGACCTTCTTGAAAAATCTCTCTTGAAAAATGTGCAGCACTCTCAACATCCTTTCTTCTAGTACTCTTGCGATTTCTTGACGAATAGCAACTTTCAGTTCCTGTATCGTCATGGAGAATACGTTGTAGCTATAGACGGGACATACCCAGAACTGAAGCTTAGCGCCTAGTGGAACACCGAGGACTAGCAAGAACTTCTCAGTGTTTCAGCAATATCTAGTGTCCTCCGAACGGCATGGGGAAAGCTAGATGGTTTCTTCTTCATGACAGATCCGGTAGTTTGTAATGTTTTAACCCATCGGAGTATCGTGTTTCGATCTGGCATTAGCTCTCGTCGTTCATCGTTGAACTGTCGACGGAAAAGACATTGCACCATCACTTCAGAACCACTGTTTTTAAAAAACTGCTAGACGACGTTGCATTTCCTCTGCGCCACCCTGCATTATGCCAACGCACCATCTCAAAGCGAAATAATTGTTTGTCAGTATTTCGTTAAAAATCAAATCAATCATTCAAGAGAGTTTGCTGACCGCTTTGAAGAAAATACCAGAACTTCAATAATAACACGGTTTCGAATACTTGAAAAAACGTTGGAATAAATGTATCGTAGTGAGAGGCGATTGCTTTGAGAGATACAAAATAAATTTGGTTGAATAAATAAATATCTTGTGTTTTATTTAAATAGTCGCCTTACTTTTTGATCATAGTAGTAAATTGAAAAAACCGCTAAACATTCCACTTTCCACCATTCCACCCGGAATTCCTCTATTCTATTTTATCAGCTTGGTTTTTAAGTTAGCCTATTCGGCTCCTACTTTTGTTTCATTCGATTGACCCCAGGGCTTTTCGAGAATTTTTGGAGCCCTCTAGTTGACCCAGGAAATGTGGGAGTTTTGTGGGCCAGAAAGGACGTAGGTCCGACGATTCATGAAACTGATATTTTTCAACGAAATCCAGGCGAACTTCACCATGAAAATTGAAGTCCGATGAAGTAATCGGTATATTGGTGCTAATTTTTGCCATTGCCAGGCTGACGCCGCGTATATTTACAGTCGACAAAAACGTTGGCATCAACAAAAACGCTTGAGTATTCGACGTGCAGGCGGAAGGGTAGACTTACACAAATCGGGAATCGAGGAAGTTTCGAAAACCAGATCCTGATGCCGGAGTTTGGGGATGAAGCTATCGGAAGATTATCTTGTGGTTAGGGCAGGGGATTTAATAATTCACGCAATAGAGGGTTGGTGCTTCACCAAGTTGAGAGCTTGAACTTCGTGAGTTGAAGTTGATTGAGTTCGGAAACAGGTGGAAGACCTGCTTATTTATGATTTTTAAGGTAAGTTTACTCATTCTGCAGGAGAGTGGGTTCAACAGCTTGATGACGCCGTATTTGTGGAACATTTAAACAAAGGGAAAGAGAGAAGGGAGAGTTGTTGGAAATTTACCCGAGTTTTAAGAGAGCGTATATTGAAAATACATTCTTATAATTTAAATTTTCGAATTTATTATATATTTCTATATTTTATCATCATATACTTTTATTTAATTGTGTTTATTGCTAGAGTCAATTGTAGATAATTATATTTAAGCATTTCTTTTTTGATTACTATTTAATTTATTTATTTCTTAAAATTTATCATTAGTTGAGAACCATATGACCTTGTAGGAGTTAGGCACCTAAGAGAGATAATCGGATCGTTTGATGATAGTTCGGGTCAAATAACCAAACCGTTAAGCGGAGGTTCTTGGATGATAATGGTACCGACACAATGGGCGGTTTCTTATACTACTGTGTTTAATAAAAGCAACATAAATAATTACTTGTATTTTACATCTGGTGAATGCTACCTAAAATGATAGGTATTCGTAGCAAGGTCATTGTCAGTTGTTGATATCATTTTATAATTAGTTAGTTTTGGCTATAAGAAAGCTAGATGTATATCTCAGAAATAAAATTATGTTTCTAATTTATCTAATTTATTGCATTAATAAATAATGATAAATCATAAAAAACATGGAATTTAAAAACAACCTAATGAAATTTAATTTGAAGTTCTTTTTTTTTAATATAATTAAAATTATTACACGAATTACACGAAAGGTTTCATTTCATATTTTTATGTTTTTAAATTCTTTTATGAAAATCCTAACCTAACTAATGACTCTACTGGACTAAAAACTCCTTAAATATTGGCTTGTTCGGAAGCTTGTAAAAAATCTGTGTTGGATTAGTAATGTTTATTTACATATTATTAGTTCATGTGGTATTTACAATGGTTACGTTCAATGGTAACTTGCAATTACGCCACATTATGATTTTTTATTTTAAAAAGAGCAAGAACGTTGTGTTATGAAAAAGCAAGATTTGTAAGGAAAGGGTTCTGTTGGGGAGACAACTGTGCAGAAGTGGTTTGGTTGGTTAAGCGGTGAAATTTTGATCTGGAAGACCGGCATTGCTCTGGCCGTTCTTCAAGCAGTGATGTGGAGGAAATAAAGACAGAAATAGCCAAAGATCCACGCATCGCGGTTTGTGAGATAGCAGATAAGTGAAATATTGGCAAATTGATTGTTTTTGACCATATGAATAAAAATGGGTATTCCTGCCAATACGGTATCCCTTACGAACTTAGTAAGCGAAGTCGGTTGAACCGAATCTCTTCATGCGACATTTGTTAAAGAAAACGTGAGCGGATGGTGATGAAAAATGGATTGAGTGTAATAACATGCAATAAAAAAAATCATGAGAGTTGCTAGGGTCAGCAGTTTGAGCTATATAGGGACCAATACATATATATATATATATATATATATATATATATATATATATATATATATATATATATCCATTTAATAAAAATTTATATATGCTGTCTCCAATAATTTAACTAAATATAACATAACCTATATTCTAGTTTAATATTTCATATTTAGTGTGCTTGTTAAATTCTGAAAAAAAGGGTGAATCCTATAAGAAAGTGAGGAGCAAAATGTTGATATTGGATTGATTTAAAAAAATTAAGGGAAGCAGAAGGTTGGTTTATTCATATGGGAAAGTTGTCAACTTTGAGGATTTTTTTCTTAAAAATCTAATCTACTTTTGGATCTAAAAAAAAAGGTCAAAATTAGCATTAAATACTGCTGAATACTTAGATGAAAACCTTATTGTAATAGCTTTAGCAGTTCTCGAGAAAATGGGACCTAAATGTGAAAAAATCTAACTTTTCAGGACTGCTGATTTTGTGGCACGGTTTGAATGCATCTGTTTTTCGTGGTGAAAACAAATCGATATTGTATCGGAACCCTCAGAGTATCGTTGCTCTATGGTTTTTCATTTCGATAACAATGAATAACCCCCCCCAGTTTACCTCGTTTATATTACATTATAGTCATAATACACATATGTCGTCCTTCTAGTCTCGACTTTACATTTATTTTTCTCTAAGATGTATCGTAATAAGAGAGTTTTTCGTAAGCTGAGTTACACAGAACCCTAATGAGTCTTTGAACAATGTAATTCGGGAAAAATACCTAAATCAATTTTTGTGACCCAATTTTTTTTTTAAATTAGGGGCATATGAAGCCATAGGAACTTTAAATAAAGGGGATATATTTCTTCTTTAAGTGTTTGACGAATTGAACATAGATCCAAGAAAACATTTCATAAAAAAAAATGTACTCATTGGATAAGAATAGGCTAAGATATGCTGAAAGGGCAATGACAGCCGTAGCACAAAAAGCCAGGTCCAAGACGACAAAAGCAAGGTGAACATTGGACCGACAATTTGACTTAGACCGATAATTATATTCTTATTACTCAGTTATTTTTTTTAAATATTATATAAATTAATTATATAAATAAAACTAATACATATTCCATTATAGATATTCAATAAAATAGTATACATAAATATATCTATACATATAGCAACTATTTTATTGAATATAAGCCTATTTTATTATTATTAGCAATAAGAAAACGAAACCGTAGACCAGGCAAATATGCAAACCAAATTAAAAAAAAAAAAAATGTATTTATTTTGCAGCTTTCAGACCCTCATGATATCTATATAGAAATGACCCGAATTGAATGTAGACTTTTTTAAGAGAATAAAAAAATATATTTTTTTATTTTCCCACCATCGGGTTCCCTTAAGAACGGTGATATCATTTTTTTCTAAGGTATCAAATCTGGATGATCTATTGAGTTTGGTTGATTACGTTTGATCCATGCGTTTTATATTGTTAAACTGATTCCATAAAACCATCTAGGAAATAGTCATAAAGCTTAAAATGGTCATGGTCCATAATACAAAAGTTTTTAAAACAACTGAATAGACTGCAAAAAGAAAGAATGTGGGGGTTATATTAATTTTCAGGTGAAAACAAAATTCATTTTCAGTTCAAACATGTTACCATTTGCATTTTTCTACAGGTTTGGCAGAGATTTTTTCATCAATAAATTGTTACTGGGGATGAAAAGTGGATTCTATTCAGTAATCCACATAAGAGAAAATAATGGTAAACACCAGGACAACTACTTTTCCTCACTCCAAAACCAGGTCTTCATTCTAAAAATGTGTTACTATTAATTTGGTGGGATTGTACAGTAATTATTCATTATGCGTTTCTGAATCCTAATGAAACCATAAGTGTTGAATTTTACTGTATTTAGACTGATAGACTAAATATTGAATTAATTCAAAGGCGTCCAAGTCTGATTAATCGAATATGTGTTATTCTTCAGTACGACAATGCAAGATATCATAGCACAATCACACAAAAATCAAAGAATTAGGCTGGTAAGTGCTTCCTCACCTATCGTATTCTCCTGATGCTGCATCGTCAGATTAACATATTTTTAGATCTATGAACTGTTTTCTTTGGCGAAAAATTACTGCGACAGTTATTAAAAGTGGACTCGAAGAATATTTTACTTTAAAATCAGCCCCATTTTATAAAAAGGGAATAGACAGTTTGTCAGAGAGTTAGGCGAAGATTGTCAATAACGATGGATAATATAATGTAAATTAAAATAATATTAACTCTTAAATAAAACTATTTTTTTGCACTATATTAATAAACAGCATTAGTTATCAGTATACATTATTAAAATTACTGTAATTGAGAAATTATTGAAACACTTTGTAAAATGTTGTTATTCGTTATTATTCTGAATATACTCAATATTTTTGTAATAACTATTCAGGTATTCCTTTTCTCAATTTATATATTGTTCTATTTAAATATAAATGGAATTTATTTCATAATGTAATATACCAGGTGTCCAGAAATATCATTCATATTTAATTACTTGTTTTACTCCTAGGTGACGCAGAACGGGTTGGTCGTGTTAACTTTACACTGATGCTTGGTTAAGGGAAAATTAGTTGCCATGGAGCGTTTTACCGGGCACAACGTGCTTTCTGTATTTGCGCGTATTATCAAAACAACAATTCGCTTATTACGGCTCGAAGTCTTTATAGGGCCGAGTATAATTTACACGACATAAATGAGGCACCAAGTTAATTTAATAAAGAAATCGATAAAAAAGTTTCAAACTATAGCATCAACTCTAAATTGACCACCTACAGGTCGTTCAAGGTCAAGCAAAGGTGCAAATAACATTGAACGTGTGCGTGCCAGGTATACATTAAGAAATCTTCACTGCATGTCATTTAAAAAAAAGATCTTTATCTTCATCCCTACAAAATTCGAATTAAACAAGAAATTAAAGAAATTGATTTAATTATGCGCTTGACATTTGCCAATAAAATGTTGGAAATACACACAAAAAACACGAAAAACCATTACATAGCCTAATACTTGTTGTATGACAGAGGTAAAGCGGTGAATGTTAATTCAGCTAGGTATTGTGAGATGATATGAGGTTTTTTCCACTAACCACTGCAAGAATTTGAAGGATATAACGAGGAGAGTTGGTTTTAGCAAGCCGGCACTACATGTCATACCTCACGTGATTCTTTGGAGGCTGTACAGGAATTATTCCCAAGAAAGGTGATATCTCGAGGAAGTAAAAAAAATTGGCCTTCAAGAAGTCCATATTCAACTCCACTTGATTTTTTCTGGTCGGGTAATGTCAAGAGCAAACTTTATGAAAATAAGTCACGCACCATATTGCAACTAAAGGAGAATATTGTTCATGAGATCTACTCGATATCCAGACATATGAGCGGCAGGGTGATAGCACATTTTCGATCATGCGTTCCAGAATGCCAGCTCCGCGAAGGCCGCCATCTCGAAAGTATTATTTTTGCTAAAATAAATCGAAACACTGTACTATAATGTTATAATAATAAAAATATTATACATTAAATCGACTTATATTAATTATACCTACAAAAATGAACAACAATATTGGACACCTTGTATATGTTAAACTTTAACATGTTTTTTGGTAAAGCCTGCTCAATATACATGTCGGTACAAAATATGACGTTATTATATCGGATTTTGAGAATTATCTTCAGAGAGAAATGACTTGAAATTCTTGAAATATTGCATTTAAACTTGAATCAGGGTATGTCAGAAAGATAACAAGCCTTATAAATATTCATGTTGATTATCATTAAGTGATAATTAATAGAGTGGTTCTATGGTATATACATTAATAACTGTTATTTTTGAATATGTGTGAAATATTGAGACTTAAATATGGCTAAAATATATGTTTGAAGCTGAAAGCTGAATTAATTTATCTTATTCTAAAGTAGTTTAAGTTAGTGTAAATTATAACATAGACAATTGTGATTAAAACTGAAAAACTATAATATGTTGCGCATTGTTTGGTACTAGTGTCATCTAGATATAATAGGTAGGATTCATTATTTTTCACATCATAACATAAATTGGGCATTAGTACTTCAAGTACTTTAAGTGGTTCCGAATACTTCTTTCGGTATCTTGATTGATAGAAAGAATATTTCACGATCTATATAGAAAAATTATAATATACCAACGCCTAAAAGAAAGCAAGTTTTCGTAACCATTTTTATAAATACATAAAAATATTAGTATTTTCGTTTTTTTTTGTTTGTAAATAAATCAATATACTTTAATCTTTACAGGTTTAATCCGATTTCAACTTTTTGCTCCGACCAATAAATATTCCTTTTTTAGTATTAAAGTGATTCCACTGCGAAATATTCAGTGGACAGTTTATAACAAATACTTTAAATAAGTGGAATCAGTTATTAAATAAAAGCAATTTTTAGCCATTATTTTAAAAAAGCTTCAAAGCGACTGGGTCAAAAATTTTCGGGAGAGAAACATGAGTCTTGGAGATAGAGCAAGATCAGGTCTGCTACGAACTCTCAATGTCCACGTTTTAACAGCAGCAGTGGCTGCATATAATAGAACAAACACCAAGAAACTTTCAGGGGAATGAGCAGTATCCCACATTACCCTTAACCGGAATTTGTGAGGCATACAGAATGGTGCCAAAGAGCTGTAGAAGCATCCCTCATTTATTATATTTTAAGACAGTCGCTGTAGTAAGCTACGCGTCCCAAGTGTGTAAAATTTTCCTCAAAAATCTTACTGATTTTCGATTCTTCAAACGGATTCTTACCTGGGATGAAACATTTTTTATTTCAATAATTCTCATTACGTAAAGCCACTGCATAACCCACAGGTTATGCCAGGGCAACCAGCTCTTCAGGTAATTTGAAGTTCTGAAACATTTGTCAAAAAAGTTGTTTGGTGGAATTTTGAAGGAATAATTCACTCTTGACGGTATCGCGATAAATTCAAAACTCCGCTCAGCTGAATTTGGGAGAGTACATGCTATTATTGCCGAAAAATAATCAGCTTTGGCAATCGTAAAAAAGTTCTTCTGCAGAAAGACAACGCAAGATAACATACATACATCAGATCTGACCACTTTAAAAATTAACGGGTTCACATTTGTTCTGGTCTCATGGCTCATTTTTTGCCAGGAAAAAATTGAGGACTGAAGAAGAGTTAAAAACTCACTGCATCTAGTTTTTCATCTGCAAATGCTCATCATTGTACCGAAGAGGAATAGAGTTATCGGCTCGAATGAGGTCGTAGAGAACAACGGCCTATATTTCGAGGAATATCCTTCGGGTACATTTTTATGAAACAGTGAATAACTAACTGCCTCAAAAACACATATACTTTTATTACACCCTACCTACATATATGGGTTTTATTACATCCTACTACCGGTGGTTTAGTACATTTAGATACGCCAAAGAGCTTAGAAACCTTTAGTTAATTAGAAAATTATGGTTGCTTACAGACAATAATAGTGAATTTGTAATTTAATCTTAATAGTTCAAATATTACTATGGAATAGTATTTTGAGGTACGTTGGAGCCTTGCAAAAAATTATTTATCGCCCTATTTGCCCGATAAAGCTATTTGTGACTTTTTCGGTTCCCGAAACACAAATATCAATTGAGCCTTATTCTAAGCATATTTTCAAGATTATGACTGATTACATTGTTTAACAAGGAGCCAAAATAAAAGGTAAAAAGTTATAGAAAAAAGGTGATATGTCCCGCGTTGATAATCTTTAGTTGATATAAAATCATGTTTTTTTCAGTCCTTGGATTCAGTTATTAACCGCTGTTTTTCCCTCAGTATAATACAATTTATAGAATTCTGCAATTTAAGTGTTTATCTCAGCCAACCTTTTCTGTTTAGGAAGATAAAGTAATCATTGTCATTGCCAATCAAATATAGAGCATGGGAAAGCAGTTCGAAACGTCATGGAGTTTTGCAACAATAACTCGAGATATGTATTCAGCTGCCATTCTTGAATTGAAAGAGCACCTTGTTATTGTCTAGATGAGGAGGTTTAGCCTGAAGAGCATCCTCTAGTCGATGCAGTATTGAAGCGTAATTCTTCCAGGTTATGGCCTGGGCATTACATTACAAGAATCCCAAAAAACTTTAATTAGAGCTTATTTACAGATATGTTTTTTTTTAAATTTCGTTCGCGCACTTTTATCTGCTCCTATCCATTTGGGCTGGTGCTTCATCTCTGGCATGTAATGGTGAATTGATGGTTCATCAACTGTTATAAGACATCGAATAAACTCAGTTGAATCGCGTTATAAGGAGTTCATTCGAGCGCCTTACCTTTATATACTCAAAGTATCGTATCAAATAGTGGACACCTTCTATCGAAATCTTTACAATGTCAGCTAGTTCATGTACCTTCAATCGGCGATCATTTTTGATTTACATTGTGAATTTTTTTGAGGATTTTCTAGATTGTAACGGTTTCTGGGGGGTCCTGAGCTTTCATCATCTTCAATAAACCTACGACCACGTTTAAATTCACCAATCCACTTTTTGCTCTTGAAAATGAAGGGTGGAGAATGTTTTAAAGTGGAATTTAATTCTTTTTGTTCGTCGGTCATAAACGCATTAAAACGATGTTCTTTATAATAGCTCAAATTTAAATTTTTGCAATTTGTCAGAAAAAGACAGCAATTTTGAAGAATAATACTATAGACTATTTTGAGCTTATTTTTTTCATTTGGAAATAATAAAATATTAAAAATATAAAAATGCAAATGATTAAATTATTTAGATGTGGCAAAATAGACAATATTGGTACACTTTTGTTTGTCATTTAAAGAACGTATACCAGTAATTTTATAATAATTATATCGTATAACTTAACTTGAACGGAGTTTATAGAGCATAGAAAAATGTGGTTTGAGCAATAAATATTGTTTATATACCATTTAATTGAAGAGATACCATGTGAAGAATATAAATCAGAATAAAGATGGTTCTAAATTCACGGAATTTTTCTGAGACTATGCCTGAAACGATAATTCTTTGTCGATCAGTGGAGATATTTACGACCTATTTTAGATTTCCATTCCAATGGCCGTTCTCGTCTGCTAATGACCGGAAATGAAGACGTCGCTTGTTAGCGATGCAGGTGTCAATATATTATATCCATCATCTATCTTATTCAATTATTCAGCAACTGTATTATAATATATGCTCAGAATAATGACATTGTTATCTACATTAAAGATATTTTATTATTATTTGATTTTGTTATATTTTCGAATGTTCTCAACATTTTCATAATGATTTGTAATTTATATTTTAAACTTAAACGTTTTTGAAAGAGCATGACTCCATTATTTTTTTTAATATTCATTATTATAAAAATAATCAGAGTAATATGCCATTTTCAATGTTTAAGAGCGGTAAAAATATCATTGAAGAAATTGTTATTTTCAGAAGCACACATGTTTGGAGCTGTTCTTAAAAGTTCCACTGTTGTTTGTTTCCAATTTATCTTCATCTATTTCCTCAATTCGATAACGTATAGTGCTTTACTGGTTTGAAAAAGTTTTAATGAAGTTATGTAGGGAGCTGAATTAACAGCTACTGTGACTTAATCTCCAAAAAGGTCCGAACATTCGTCACTTGCCAATATATCATATAGTAGTTTTTTTTTATTGTGAGCGCTCTCTGGGGCAATTCATATGGATTTTTTAAGGTCTAAAATTAGTAGTCTTATTTATTGATTACCCCATTTAAATATAAATGAGTCTTATCGTCCATGTTGATGCTCAAATTTTCGTTTTCTTCAAACATGTCAAGCATTGTTTCAGTAAATGTGAGACGTTGTGGATAGGCCCCTTCATTCAACTTTACAGCGGTCTTAAACCGGCGCTGCCCATTGGCCATACGATATGGCAAACGTCACTTGGCCAGTGTGTGGATGGTAAAGTTCGTGCTTGTGAGGGTGCTGGCGGAGGTTGGCGTTTGAGTTGGCCACTTGCTGATGGGTTATCGGATTGTGTCCCACATGAAAGTCTCCATCCACACATTGGCCACATGGTGTGCTATCTTTTCAATGCGTTGAAACAGTTTTTGCTTTATTTTATCAGTGATGTTGACGTTGGCTCAGTCTCTTGTGAACTGATGATGTGGTAAGTGCCTAGCCAATGTTGGATCAAACATTGGCCTGGCCATGTGGTCCAATGTGTCCAGTTCAGAAGCGTATCACCTAGCAGAGCAAGTGGGACTTCAGAGAATTGTCTCTCTGACTCTATCCTTATTCCGCACTATGCTCACCATTCGGGAAGAACCTGACGACCAATTGCTCATGGATTAAACCGGTCCGGTCACCAGCAGCGCCGTATTTTTGCAAATTGGCTCTTAATTAACCTCGCTGCAGATAATATTTTTAATTATAATTAATTATGTTTAGTGACGAGGTAGATTTTTATCTTAACGGCTATGTCATTAAGCAAAACTATTATATTTGGGGCTTGGAGAATCTTCGGTAAATTTCAACAGAAGTTAATGTAGCCCGAAAAAGTACTATTATAAGTTATATTATATCAGAGTTTCTGTAGCCTCGGAAGAAAGTTATGGGGTCTATTTTCAATAAGTGGCCCTCCGTGTCATGCAAGTGTTGAAACAACTTGTTATTTGTACTCTAAATTAACTGGTCATAAAATATTGATAAATGGAGATAGAAATTGGCCACTGGGATCGAGCTATTTGACACCGTGAAACCTTAGTTGAGGCTAGTTAAATATACAGTATCTACCAATAATCCAACGATAATGAGCCCAAAATTAAGATCTAAGTCGATCTAACAGATAAACTGCAGAAAAATCGTAACATGGTCAAAAAGTGAAAACTTTATAAGCTTTTTACTTAAACGAATGGGCAAAAATGTGTTTGTTACACATCGTTCATCTGATTATTACTAGGTGTGATTTGCTTCCAAACTATATAGCCTAATTCCTGGAGTGATAGCTGTTTGTTGTTCTAATTAATTTTGCCCTTTAATCCAAAAACGTCTGATGTTTTTGAAAGAGTCCTACCAGAAGCTGTAACAAAAGCATCATTGAATATTTTGTCGGTTTCATACAGCAAGAAATCTCAAAAGCCATTTGTCATATCTTTGGACACTACTAGGATGAGATAATCTTGTAGTCGTGCATAACTCTGCTTCTCAATCTATTTTTTCAATATCATCATAACGGTGGAAGCAGCAGTATCCAACGGTCTCTTTATTTCTTGAAAATTTTACCCCATTGCTTGGCCTATTTTAATTCGGATGATAGTCTAAAACGACGGGGTGAATGACATTTTAATACTTATATCAGAATCACAATTATATTATTTAGCTTAATAGCATACAAAAAATAACTTAACCGTTTACTTTGCAATATCTTGTGCAATCGCATACCGAAATATAAAGGTAATAGTGACGGCTCGTGACGGAGGGTTTTGGAGCGCCGCCCCTCCAGCATTTATCACATTAAACAATTTTTCAGAGCAAAATACCAAATTTTATTTCTGTTCAGTTTCATTCCTTTAACTGATTTTCCTGGTTCACCTCCTGTATAGGGTTTCAATAGCACGAAAAGTAAAAGGGAGGAAGGGGATAGCAAAAAAATCTTCAGCAACACTATTTTATTCTACACCCTCCCACTTTAAAAATACACGAGACGTCACTGTAAGGTAAATAGGTTAAAAGTTTCCTTTTTGTCAGTTTTTGTGTTCAAGATATGCTATACACATAATTTTCAATTTGAGTATAGATATTTGCACTTTTTCTTCTCCGTTGTAAGTAAAACCTAACGTTTCAGATGGGCGATTCTTCGTAGTAAAGGTGTACCGAAAAATAAACCAAACTAAATATTTGCCAACTTATTTCTATGAAAGTTGTATAATTGAGGTCTTCGCATGTCGTGGGAAATCTGGTCTTTGGAATTCTTTTGGCTGTTTGAAAGAAAGAGAGTTCGAGAAATATGTCACGTTAATATACTTGGAATTAATTAAACGGAATTAATACGTTTTTTATTAATAGCGCTGTTTACTTTTCTGTTGGACGTCCTAGTGTCTTCTGTTGAACCTTTTTAGCCTTATATATATATATATATATATATATATATATATATATATATATATATATATATATATATATATTTGTGGTGGTCGTTAAAATTAAATTTTTTCCGACGCCCCAAAAACCTTTCCTTTTGATGAAAAAATATATTTTTTTAATAAAAATAACACGTGCCTCAAGACGATAGTTTATTTTTTGATAAAATCCTAGTTTTTTTGTAAGTATCTTTTAAATTATACGGATTTGAAAAAGCTATAGGAACAATTTTGTAAGAAACTTAATTCTCTACAAAAAACGTTCTCTCCATTTTCTTCATAACATTCTTATTTATGGAGATATTCCAGATAATAAATTCATTAACTCCGTATACCCAACATTTTAAGACCTACAAACGTAATTTTTTCTAAAATATAAACAATTTCGTAACTTAAGTGGACTTATTTAATGATATCTAGTTAATAAGGACTTCAATATTAAAATAAAAATAAAAATATAAATAAAAATTAAATATAAAAATTTTATTAATATAAAACTATTAAAATTGTTATATTATGAAAATATTTAAAATTTATTATAGTTTTACGAAATTGTTTATATTTCAGAATAAATTACGTTTCTAGTTTTTTTAAATGTAGGCTATATGGAGTTAATGAATTAATTATCGAGAATATTTCCATAAATATAAATTATTTGAAGAAAATTTTTTCATCAAGAGGAAGGGTTAATTTTTAACGATATTATATATATATATATATATATATATATATATATATATATATATATATATATATATATATATATATATATATATATATATATATTCCAGTATACCTCGCCTAAGGTACTGGACGGTTCACGGGTGGTGGATGGTGAAAGTTCCCTTAGATATTAATGGACAGCTGCGAATATCTCAAAATAAGCAGTCCCGAACCAAGGCAAAAAAAACTAAATCCACTTAGCGTCTGACTTGTATCAAGGGGTTGAGTGGTCAGCGTCTGTTCACCAGTCGTGCGGCTGATATTTAAATTCTGGAACTAACCCCTCCAGTCTTAACCTCTGAACCGTCATGGTTCAAACCTTTAATCCAAAGTACAAGATAAAGCGTTCTAGTAATTACAAAATTACCCCAGGAGGTAGACAATCCTCTGCCATGTCATCCTTTGCCTGGTACAACTGGACTTTCGGATTCTGGGGCGTCCGGGTTTAAACGCAAAATCTTTCAGAGGGAGTCTGAGACCTCTGGCCAACGTCTAAAACCGAAACCAAAAACTTTCTTTGGAACGGTAAATATCAATTCTCTCCTGCGCCCAGGAAAATTACACGAATTGGGGCGAACATTGAATCAGCAAAAAAACCAAATTTTAGCTTTGCAAGAAACCAGATTGACAGATGATAACACCTTGGAATTCAGCAACTACAAACTTTTTAAAAGTAAAACGGACAAAAGAATAATCAAAAATACATCACACCTCGGTGTTGCTTTTGCTATCTCAAGAAACATTCTTGGTTCTATAGCTAATATTCATCCAGTAAATAATCGACTTATGACACTATCCCTCAAGTGTGCTAACAAGAACTATACATTAATCAATGCACATCTCCCAGTTAACGAAGAAAATAAATCTAATCCTGAAAAAGAAAATACGTCCTGGGAAATTCTGGAAAAGACTATTTCTAGAATTCCATCTAACCATGTAAAAATCCTATTGGGTGATTTCAACGCCCAACTAGGGAAAGAAAGAAAATACAGGAAGACAGCCGGCACTTTTCCCGCTCATAAATGGACTAATCATAATGGTAGAAGATTGGTTGAAGTATGTTCGCAGTTTAATCTAAAAATAATGTCAACCCATTTTAAGAAGAAAATAATAAAACAAAAGATCTGGAGGTGCCCAAACACGTACATGGGTGAATTTTAAATTGATCATGTTGCCATTTCGTACCCCAATTATAAAGAGATTTTAAATGTTCAAGTTAGGAAAGGAGCTAATATAGACACAGATCACTATTTGTCTAGAATCAAACTTAGCTTAAAGCCTCGAAAACTTATTCAAAAGAGACTGCTAATACCAAAGTTTGATCCTACGAAAATAAAACCAATTCTAACAGAAGAGTTTGATAAACAACCAGCACAGAACTGGAACAAGAATTGAAACAAAAAATTATTAAAACAGCCTTAAAGTTGATCCCGTTGCAAAAACATAGAAACCATCCGTGGTGGGATGAAGTTTGCGAACAAGCAGTATTAAGCGGAAGTAAAGCATTCAAAGATTGGAACAGTCAAAAAACAGCAATAAATTATAACATCTTTTTGGAAGTAAGAAAAGCAACATCGAAGCTAATTAGACAAACTAAAACAAAATATGAAAACAATCAACTTAATGAAATAGAAAAAGATTTCCAAAAAAATAACACCCGAAACTTTTACAAAACATTTAAAACTAAATCAATAGGCTATGAACCCCAAAGTATTTGCTTCCAAAAGGAAAACGGACAATTAGCTCTAAATAACCAAGACAATTGCAAAGAAGTTGCGAAATATTTTGAACAACTACTAAACTGTACTGAGCTCGTAAATAAATTACCAACACTAAACCCTAAACCAACAAATCCAGATTCATTACCACCGAATGAAGATGAAATAATTAGGCAAATCAAGCGACTTAAAAATAACAAAGCTTCTGGTGAAGATGGAATCACTGCTGAACTTTTGAAATCCGCTGGTCCAGGTACAATCAAGGAAATAATCAAAATTCTACAAGAAGTTTGGCGAACCGAACGGATTCCGAAAGATTGGAAAGATGCTCTAATCCATCCACTACATAAGAAATTATATAGAACGGATGTAAACAACTATATAGGGATATCTCTTCTCCCAGTTTGTTACAAGATTCTATCTCAATGTCTACTAGACAGAGCACAGGGACAGTTAGAACCTAAAATTGGTGAATATCAAGCAGGTTTTTGACCGCGCAGATCCTGTCCTGAACAGATCCTGAATCTAAAGTTGATCCTAAGACATCAAAAACTGTACAATAAAAATCTCGTCTGTACATTTGTGGATTTCAAAAAAGCATATGATTCTTTTGACCGCGAATCTTTATTCTAAATCTTGAAAGAACAAGGACTAGATCTGAAAACGTTGACAATTCTTAAAGCAACATTAACTAACACAAGGTCAAGAGTTAAATTCATGGGTGACATCTCAGAGTCCTTCGAAATTTAAACTGGAGTGAGACAAGGAGATGGACTCTCGTCTCTCTTATTTAACTGTGTTCTAGAAAAAGTAATACAGGAGTGGCGTAAAATAAAGTCGGCCCTGAATATTGACCAGCCCATTAAACTGGGGAGAACCAACATCAAAATTGATTGTCTGGCGTTTGTTGATCTAGCAATTTTGGTTCAAGATATATTAACGGCACAAAAACATATTGAAATCCTAAAAGAAACAGCAGAAAAGGTAGGACTTCAAATTTTCTTTGAAAAGACACAATACATGACCTGCAATAGACTAAGAACACCATTTCTAAAAACAAAATATGGCAACATCAGACGAGTCTCTCAATTTAAATATTTGGGTGAAATAATCATGGAAAATGGGTTCGATTAAGCGGCCAACAAGGGTAGATGTCAAAAAATGGAAATGGCATTCAGACTTACACAAAATATTTACAACAAAAAACGCATATCTAAAAAGACAAAAGTGAGACATTACAAAACAGTTATTAAGCCAGAATGTCTATATGGGACAGAAACGCTCATTTTGAATAGAAAGAGAGACACCGAGAACATTGAAAAGAAGGAAAGAAAAATCATAAGAAAAATCTTAGGCCCGAAACAAATAAATAGCACAACATACCGACTTCAAGAAAACCAATAAATCAAACAATACACAGATATACATAGCGATATGAGAAAAAGAGGACTTTAGTTTTAAGGACACATAAAACGGATGAATCTGAGTAGATTAACTAGACAAAGAGTCGAACTTTATGAAACTAGGAGTAGAGCTAAAGTAGAAATAATTAAATGGAATGCTGGAATTAAAGAGGACCTAAGATCGGCAAATATTGCACAAAGTGAAATTCAGGATAGAGGCTGTTTCAGATATAAGGTTAACGTTTGGAAGGTTAGCCAGAGAGAAAAATGTAGGAAGACTAGAACAACTTGGTCTGACGAAAGGAAGAAAGCTCATAGTGAAATAATGAAATTGGTATGGGCGCAAAGGAAGGCTAACAACAACAAACGCCTCCACATGTATTTCGCGTGGTCCACCAGGACCCATACATGAATAATATATATATATATATATATATATATATATATATATATATATATATATATATATATATATATATATATATATATATATATATATATAATTTAGCATTCATTTTTGCGTTACTTTTATTGTTTATAAATTTATTGTATTTTATTTAAGAGATTTTTGAACCCTTTGATGTATCAATGTGTTTAGTAATTTTCTAATAATTTTGATAATATTAATGTTACTATTATCAAAATTATTAGAAAATTACTACAAATCTATCCAAGAATTGCGAGAACAAGTTCCAAAATAATGTCTGCTTTTACTGCTAACGAACGATTAAAACTGTTTATTTACTTGGGAGAGTAGCAACATTAAATATTTAGAATGAGCTATTATATGAAAATATTTTTCAACAAATGATCGGAGAATTGTATTGTGGATTGATAAACCCAATTTTTCAGTAATCAACATAAATAACAAGATCAATAGTTCACTAAAAAGTGTAACTAAAACTCTCTAGTAAGTGTAAATAAAAGTGTAAAAGTGTATAGTGAATAATGTTTACGGCAAAATTCAGTTATAAAAAGTTCGCAATATTCGAAGGCATGAAAAATAAGGCATTTGTTCTATATTGTTTGCTTGTTGAAAATTGCAAGAAGGGAATCGAAAACATTTGACACATTATTTTGCTTTTTCTAATATCCATTATTTATGTTCTTACCTAAATAACTTCCTACTTTGACCTCTTATAAATTGATTTAAATATTTAAATGCTCTGTAGTGTTCAAGGAGGTGATATAAAATATAGACTATTTAATTGTATACTCAAGAGCTCATAAACTTTTCATAAAATAGTTTTTTCACATTTATGTGTTACCCAGTATGTAATTAATTAATGATGCAGTTAGTAACAGTTCATATAAAATAAAATTAATTTTTCCGAACAGGAACCGAAAAAGCATCGGAAATAAAAACGTTAAATAAACAGCAAACTAACCGACGGCCAACGGCCAAAACAAACCGAATCTGCAGGAACAATGGCCGCCGTGGTATCCTGCGGCGGGTGTGACGGAATGTGGCCATAACAATTATTTACACAATGGATCTTGCTGGTGTGTGAATGCCCAAAGATCACATGTGAGGCGTGAAGAATTTTTCGATGACCCGAAGCGAGGTAATGTCGTTAATAATTCGTTATTCACGTGGGTCAATATGTTGTTTCACGCTTATTTAAATGTATTTACCGATAAAAAAAGGCTCTCTGTATTTTTTTTTTCAAAAATATTATGGACAAAATAATAATTTAACAAAATGTTTAAATTTCATAGAGCTACACTTTCAGGCTTTTTGGAAACTTTTGAATTAACCTTTATCTTCGGAAGATATGAAAAAATACCGCTAGAGCAGCAAGGAATTAACAGAAGATGTGCCTGGTGTTGAATTAAACTTTCCAAAAGTTCTTTCCAAATGGTTAGCATGTCGCATTTTGCCTGTTTTCGTAAATAAAATTATTTTAGTCGAGAGGTTGGTTGTTGACAGAACCTTATATTGCCACGATTATTTCAATATTTTGCATGAATTTAGTTATATATGTTTTTTTTTTCTTTTTACGAGTTGAATAATGTATCGCGAATGATAATGGTAAAAAAAATTGTCTGGGTTGACAATGGTAAATGCTTAGAAGAGAAACAACGCATGTAATCACCCTGCCTACCTATACAAACTTCGGTATTTTGTACGTTTTCTTCTACAAATTTGTCTGTTTTTCACTTCCGAGCTATTCCGTTTACTTTTAGCTATGGAACAATGTATAATTATATTATCACTGGCCTTGTTGATATTAATAGAATTGTTAATGATTTTCAATCTGATGATGAACTACTTCCTAACTATGGAAATTGAAAAGCACTCAAAAGAGGAAGGCAATATAGTTTATGATCTTCTTCATAATTAGAAAAACGTGTGTCGATAATAGCATGTTGTTTTTATTGGAAAAGCTGGTAATCCAATTGCACCAAATCTAGAGAATAGGTTTGACGTGGAAGAAGTTCCTGTTGGAGCGCCAGCAGTGTTTCTTTTAGAGGACTAATGTTGTTTTTTGAAGCAACTTATAATTCAATTTAAATATTCCAATTTTAATAGCCAGCAAGTGTTTCATAATCATAGTCATTCCGCTAATATTCGTATACAGCACGTAACCAACCATCACTGTTGATGTGGGTGGTTCGCCTATACAATGAAAACAACTAATTTGCCTATACAACCATTTTGCTTCGTGTTGCATCTTTTGTTGCATGTGCACGTATTCAAAGTATTTGAACTGAATATTGATTCAATCATTCATATATTTTTTATTATTTTAAATGGTGTTTTGTTTCGCCACTTCCAAATCGTCACTTCCAAATTATTGAGACATCTCCCCACATATTCTTTCCGATCGACATTGCATAACATAAGCTTCATACATTAAAATTTGAGATTTCTTAGAATTTTTGTATCACCTGACATTTGTGAATTCATACGAATGAACTCATTCATATCCATTAATTCTAAATACTTTTGATTACAATTAGTTGTGTTATTCGAATTATGTGGAAATAAGTCAAATATTAATTACAATTGGGTGTACAAATTCCAAAACTTTAATTATTTATACTTGTACATTGGTTTTGCTGTACATTCTACATTGGTGTACAAATTCCAATAATTTTAATTATTTTTTAATATGTAGATTTGTAATGAAACTAAGAGTTTCAACAATAAAGATAAAAAAAGGTTAGCAAAGATCAGGTGATGCAAATAATTTTTAAAAGTTTATATTGTGACTATTGAAAATGCGAAATATACTTGATTTTACTGAAATTGTTGAACATAGCTGAAATTTGATAAATATTATGTTAATTTAAGATAACATAATGCTTTTAAAGAACCGATGGTGGGGAAACAAATCCAAGAAAATCCAACATTTTGTCGACACAAATGGTAGTAGGCGTTTCTTCTAGGCTATTAAGAAAGTATATGGTTTTGTAAATAGCTTTTAACAAATTAGGGACACCGAAAATTTAGATATCATAGTGAGGTTAGTTGTAGACGGAAAGAACACTACTTTTTTATTTCGAACCAGAACTCAAGTGGATGTGGAAGAACTTGACATGCTATCCCATAATGTGTGACTAAATAGCAGCAGCTACTATAGCGCGCTAAAAACAATAAGGCGGCGGATATGGATATAATATTCTCATAAGTATATAAGCCTTCGGAGACGACATTAAACCCCAACTTAATCTATTGTTTGATTTTATTTGGGACCGGAAGGACGTGCTATCATCATTAGCATTTTCAGAAAGAAGGGGGACCAATTCGATTGCAATAATTATTAAAGTATTTCCTTGCTAGAAGTAGTCTGGAAAATACTTGCTAACATTGTGACCACCAAATTACTCCCCTATATAGACCAATTTACTCTGGAAACACAGAGTGGTTTCAGACCAATCGTTAACATAGTTTATTGCCTTCGCCAACTTTAAGGACATTTTTTGAACACCAATAGAATATGCACATTGCCTTCGTTGATATTACAAAGTATTTGATACAGTATTCCTCAGAAGCTCATCCACATCTGTAAAAGCTTTCATCCTCCGGTATCAGGCAATGTTGCGTTATGGTCCCGATTTTATTCGATACCTTTATAACGGTATTGATGTTTTGTTGAAGTTGACAGGAAGCAGGAGAATAGAGACGTTGCGATACGCTATAGGACTGAAGGAGGTCTATTCAATCTGCACCGCCTTAAAGGCAAAACCAAAACTCGAATGCGCTACATAACAGCACTTATGCACGCGTATAACTGTGCTTTAATAGCATCCGATCCTGTTACGCTTCAACAAATTCTTAATACATATCTGGCATATGAAGCATTAGGCCTTAAGATGAAATATATCAATAAATATAACTAAATTTATGATTGTTCGTGATTATTCATTCCCTTACACTAACATTTATGTATCTTGCTATCCACTTCTAAGCAATTCTATGAATTCTATGAATTTATGTATCTATTATTATTTTATGAATTTACGTTATCTAGTCTATGGAATTATACAGCAAGCCTCGTTGATTATACAGCAGATCTAGACGCCGAAATCCGCAACCGAATTAGCTGTGTTTCTAGAGCCTTTTGGAAGCTTCACCATAGAGTTTTCGGAAAAAGAAAAGTATATTATAGGGCGAACTGATCTTAGGTGAACATAGACAAGGAGTTCACAAACTTTGTTAAAAGGATTCTCTCTATAAAACATTAAATATAAAGCGTTAAAGTTCAGAGATTAACTATTAGTGTGAAGTTATTGCCACCAGCAGAACCCAATGGAGATAACTAGTTCATCAATATTAAGGACAGAGGCATACAAACAGGCATACATCTCGTCTTATGGCCAATCCGAACGTCCGGAGTGTGATCGCGTCATTTCATCTAGAATAGGTGAGCCCGCTAATTTTAAATGTTAAAAGAATAAACTCGGATATATATATATATATATATATATATATATATATATATATATATATATATATATATATATATATATATATATATATATATATATATATATATATATATATATATATATATGTATGTATGTATATATATATATATATATATATATATATATATATATATATATATATATATATATATATATATATATATATATATGTATGTATATATATATATATATATATATATATATATATATATATATATATATATATATATATATATATATATATATATATATATATATATATATATATATATATATATATAAAGATGCCTGCATCCGTGAGCCAAGACTGAAAAAACCATGTTGTTTTGAATTGAAAAAGATCAAAAAAGAAGGACATGCTCTCGGTTTTCATGGACTACAAAGGCGTTGTTCATCAAGACTTTCTTCGGGAAGATCAAACGGTTAGCAAGGAGTAGTATTTGGGCGTTATGAGACGTTTGCGTGCAGCAGTTCACCAAAAAAGAAAGGATTTGTGGGTAATCAACTCATGGATTTCACACGATAACGTATCGACCCACAATGCCATCATTAACCGCAACTTCTTGACCAAAAATGGAACAAATACCATCCAGCAGCCACAAAATTTATCTGATTTGGCTCCCTGCGACTTCTTTCTGCTCAATCGAGCCAAAAAACCACTATGGGCTACGCGTTTTAGCAGTCGAGAGGAGGTTATGGAAGAATCGAAAACGGCTCTGATGGCCATACCCAACACAGCTGGCATAAATGTGTTACAGTCCATGGGTAGTACTTTGAAGAAGACAATATCAATTTTGATGAATTATCTTGTATTTTATAATTTCTGAATAAATTCCGGGAACTTTTTGATCAAGGTGGTATATGCTTTCAAGATATCTTAGAAAAATAAAGAAAAGGGTATCTTAGCATAATAAAGAAAATATCTTTCAAAACATTATCAGTTATGATTTCAAAGGAATTTTAGAAGAAATTTTATTTATTATTTTATTGCTAGAGTAAATTTATTGCATCCGAATAGGAATTAGGCATTCCGTGCTCGGGGTTGGTGGGAAATAAATTATCTTGCTTACATACCGTATACATTATAGCGGTCAGCTTATCCGGACATTACTTTAGATTATTTTGTGTCAAACAGGATTTATTAGAGAATAAGGAAATAATATCATGTATAAGAAATAATAATATCGTGAAGGTGTGGGCATAAATACCACTGGTTGAAATGTGTGCAGTTGTAATATCTAATAGGAATGATATGGTAAAAGTATATAAACAGTAATGATAATATACTGAACACTGTTATGCTGTTATTAAATAGGGTTAAATGACTATGTATTATATATGAGATATAAAAATATATTTCTGATTAAATATGTTGTACTTTGTTAAAACCTTGCAGATATGGCCTATATTGAATGATTATATCCAGCATGATCCATTAAATTTATAGCTAAAATGTTCTTATATTCTTTAAAACAACGGTCGCCAACATTTGGTAGGCTTATTTATATATTTGTCAGACTCAACAGGTTTTCCTGATTTTCGAAGTGATTGAAAACACTATTTATTTTTTTTTAATTTATGCTATTCAAGGTACCAGGACAACTAACATTAATAGCATTTTTATTCTTTCGAAACTCATAAAACATTAATTGTCTAATGTGGAACTTATCCGCACTTTGCTCTTCCATTCTTATATGATTCACCGTTTTTTTTCAAAACCAAGTATAAATTAACTAGTATATAAGTTATGTTATATTAAGTTATATTATTGCCAGTAAATAACAATGTTTGGCGTCTGGTATATTCCCTTTTTGTAAAATGTCAGTGATTTAGGGGAAAATATTCTTCGACTGCAGGTTTTACAATCGCAGTAGGATTTTTTTTCTATGAAGAAAATGTTCTATATATCTGAAAGATGGGGCTGCAATATCAGGAGAATGTGGTGGTATTGGTAATAATTTTGTCATGAATTCTTATATTAACATGCTGAATAATATCTTGCATATCAGTCTTTGACGTTCTTGATAAGAACACACAATTATATGTGTATATGTACGTTAGGTATGTGGTGTGCAGCGGCGGTTCGTAGGGGAAAAACAAGTGAGACACGTATAACCAAATTTTGGAATGGAGATAGGAAATGCGTCGCAACCAAAAATGTTATATTTCTTATTATCATACACACACTTTGCTGTATAGAAATACGAGAGTAACTGTTAGACATCTAATTTTCAAATAGGTACCTAGATCATAAAATATAGCTAAACTCATCATACGACCTTAACCATTAAATCTATTTAGAAATTTTGAGAAATCAACCAGTTAACAGTGTCAAGCGATTAGGTCTACTTGGAATGGTTAATAAGGCTAACGTATGGGTGCCGTATGACTTAATGGAGAAAAATTTGATAGACCGAATTTTTATTTGCGATTTTCTATTGAATCGCATCGAAATTGATTGAAGGGAATGATTGCAGGTATCGAAAAATTGATTGGGTATAATAATGTTAAGCTTAATGGATGACGATGTAAACGCGGTCTCTTCAACCAGCAAAGAATAATAGTTTACATCCAAAGAAGGTTATGATGCTATGTATTTGGTAAACTGGAAAGGCGTTATGTTCCATCGAGACAACGCTAGACCATGTCTTTGGCCACCCGACACAAACTTTTACAACTTTACTGGCATGAAATCTACCGCCTGTGAAGAAGGTCAATCCATGACTGTAGTTTTAATTTCTTCGTCGTCGTTGAACCGTTGACCACCAAGGAACTTCTTTAAGTACCAAAACAAGGGAAAATTGCTGGGTGCAAGGTCTGGACTGTAAGGTGGATGATCCAGTACTTTCCAGCTAAAAGACCTAATTAAGCCTTGTGTTTGTGCAGAAACATGTGGCGTTGCGTTATCATGGAGCTACATCATCAGCAACAGTTCATCTTCTTCCTGATTGTATCGAGTCAACGATAAAGCCTAACCCAATGTCGTTGTTTTGTGATCGTCAGAAACCAGTCCTGGAATCCACCGAGAACACAATTTTCGATAATTCAGTTTCTCCGAAACAATGATGTACAAAACTGATCTTGAAATCTGTGAAAATTCACTTGATAACTTTAAAATCGTGAATCGTCGCTTCTCTCAAATTGTGTTGTCCACAGGACAAACCAAATCTGTCCACATCCCGAACCAAGAAATCCGAAAAGGTCGGCCAGGGCGTGGCGTGGCTCATGAACATTAACCCTCTCGTCCTTGAACATAATTAATTAGTTCAACTAATAATAAGTTAAGAAGTTGAAGTATAACTAATGAAAGTTTTTTATTTCAGGTAAACTAAAGTAACAAAGATGAGGAAGTTCATGCAGCTGATGGACAGTGTCAAATCGTTGGTGGGTCGGTGGTCAATCGTTGGTGGGTTTAAAATTTTATTGGTCATTAATAACCAAATTTAGGAACGAACCATGGTTTAAATAGATTCTAGAATACTTGGTTTCCAGCATTAAATTATCTGTTTTAAAATAACTAATAAATAATATTTTGCTTAGCACATTAAAATTTCATTTTAATTTTTTCATTTTGCTTTTTTAAATGATTTTCATTTTTTAATGCTGAAAAAGCTAGTCCTAGTCAGAATTTAGTTCATAATTTGGCATTATTAATCTGTAGTCATCATAATTGCAAAAAAAACAAAGTTTTACTCCTTTACAAGTGCTTTTGATGCTATTTTTGGTGAAGTCAGTCGTCAGTAATCTTTTTAAAAGCATGTTGTAGAATCGATTATATTAGGTTATGTCAACGATCGATATACATAAATTCCAAATAAAAAGAAATTCATTTTAAATTGATGTATTAATTTTTTATGGTCGTTAATTATTGATTGTTATGTGAGAAAGTTAATTTGAAATTTTATTCGTTAGATAAACAGTGAGAAAAATCTAGAAAACAGCATGGTAGTTTATTTTATGCTTCAAAATTAAATATTGAAACTCGACGTTTCATAAAGTTCATTCTTTCAGAAATCGTTTTCCGATACACTTGCAAGATATCTATTTATATTTTAGTGTTCGCTGATTGGACGAAAAAAACTGAGCAACTAGGAAGTGTTTATGTTTTAAGGGCTACAGTTTGGAATGAACTAATCTGAAGGAATCTTTAAATTTCTTAATGCTATTATTTTGATAAATAGTTTTACTCTTATTAAAATTGAAGTATATTGATATGAATACCGTTATAGCCTACTGTTAGCAAGTGGGGTACCCATTTTTTTTTTAATATTTGATATTTAATTAAGACTGTATTCAAAGTCGAATATAAATACTGTTTCGAAGACTGGAAAACATTGGAATAAGTGTGTGAGAGGAGATTCATTTGAAGCTCACAAAATAAGTAGTATACATTAATTCATATATTTGAAACTGGTTTTGTAGCAATAACAATTTGATGAAGTGTCTTTCATTAACCGTTTTGCTTTGATAGCTAATCAAATAAATGATATTGGCAACGCAGTTATGGTTAAAGGACACAAGGATGATTATTGAGGCATCATATTTGGGACAGATTAATTCCCAAATGTAAGTCGAAACTATTCAATTTTTTAATTAAAAAATAAATAAAAATTAATTTTAAGTAGAAATCAAAACTCATGATATTACAGCTATATTTAGCATGGAATTTACAACCAAAAAAAATGAAAATATCTTAAGTTAAAAAAGTTCTAAATCAATATTCTAACTATAAATTTTATTTTTCACATTAATGTCTGCTATATTATGAATTACGACGTTTTTGTATCAATTAGTAAACATTGACTAATTAAAAAAAAAATCTTTCCTATGTTTTGGTTATATTTCGTTCCTACAGTTATGGTTTCTAACGGTTAGCAACAACAAATAATTAAAAAAAAAAACAATTCGGCATTCTGTTTTAAAGCATTAAATATCGTCGGCAATAGCATGAGAAACGGTAGGAGAAACCATTTCTGGTACGGCAATAGCTTCTGACCGAATTAATGCCTCATTTATTTGGACGAAACAATGCCAAAAGCCATTAGGAAAGCCTTTGAAGTCGGTCGGAAAATGAATATTGAGTTGATAGTTTATTTTGTTCGAAATCAATAGGATGGAAGAAATGTGATTTTTCACTGCATTATTTTGCTCTGTTGTTTTGGAGATAGCTAAGATAAAGTGTTCCGGGTTTTTCATATTTTTAATATATATATATATATATATATATATATATATATATATATATATATATATATATATATATATATATATGTATATATATATATATATATATATATATATATATATATATGAAAAATATTTTACTTTTTAATATTAACATTGGTTAAATGACGGCCATTTCGTTGGCGGCAATCCTCAAATCTTTCGAGAAGATTATCGAAGACTTTTCTAAGAAGTTGTTAAGGAATCGATCTGATCTTTTCTTCAATATTTATATTTAAATCTGTTAAATTTCGAGGACCGTTATCGTAGACGATGGTTTTAAGATAACCCCACAAAGAAAAATCTAGTGGGGTTAAATCAGCGCTCCGAGGAGGCCACTCAACGTCACCATTTCGTGAAATCATCTTTTTGTAGAACAAGTCGTGCAGCAACTATGATCAAGTGATCTATTTCAGGTTGTTTGGTCCACCTGTCGTCCCATCGTCTCCCTATATGGCCTGCCCATCTGCATTTCAATTCCTTTACACTTTCAATGATGTCATATACTTTCGCTTGTTTTTTGATTCATGTGCAAGTGTTTCTGTCCCGATTTATAATGCCAACCGTACATATTTCCATTCCCCTCTGTGTTACAGGACATTTTTGAACTGATTGTAATGTGAGTGTCCATATTTTATTTCCATATATCATAACTGGCAGGACGCACTAATTAAAGACTTTTCTCTTCAGACAAAGTAGGGGTTTATTCTTAAACACTATGTTGGGCCTGCCAGTCACATTTTACATGACGCTCCCTTTCCGAGCGGTATCGCCCTTCAATGGGGTTTTGGGTCTTATAAAAGGAGTACGATATTATCTGTGAATCTATGATGACTTAAGTTTGCCTCGATGATTTTTATTCCTTTATGTTTCCAATCCAGATCACGGAATAACTTTTCAAGGTAGGGTGAGAAAAGAATAGGCGATATTGAGTTACCCTGCCCCATTCTACATTGGTCTTAACTTCAAGATCATCCATTTGAACGGTCGCTGTAGCTTCATCTTACATATATTCCAATAGTTTACAGAGGCTTTGCCTACCCCTGAACCTTTTCATAGACAATAAAAGCCAAAAACAATGGCACGATGTATTTATTTCGTTTTTTATGGCCTGTTGAAATCCTCCTTATTATTCTTCTAGTTATCTTGGTGACAATTTTATACATTACTGATATTGATAGAAGAGTTACTCGGCGGTAGTTTTTTAGATCCCTATGCTTCTATCTTATGGAGAAGAATCACTTCAGTATTTTTCCATAAATTGGGTATTTTTTATTCCTGTAGGCATTTTGATTACACTTTTGCCAGTATTTTATGCAAAGTTTGACCACTAGCTTTCAGCATTTTAACTGTCCTTTTCAGAAGCCTTATCATTCTTCATCGATTTTATAGCACATGTCACTGTATCGATGCATCCATTTTGTACACAGCTTCTTTATATATATTTCCTTTTTAAAAAGGTCAGCTCAGCTCTCCCTCGCACTTTTAGTCGCCTTTCCTTTAAAACCTTAAATAACATACTGTTAATTTTTGGTATTGTGGCACCTTTCGGACGTCTATTGCGGGTTTTAACAGATCAGTCAATAACGATGGCTAAATTGCATGAATAACACTTTGAATTACTTCCCCATTAACCGTATTCTCCAGATCTGGCTCTCAGCGATTATTTTCTATCTCAGATCTCAAAAAAATGTTGCTGAATGCCGAAACGAAACGAAAAAAGGATATATGAAGGATATTTTGAAGGCAAAGAGAAGCCGTTTTATAAAAAAGGTGTGCAAATGTTACAAAAGCGTAGAAATTATTGTATTGCTCTTCAAGGAAAATTTATTGATGAATAAAGTAAATAATTTAAACAATAAAATAATATAAAGAATAAAGAATAAAGTAAATAAAGTAAACAATTGTAAAAATAAAATAACGTAGTGAAAATTGGCAAAAAAAGTGTGATTTATCACACTTCCACTAATATGTCTGATGTATTGTTTCAGTTCACCATAGTCACAACTCGGATAGTCCGCTATACCCTATTTAAAGAGTGAGTCAGCACATCGACTACATCCAGTGCGGATTCTATTTGATTTGACCCATAGTTTTCTGTTAAGCTCAATGCCTGCAGTATCGCAGTTGTATCTCTCAAATCATTCCCGCTCTTGGTGATTTTCAATGTTTCATTTCAATGATTTTCAATGATCTCTTACTTGGGTATTGCATGTGACAAGCTGTTCAGCATACAGTGGTGGGGGTTGCTTGATCGAAATTTATTTTGACGTAGGATAGGTATATCGTAATGAATGGATAGCTCCAGGTTCTCTTGTATAATGGGGTATTCTCTTAGCAGGGTCTCTGTTCTACGAATCGCAGGTGGGTAGATATTACTTAGTAAGGGAAGCCAGTAGGTAGGAGTTGGTCTGATTGTTCCAGTGATTCCAGCATGGTATTGCTAAGCTTCAAAGTCTCCATTGAAGACTCCCAGGCGTACCACTCAGTTTTTGGATGATATTGTTTCTTGTTTTTATATTCGCAAATGTAGATATGTTTTTTATACGATAGAGTGTGATCGAGCATGATTCCAACATATTTGGGGTAATGGTTATGACGAAGGATGTTATCGTTGAATTGGATCTGGAGTTCAGTCTTAGCTTGCTTGTTGATAAATTGAAACGCATATATTTCAGTCTTACTGACACTGGGCTTTAGTCTCCATTTTTTAAAGTTAAAGTTAAGGGCAACTAAGACCTCTGTGAGTGTTCTCTCCGTCTGAAAAGTTTTTTTGATCTACAAGCAAGGGCGATATCGTATGCATAGCAAAGTTTGTTGAACTAGTATTTGGAAAGTTAGAAATATAAAGACTTAAGAGGAGAGGGGCCAGGAGTGAGCTCTGTGGCAGATCATTATTTAATACCCTTGTTGTACTTTAACTTGCCGTTGTTTTATTTACTATCGCATGGGAAAAATAAAGACAGCAATGCATCGCTTTGCTAGTAACCCGGAGATTAAACGTATTTATAATGTCATATCTTGGGCGCTGCTCCATTCTCAATAGCTTTTTCGCTATTCGATTTTTCGAGTGGTTGTAAAGTGAATGTTTTGAACGATTACAATAGTGAAGATGAATTGAGTGTAATATATGAATAGAAATAATGTTACATTAACATTTTAAGACCGAATTGCCATCAAATATCTTGGACGGCCGATACTGATTCTGCAAATCGAGCAAGTTAATATTACTCAAAAACGAACATACAAACGCACATTCAATAAAACCGTGTATTCGTGGTTATGCGAATGCGAGACAACAAATAAATTTAATTGTTTTCTGTGCATTTTGGCAAGTCAGAAAACCAGTGAGTGCGGGCGATCTTGATCTTGGCTGGATTAATCACGGTGTTAATAACTTGAAACATTTGGACGCAAAGGTGAAATCGCATTCTATTTCACAAAAATATTTGAAAAATGAGCTAGAAATTAGTATGTTGGGGAAGACAGGCATTCGTTCTCAACTCAGTAGTGCACATTGGGACTATTAAAAAGCACAGTAAAACTGTTGATAACAATCGTTATATATTGTCTAAGTTAATTGACGGTATAAAATTCCGTGGGGCATTTGAGTTTGTCTTACGTGGCCATGACGAAACCTACATTTCAGAAAATCCTGGAGTTTTCGGAGGGCTAGTAAATTTGTTGGCCGAAATAGACAGTATTTTAGAAGCTCATTTAAAAGACTTAAAATAAATTATTTCTATTCATCTCCAAACAAATTCACAACGAATTACTGGATTCAATGTTGCATGTTTGTCGCGATTTATTAAAAAAGGAAATACGCACAGCAAAATTTGTTACCATACAGGTCGATGAAACAACCGATACATCTATTCAAATGCAGATGGTTTTTATAATCAGATATATAAAAAATGGGGAAATTTGCCAGATATTCTGGGGCTTCTTAATATAAGCGAGTTAGGAATATACAAAGAACCAAAGAAACTCATAGCCCAAAGTTATGAGGATGCTTCTGTACAGTCGAAGGAGTACCAGCTAAAATTAAAAATATTTATAAGAATGCACATTATATTCACTGCTATGCTCACCAATTAAATCTAACAATTGAAAGATGTTGTACAATAGCAAAAGGTGTAAAGGTGTTTTTTTGCAAATCAGTCTGCATTTCTCGCTTTCTTTTCTCGATCATCCAAAAGGACAACTGTTCTGGACAGCATCGTGAAAAAGCGTCTACCCCGTGCGGCCCCTACCAGATGGAACTTTACGTCTAAATGTGTGAATACTGTTTATATTTACAAATAATAATTGTAAATATGCCTTGAAGAAGTTATGGACACCGAGTCGGATACAAATTCTATTAATCAAACTCAGTTGTTGTTTTTCTTCAATAAAATAATGCCTTATTGCGACATTCTCTTTGATCAACTGCAAAGCAGGCAACTAGATAAAAAGGTCAGAAGAATTTGGTAAATTTGGTTTTTAAGAAACACCAATTCATCAAGAATTTGGTAACAACTTAACTGGTGAAGAATCTACAACGATCATAGAGAATCGCAGAAAGAAACAGAAATTTACTGACATGGGGGACCCCAATCCGAATGTCATGATATACAAGGAAATCTGTGATACCTTAACCATATAGGTTCATGAACGTTTTAGTTTCGATGTATACCTAACTGTTGTAAATTTATTTGAAACTGTAAAATTTGGTGAATATCAAGCCGTCTTTCCAAATGAAGATATTCAAACTGTGTGTAACCTGTTTGCAACCGTAAATTACTTAAAATTTAAAAATTAACTCTCGGTAATGTATGCACTGGACGATTTTATGAAACACAGTGGGGCTGTGCCGCTTTTACAAATGTTTATGCAAAACAATTTAACATCAACATTAAGTGAATCTGTGGAATGGTTAACTGTTTTGTGTACCGTTCCTATGACGACTGTGGAAAGCGAAATATGTTTCTCTACCCTCAAACAAATCAAAATATTTCTAAGAAGCACTATAGGCCAAGAACGGCTGTGCGCGTTAGCAATGTCTATTGAAAAAAAAACTTGTGAAATCAGTTTCAAATTTTAATGAGTCAAATTTTAATAAGTCATCGACCACTTTGCTGTGCAGAAATTTAGGAGGATGGACTTCAACTACAAACAGATTTAATCGTCATGGTTCTATGGTGAGTTTAGCAAAATTTTATCAGTCTGACAGTTACATTCGTTTTTCTACACAGCAAAGTGGGTGTATGATACTAAGAAATGTAAAATTTTTGGTTATGAAGCATTTCTCTATTCCCATTCCAAAATGTGGTTATACGTGCTCTACCTGTTTTTTTCCCCACGAACCGTCGTTGACTTTCACCCAGGCAAACCTGAAAGTATCTATTGCTTGCTATGTTGTTAATAAGAGCTGCAGTTGTTCTCAATTACCTTGAAGAGTGTCCTTCCTCCATACGGTATCGTATGCTGCCGTTAATTTAACGAAGGCCACAGATTTCTTAAGCTTCTTTTGGATACCGGCCTCAAAAAGTTGTCAAAACTAGCACCTGGCCGCAGCAACTTCAATGAGGTTTGAATTCCGCTTGCTCAACTGGATTTTTTTCCAGAATAAAGCCACTAATTCTGTTATAAATACGTCTCTCCAAGAGTTTATATGAGCAGTTGAGCAGGGAAATGGGTCTAAAATTTTGGGGGTGATCTGGTAATTTACCGGTTTTCAGAATAACCACAATTTGTGTTTTTTTGAGTTCATTGGGAAGTGTCCCTGTTTTCAAAATGGTAAAGAATGGGCGAGTCAATCAGTGTTTGGGATTTTCTCCAAGGAGGATTAAAAAATTTTAGCTGTATGTTATCAAACCCAGGTGCTTTACCAGTTTTTATTTATTTTAAGGCAACCTCTAATTCGTATAGAGTGAAGGGTGAGGCAAAATTCGATTCGTTTGGAGACTGAGTTTTTAAATTTGTCAATTCTTTTTTGATTTTGAAGGTATGAAGTTTATCGCTGGATGATCTGAACATTCCCACTATATGGTTAGAAATGTGATTTGGTGGGACACCAGGCTTCTAACCAAACTTACCATATGATCCACCCAGTTTACATAACATGGACCAAGCCTTTCTACTTGAATGTTTGAAATTTATGTTTTCCGTTATCTCAGATCAGCGCACTTTCCTTAAAGCATCGAGACTGTGAAGAAGCTCATCTGCACTATCGCTACCGCCACTTCTGTTATATTTCTTATATAGTTGTTCCCATTGCTCATTCCACCCTGAGACATATTTTTTCTGTATCCACGGGGGACATGTTTCTTAACAGATGCAGAACGTCTCCGGCAAAACGACCGTAGTTTCGAGGTTCCGGCGTAATGAAACCAATATATTTTTCAGGTGGTTGGACAAGCCTTGCCAATTTGCCTTGCGAAAGTTCCATCTAGGCACTGACTTTACCAGTGGGATGGACAGTCCCATATTCAAAATTATGGGCCTATGTTGGCTATGGGGGACGTTTGACATGACTTCTCTCAATGTAGGGATTGGGTGGTCTTTGCTATCATGTGACATAAAACAGAGGTTCGGGTTGTAACCTCTCTATCAAGCAGCTGATCTGAATTAATCCAAATTATTGGTATTCAAAACAAGATTAAAGTTGTTATACTCAGCCCCGTCAACAATAGCTTTACCACAGTCGTTGTTCGTAGATGTTATGGATAAAGATCTCTTCGAGCTTTATTGAGACATTATGAATTTCATTTGCTGTATTTGTAGAAATTAAGTGCGCATGGTCAATGTTAACTTTAACGTAGCTAGCAGCACCATATGCATTATGAAAAGTAGTACCAATAAGCTCATAGCCATGGATCTCTCCTCTTTTACGAATATCTTCCTCATTTAAAGCATGAATTTCTTCGATTAAAATCAGATCAATGTTATTATTCAAAATAAATTTAGATAAATATTCGCTTTTAGCTCGGTTGATTTCTTCTATATTTAACTGACAAACTTGGACTGAAGACCCGAGTTTTTTTAGTCATTTGGCCCTGAAGAGGGCCTTTTACTAATATTTTATCGCCTTTGTTAATCTGCATGTCTATAGCCAGGACGTTCAACAAATGATCTGGTTGCCGAGAGTTGAGTTTTAATATTTTGCGTAAACAGAAACACAAAACACGTGCACTTTGAACGTATATAAAATATTTCGGATTTGACATAACAAACCACGCTCCATATATATTCATAAGAAAAATAAAATACTCTAGTAGACTGACTCCTTTCGGTTAATAGTGCTATCTATGTATCATGTGAGAAATTGTTTGATCAGTCTATGTATAATTTACATGTTCCTCTGAAATGTTTGAGTATTCGCTAACGGGTTCGCTGAAACGTTTTACAATGACATGCAAATAAATTGTGTTTAAGGAATATGTATTAAAATAATTATAATAATAAGAAAAATCTAGCTTAGCTAAAAATATATTTAATATAACATAATATACATAATATATTATCATAATATAGTAACATAATATAGTAATAATATACATATTATAGTAACATGGGCCATTGATGTATTAGAATGAAGTAAAGACGGTCAACGATTATTTAGGTCACATTTGGTTTTTCTAAAAATATCAAGATGTTTTTTAATTATTTCTGGTGAAAAGAAATTACCAAATTGGTCAAGGTCAAGATTTTGATGGAAAGTGTGTTGGTACTCATTAACTATATATAACTATAAAATAGTTTAGATGGATATGAAAACATAACAATTACAAATTCTAAGGAAACTACGAACTGTACTGTATCTTCTTTTTCCTTCCTTTTATTTTAGGTTCGGATCTATTTTTTCCTAACCTAAGTTTCATGAGACTTTCTATAATTTTGATGGCCTACCTATAGATGTATTTGTTTATGGTTTTCCAATTTGAGTCATTTTTGCAATTTGTTTGTTGACTATATATTTGTTTCACGTCCTTCTACGTTTTTATCTACCCTTTAATATATCCTTTACCTTGCATTCTTCTGTATTTGTCGTGTTTGTTTGCCTATCCATCAACGTGTAACTCGAGATTTTTCTCAGTGTCTTTATTTCAAATGATCTTAGCAGTGCTTTTCTTAGTGGTTTTTCTTAGCATGTAATTCATATTTTATATTAATGTTTACCAAAACCTGAATTATAACCTGTTCATTTCTGTTAAACACTATTAATATGGTATATAAAATTTCTATTGGATAATTTATTTGTATTGATTTTACTGTCACCGCTATGTTTAATTAGGTCGAGACAATGCGGAATGCATTAGGAAAATATAGAAAAATTGATATTCTTTTGGCTTTTTATTTTGTTTTCCTATTCTGGAAGTAAATAGACTAGAAGAATCCCAATAAGTATAATTATTATACAATGGTGTTTTAAAAAACTGCGTTTATTATTATAAAAAAATATAATAATATATAAAAAAAATAAAAAGTATATTAATAATCCAGTTTTAAAACTTTGCCTGATCATTGTTGCTTGAGGTTTATTATATGGGATCTTCCAAAAAGGTGTTATTTTTATTTTTTTTAAGTTTTAAATGTTTGCTCCAGTTTTTAAAATTAATTAGAAAATCCAGTAGTTCCAATTAATGATTTTAAAATAACCTTATTCAAAAATCGGTCTGTTACTACTTTACCTGTTGGTTTACCTCTTTGGTTAAATTCTTTTGTCACCATGTTGTCAACCTCGTGTTCCAAAAAATACAGACCAATAATTCATCAGGACCATAAACCACAACAAAGAGTGATTTTTTAAGATATAATCACATTTCGATACAGCAATTTTGTTTGTTTACGTAACCGTTTAATATAAAATGCAACTCATCATTACAGTTAAAAAATAGTTTTTACAGAACCACAATATTTATTATAAAGTTAAACAATTTTATATTTTCTCGATTATCAAGATATCGATATATTTCTCATTAGCCAACAGGAATATGTTACTTAAACAATATTTAAGGTTTACACTTTTAGATTTAGGATACTTTTAAATTAGAAAGGGCGGGCTACGAAAGAGGCAAGCCGAAATTCAGTTCAAGCAGCAGCCAAGAAATATGACATACAATTTTATACTTTGCTAAGACATCACCAAGTATTTGGGTAGGTTTAGACCAGTTTTTACTGAAGATGAAGAAAACTCATTAAAAAATATCTTACAAGAATGTATGATTTATTTTATGGTCTAACATCAAGTGAATAAAAAAAAATTATTGGAGAATTCGCTCAGAAACTGGGCAAAGGAGGTAGGTTTCCAAAAGGATATGTAGGGAAAGACTGGTTATCAGGGTTTCGAAAGAGATATACTTTGATTGTGCTAAGGACTTCTGAACCAACGTCTTCGGCTAGAGCACGAGGATTTAACCGTCCCCTGGTAGAGATATTTTTATGATCGTCTAAAACAATTAATCGACAAATACTCGTTGGATCGTAGCTAAATATACAAAATGGATGAGTCTGCCATCCTCACATCTTCTTACCAAGCCACCAAAAATCTAAATTAGTCCAACGAAAAGGTTGGACTAATCTTCAGTGCAAAACGAGGTGTTTTAACAGTAGTATGCTGTTGTAATGCAGCAGGGTCGTTCCTACCGCCATTTTTCATATTTAAGCGGCAACGATTTGTACCACGCCTTCTTGATGGAGGCATTATATCTGATTCAGGTTGGATTTCTGGGTAAATATTTCTCACTTGATTGGAATTTTTGGTCGAAAAGACATACCCATTAAAACAAAAGAAATTGCTTCTTTTGTTAGACAATCATGAATAACACACATTTTATCCTACGCTTGAATATGCAACGAAATATCATATAATATTTCTATCATTTCCACTACATACTACAAATAAGCTATAACCATTGGATGTTGCGGCATATGGGCCAATCAAAAAGTACTTGCAATGACAAACAAAGAAATTGCAAAACCCAACAAAGCTCATCCAGGGAGAACTATCACTCAATTAGACGTGCCTTCTTTTTTTAACTCCTCTGTTTTGAACCCCGCTTTGGGTGTGTTTGCAATGAATTCCATTAGTAGATTCCGTGTTGCTGGAATATGGCCATATAACAGAAATTTATTTCAAGACTGCGACTTTGTTCCTGCCTCAGTGTCAGATCAACCGCAAATAGAAATTAAGCCTACTTCTGACACAAACAGCCAGTTCATACGGCCGTTCCAACTATCAGTCCCCAATCGTCAGGTCCAGAGGTGGCTCATGTTGTTGGGGCGCCGCCCTTCCAGAATTTATCACACAATTTTTCAGTGCAAAACACCTTATTTTATTTCCGTTCAGTTTCTTTCCTTTAACTCAGTTTAAGATATTATTAAAAATTAAAATCTCCAAATGTAGAAGAACGTCTGTCGACCCATAACACCAAATAATACGGATAAAAATTCTATCCTCTCGTCACAATTTTTACATCGTTGTTCGGACGTTTACCTCCAACGATCGTACGTTACGTCATCTTATCTCATCGTGGGCGTTACATGTTTTGTTGGTTGCCAGAATTCGGAGGTTTAACTGCTTTCTAAAACATGAGATTTGGACGTAGATTCCCTGCGACTGAACGTATAGGTAATTAGTTTTAAACGCTGATTTGACGGGTACGGAGCGTTTGATATATCTGGCATCGCGTATTTCGTTCGCTTCGCGAATACTTGTTTTGATTTGGGATTTGTTACATGTGTACACACTCAGTAGTACTTTTTAAATAAAAATAATCAACTTTTAATAACAAACACGAAGGTGTCTGATTTAAAACAATTAATAATGACTAATTTCATTTTTTGTCGAACTTTTTCGAATTTTTTCTATTGGTTTGCAGTTACAATAAACTGTTTGAATGGTTTACTCTCGGGGAAACAGTAAGTACATACTTATTTATTCCTTTATCTGCACAACAAGCAATAACCCATCCTCCAAATGTCGTTGTAAGTGGTAACAATACAAAATTTTAATGTTTTCCTGTGTAGGGTTTCAATAGCACGAAAAGTAAAAAAAGGAGGAATGGGAAAGGTAAAAAAAATCTTTAGAAGTGCTATTCTTCTACGCCCTCCCACTTTAAAAACCCATGAACCGCCACTGGTCAGGTTATAAGACAACTCCATTTACACCGTCTGATTTCATCTGCGGCCATGGCTACACCAGCTGGTCCCACGACCCTTGCAATTACTAATTTTCAATCAAGATTCCAAGTGCTGTAGGTCAAAAAGTGACACAAGGGAAGAGAAAAAGTCAAAAGGCTGAGATTCTGACTTCTATACCTGTTAAAGTGGATCAAAAACAGAAATTTGTTAAGTCTGAACAGCGTGATGTTAAAAATGTTGGAAAAGAAAATATATTAAGTTCTAGGAATTCGCAAAAACCATCTACATCGAGAATCAATACAAAAAATTAGTATGAAATGCCTCTAAAACCTCTCGTAATTACTAATGCACTTTATGCAAAAAACAGTATGTCCATCCTCCAGCTGAAGACTGGATACAATGTTCCGAGTGCAAGGACTGGACTCATGAAGCATGTTCTTCTTATCTTGGAACATATTTTTGTGATGACTGTCAAGATCAATAAAGTTCGGCATCTTCCTGAAGCATCATGCTCGATAGGGAAGGACAAGACGAATTAAACCAAAGATCTTATTTGTTGATTTCGTGTTACGATTATGATGAAAATTATTGATATTTATATGATATTTATTTGAAAGTATATGAATGGTTGATTTTATGAAAAATAAAAGCGATTTTAAATCTCAATGAAAAGTTTTTTTGAAGTGAAACTTCTTAGGAGGGAATTCGATAATCGATAATTGGACGAGAATTGAGAGTGAAATTTCAAGGACGCGTCAGGTTTAAGCACATTTTGTTACATGAGAGAGAGAGAAGAAAGATATAAGGTAGAGAGAAAGAGAGCCATACATTCCGACGCCACGGGAGTGGAGCAAAAGAGAGCGACGTATACACAACGATACGAAGCGATAGAATAAGGTAGTGTCGCGCATGTGCGCCTTGTAGATGTACGCGTCAGTTGTTATATATGAACAGCTGAGATACCACGAGCGTTATGTAATTAATATTTATCATTGTGTTTTTGAGAAGTTTTTTTTTCATTATTGAAGTTAAGTGAACCATCTTGCCCTTTCTTTTTCTATGTTCCAGCAGGATATTCTAGAGAAATTATGTGTTCAGGGAAAAATTAACGGTAAGCGAAAAGGAAGACGATCACGAAATATATACATTGATCAATTTAAGACCCTCACCAACTTATCAGTTACTTGACAGCACGCCATCTACTGTGTCATCTTTGACATATCATCCGTAATTTAGTAATACTTACGTTATCTATGTGCCTGGCCGAGAACTTGTTGAACGATCCTCGTACAAAGTTTTATATATTAAAAGGAAGTACAGTACCGTATCCTTTACCAATATTAATAAAAGAATTGCTTTTAATTATAGCAAGGATTCCTTTTTTTATTACTTAGTGGCATCTTGTCAAAAAATGATGCGTTTGGATGGCTTGAACGAAGATTTAATGACATTCTTAAACATCCAGGAATTTGCTATTATATTAATGTATGCGGGATCGATTTTCTCAGTTTTTGTTACTTTTCTACCTTTTTCTCTGCGGTGTAAGTGAAATTTTATTGCATAAGTTTCATAACTTTACACCCATCCTGTCACTGTTTTTTTTTGTTATTTTTTATAACTCACCTGTCATTTTTTATAACTCACATTCATTTATGTTGTAAGTTAAATGTCAACATTGGACGAGATAAACCCCAACATCTGATAATAATTTCTTTGTATAATGAATAGTAATGAATCAGTCTCGATTATTTTTACGCTTAGTAATTGGATACATAAATAAGCTGATACACATGAGATAATGTGTTTCTTTCTTTGCTGGTGCTGAAGAAATTCGCTAATAACTCTGAAAGTTAATGTTATAAAACACATGGTTTTATAGTCATTAATTATAATTGAACAATAACTAAATTTGTCAATTCAATGCCTTCAAAAAAGTTTATTAAAAGAGTTCATTATTTAAACGGAAGCATGCCAAATGAAAATAATAAACAGGTTAAGTTGTCTTGGTCTCGAATTGGCCATTGTTTGTCTATGGGAAAATTTTTTCGTATGCATGTCCATAGTAGTAACTCAATTCCGGCTTTTTATCTAGCAAACTTAAAATAGATCGTGAGACTAACGGCTAGCTAAGAATAAAAAATTACAACACTGTTTTTTTATTAATATTTGATATCGCCCTCAAATGTTTATGATAATAATTTTTGAATGGCTTTGCCAATATTAATCTTTATCTGCTCAATAATTTGAGCTAATAAAGATATATTGATAAACAAAGATCCTTACAACAAAGAAATTCCTTAAGTGGAAAGAATTCTCAGTTTTGATCGCGAAAGTTCTGAATCAAATCGTAAAACTTTTTTTGTATTAAAAAGTGTCCTATTATATAAACTTCGAGTTATGCATCTAAGCCAAACTGTAATAAGATGGTTTTGGAGTGTTTTTCAAGGATAGCATACGATTTTCTCTGGATTGCCCAAATTAAATTTTTTTTTGTCAAACAGAAGCAAAACATTGTCTCAGATTTTTCATTGTTTTCAAATTTCTTGTATAATGTTTTACTAGGTCGCTCAAATATCTTGAGAACGGTTTGAGATTTCTTAATGAAATTTTGTACACACACATCAGGAAATGTTTGCCACTTTTTGGGTATATTTTACTTTTTTGTTCTTGTATTGCATATTGTTCTTGTATTGCATATTTGAAATCCCAGACTAACTTGATTTTTTAAAATGATAAGAGTACTTGAATTTGGCATTGTCGGAAAGAGCATTTTTTTCTGAATTCACCGATGTAAATACTGTATGGTTTTTTAATAGATTTAAAAAAAAATGGTTAAAATGTGTTTCGGACTATTTTAGGCTAAATATATTTTTATTTTGTAAACTATGAAACTATATATGAGAGATGAAGTATTTAATTACCTTTTATATCTGCTAACGTCTATTTGTAAATTTCAATTTTTATATGGAATTAATATGTATTTAACTGAGAGAGAATGAATTGAAACACTAACAATTGTTTGTCGTTTAAGTTTGTCGAGTATTTAATAAAGTATATCCGAATAAATAAATCACTAAGTAAACAGCTTTAAAAATGGTGAAAAGATTCAATCATACAGGCAGCATTAAAAGTTGTCCAAAGTTAGGAAGACAAAAACAAAAACTAATGACGAAAATTTGTTGAATGTTTTAATTGATGTAGTAGATAATGGTAAGGTTTCTGTGCAACAATTAGTCTTAAATCATAACATGCGTAGGCGCTCAGTTCATAAAACATATAAAAAATATTCTTATCGTTACAAAATGCAATTACTACAAGAATTAAGTGAAGAAGATACTGCGCTGATGCTAATCTACACTTGATGGAGCAGGTTTATATACAGTATCCTCAAAAATTAAATGTTTAAATGAGATTTAGTGGCAAGAATACTAAAGGACCTTTTTCATTGATGGCAACTTGACAGCAGATAAGTATTTAGATTTATTGGAAGAAAATATCATCCTTTAACATTTGCGTCTGTTTTCAAATTTAATTAACCAAAACCAGGAAATATGGTTACAACAGGATGGTGTACCAGCACACTATGGCATTAACGTTAGAACTTTTCTTAACAGTACTTTCCCAAACCGATGGATCGGTAGACGAAAAGCTATTGAATGGCCGACAAGATCACCAGACTTGGCACAACCCGACATTTTTGTGTGCTATTTAAAAAATCGGTTTTACGATAATAGGCCAGAAATCCTCGAAGATTATAAATTACGAACTCAACAAAAAATTGCCGATATACCTTTTATCTAGTGGGAAAACGCAATTCAAGGCTTTGTTCAACCTATCCCTTACTGCAATTTAATGGTGGATACTTTGAACACGTTTTGTAAATAGTTCTTCTAGATAAAAGAGACCGAAACAGTTTTTAGTCATTTTTTAAAGTTTGTTTTAAAAAATACATACAATATTTACCTCGTTTAATTCAGAAAAAATGCTCTTTCCAACAATACCAAATTCAAGTACTGTTGTCACTAAAAAAATCCAGTTAGTGTTGGATTTCAAATATGTGACAAGAAAAAAAAAAGAAAATATATACAAAAAGTGACAAACATTTCCTAATGTCTGCGTATAAAATTTCATTAAGAAATCTCAAAGTGTTCTCGAGATATTTAACCATTTCGATATATAATAGCGACCGTATATTTATATTTCACATGTAATTTCTTAATATTGAAAACATTTTATACTATTTGAATATATAATTCTTATAAATTATATTTCATTTTAGTAAGTATTTTATTATGGAATATTGAGATAAGAAAAAATAATACTTCATGAATATAAAAGACAATGACGTAAATATAATAGTGGAGGAGGTCAATATAACGGAGAGATAGACGATATGTCTGTTCAATCCAGAGGATGCGGCCGTACACCACGCTCCAGGAAATCACAATTCCTGGTTCCCAGTGGAAACACTGGACCCATAAGCTTATAAGCAACCACAACTCGTGCAAGTAATAATAATGATACACTAGGTGGTAACCAATCCACACGTCGACAGACGGCAACTGGGTGTTCACGATCTCAAAATAAAAATCTGTTTCACGATCTCAAAATAAGTCGGAGCTTTCCGGCAAATTTCCACATAAAACACCTATATATATTGGCACCTCCGACGTCAACACGCTGACCCAACCAGGAAAACTTCACAACCTAACTTGATAACCGAATTTGACAGGCAAAAGATACTTGTGCTTGAAAAGACAAGAAATACTCATCACTGATGAGGACACGGTAGACTATGGGAACTATCGCATATTCAAAACCAGGACAGACAAACGAGTCGCCAGGGGCGCTCCTCTTCTGGGCATGGTCTTTGTGGTGCATAAAGGGATAGTTAACTCTATTAAGGAAATCTCGCCCATAAACAATAGACTAATGAAAATCCGAAAATCCGAAAATCCGAGAATCCGAAAATCCGAAAATGTACATGCCCCCACAAACGGAGACAACAAAAAAAACCCCAAGTCTACAGAGAAATTCTGGGCAACACTAGAGAACGTAATGGCAAAGGTCCCAAAGGATGACGTCAAAATTTTACTGGGCGACTTTAACGCACAAATTGGTAGAGAAAAAATCCATCAGAAAACAGTAGGCAAATTCCCCGGTCACAAATTTACCAATAAGAACGGCACAAGAGTCATCGAACTATGCCAACAGAATAATCTTAAGATCATCTCAAAATCTCTAAGAAAATCTCCACGAAAACAGACTACGTTGAGATCTCATACCCACAACAAAGAGAGATCCAAGATGTCCAAGTCCGCAGCGGCGCGAACAGCCCGAAGGACAATTCATCACAAGAAAGCACATCTACAGAAATTCGACACAAAAAAGATCAAGGAATCCAACATAACAGAAGAATGGGAAAAGGAACAGGCAGATTCATGGAACAAATTCCACAAAAAAAATACACAAAAAGCACAGGAACTGATCCCATTGAAAAAGAACACAATACACCCTAGGTGGGACTCGGAATGCGAAAGTGCATTGCAGCGACGCAAACGAGCATTTTAGGAGTACGACACTAAAAAATCTCCAGAAAGTCAACAGCTTTTTGACGTGCCTAGAAAACAGACCGCGAAGGTTATCCGGCAAGCTAAGAGGAATTACATGAAGGAACAACTAGACTCTATAGAGGAGAATTTCCGCAATTATAACACGAGAGACTTTTATAGGACTTTTGCAAGAGAAATCCGTGGATACACACCATAAAATCTTTGCTTCAGAAAGCGGAATGGGAGATTAGCGCTAACCAATCAGGAGAATTGTCAGGAGCTGGCACACTATTTCTCTGATCTCTTCAATTGCCCTGAACGCGAGACAAGATTCCCCAAGGAAAATTGTATCCATACCCACTCAGAATCACCACCACCAACACAGGAAGAAGTCCCCAGGCACATACGCAAACTAAAGAATAACAGGTTATCTGGGGAAGATGATATCACCGCGGAACTATTGAAAAACCTCGGACCAAATTCACTGCAGGAACTTACGCAAATTATTACGAACATTTGGCAAACAGAATAATTATCAGATGAATGGAAATGTGCTCTTATCCACCCGCTGCACAAGAAGGGAGACAGAACAGATATGAACAACTACAACTAATCTCCTTGCTATAAGTCACTTACAAAATCCTCTCAGCATGCCTTCTCCAGAGAACACAAGAACAATTAGAACACAAAATTGGTGAGTACCAGGCAGACTTTCGCCCTGGTCGCTCATGCACTGAATAAATATTTAACCTAAAAACTATACTGAAATACAAAGCTATTAGGAATGTCCCAATTATCTGCACGTTCGTGGACTTCAAGAAAGCATACGACAGCATCGACCGAAAATCTTTGTTCAACATCCTAGAACAACAAGGACTCGACCCCAAAACACTACGATTGATCAAGCAGACACTGACTCACACAACCTCTAAAGTCAAATTTATGGGAGAAATTTCCGAACCCTTCCTGATTAAAATTGAAGTACGCCAAGGATATGGGTTATCCCCAATCCTCTTCAACCTGGTTCTGGTAAAAGTCATAAGGGAATGGGAAAAAGAACTGAAAAATCAAGGACACTGGAAACCAATACGACTCGGACGATCCCAAAACAACATAGAAATATCATGCCTGGCCTTCGCAGACGACCTAGCAATACTCGCACACAACAAAAAAGGGCAACCAAACAGATCGAAGTCCTCAAGGAATGTGCAGAGAAAGTTGGCCTCCAAATCTCCTTTCAAAAAACCGAATTCTTCTGCTTAAAATTAGATGTTCAAAATTTGAACACCAAATACAGCAAAATAATTCACATAAAAATCACTCACTTCAAATACCTGGGCGAGATCCTCGAACCCACAGGACGGGAGAAGATAGCATAGAAGACTCGATTACAGAAGATGATGAGGGTATACGGCAAGAACACAATATCTATAATGAGAAATGCCTATCCACACACGCAAAAATAAGATACTACAACACAGTAATCAAACCAGAGGTACTATACGCAATGGAGACACTTACACTTCTTACAAAAAGCGGCATAGACAACATACTAAAAGAAGAACGTAAAATTATGAGGAAAACCCGTCATAATTCCCATCGACAAAACTCACCAACAGAATTCTTACATATATACAAGGAGTCAAGTCAACAGTACCATAGATCACACAAATCAGAGTTGATCTGGGAAAGGCACAAATGGGTCCGACAGAGATTGAGGATAGAAGAACGTGCAGAAACAAAATACATATGTGGAACGTTGCATCAGAGAGCGAAGTTTCGAGGAGATCAGGAACAACGTGAACGGAGGAGAGAAAGAGAATCCACGGAGAAAGGATGAGAGAAGTGTTGAGGATCAGAAAGAACACTCGGAAAATGAGTCAGAATGCTTTGCGTGATAAAACCGGGTCTATACGCACCATATATATATATATATATATATATATATATATATATATATATATATATATATATATATATACCACATCTCGGTGTTGCATTCGCTGTCTCAGAAACTATTCTTGGTTCGTTTAACTAATGTCCAGCCAGTAAATAATCGACTTATGACACTATCTCTCAAGTTTGCTAACAAAAACTATACATTAATGTATATGCACACCTCCCAGTTAACGAAGAAAATAAATCTAATCCTGAAAAAGTAAATAAGTCCTGGGAAATTCTGGAAAAGACTATTTCTAAAATTTCCTCTAACCATGTAAAAATGCTATTAGGTGATTTCAATGCCCAATTAAGGAAAGAAAGTACAGAAAAACAGTCGGCAGTTTACCCGCTCATAAATGGACTAACCATAATTGCAGAAGATTGGTTGAACTATGTTCACGGTTTAATCTAAAAGTAATGTTTACCCATTTTAAGAAGAAAATAACAAAACAAAATACCTGGAGATCCCCAAACACGTACATGGATGAATTTCAAATTGACCATGTCGGTTTTGTTCCCCAATTACAAAGAGATTTTGAATGTTCAAGTCAGGAAAGAAGGTAATATAGAAAAGGATCACTATTTGACTAGAATCAAACTTAGCTTAAAACCTCGAAAACTTATTCAAAAGAGACTGCTAATACCAAATTTTCACACTACGAAAATAAAACCAACCCTAACAGAAGAGCTTGATAAAGAACCAGCACAGAACTGGTAAGAATTGAAACAAAAAATTATTAAAACAGCCTTGAAGTTGGCCCCTTTACAAAAACGTAAAAAACATCCGTGGTTGGATGAAGTTTGCGAGTAAGCAGTATTAAGCCGAAGTAAAGCATTCAAATAGTGGAACAGTAAAAAAACAACAATAAATTATGACATCTTTTTAGAAGTAAGAAAAGAAACATCGAAGCTAATCAGATAAACTAAAAGAAAATATGAAAACAATCAATTTAATGAAATAGAAAAAGATTTCCAAAAAAATGACACCCGAAATTTGTACAAAACATTTAAAACTAAATTAATAGGTTATCAACCCCAAAGTCTTTGCCAAAAGGAAAATGGACAATTAGCTTTAAATAACCAAGACAATTGCAAAGAAATTGCGAAATATTTTGAATAACTACTAAACTGCCCTGAGCTTTTAAATAGATTACCACTTTAAACCTTAAACAAACAAACCCAAATTCATTACCACCGAATGAAGATGAAATAATTAGGCAAATCAAGCGACTTAAAAATAACAAAGCTTCTGGTGAAGATGGAATCACTGCTGGACTTTTGAAATCCGCTGGCCCAGGTACAATCAAGGAAATAACCAACATTCTACAAGAAGTTTGGCGAACCGAACCGGATGCCGGAAGATTGGAAACATGCTCTAATCCATCTACTACATAAGAAAGGAGATATAATGGATATAAACAACTACAGAGGGATATTTCTTCTCACAGTTTGTTGCAAGATTCTATCTCAATGTCTACTAGACAGAGCACAGGGTCAGTTAGAGCCTAAAATTGGTGAATATCAAACAGGTTTTCGACCGGGCAGATCCTGCCCTGAACAGATCCTGAATCTAAAGTTGATCTTAAGACATCAAAAACTGTACTATAAAAATCTCGTCTGTACATTTGTGTATTTCAAGAAAGCTTATGATTATATTGACCGGGAATCTTTATTCCAAATCTTGAAAGAACAAGTACTAGTTCTGAAAACGCTGGCAATTATTAAAGCAACACTAGCTAACACAAGGTCAAAAGCTAAATTCAAGGGTGATATCTCAGAGTCCTTCAAAATTAAAACTGGAGTGAGACCAGGGGATGGACGCTCGCCACTTTTATTTAACTGTGTTCTAAAAAAAGTAATACAGGAGTGGCGTGAAAAAAAGTCGGCCTTGAATATTGACCACTCCATTAAACTGGGGAGAACTAACATCAGAATTGATTGTCTGGCGTTTGCTGATGATCTAGCAATTCTGGCTCAAGATGTATTAACGACACAAAAACAGATTGAAATCCTAAAGACAAGCAGACAGCAGAAAAAGGTAGGACTTCAAATTTCCTTTGAAAAGACACAATTCATGACCTGCAACAGACTAAGAACACCAACTCGAAAAACAAAACATGGTAACATCAGACGAGTCTCTCAATTCAAATATTTGGGTGAAATAATCATGGAAAACGGGTTGGAAAAAGCGGCCAATAAGGGTAGATGTCAAAAAATAGAAACTGCATTGGGACTTAGGCCAAACATTTACACAAAACTGAGACATTACAACACAGTTATTAAGCCAGAATATCTATATGAGGCAGAAACGCTCATTTTGAATAGGAATGGAGATATCGAGGAGATTGAAAAGAAGGAATGAAAAATCATAAGAAAATTCTTAGGCCCCATACAAATAAATAGCACAACATTCATTCGAGAAAACCAAGATATCGAACAATATACAGATATACATAGCAATACGAGAAAAAGAAGACTTAAGTTTTGCGGACACATAAAACGGATGAATCCGAGTAGGCTAACTAGACAAATAGTCGAATTTTCTGAAAATAGGAGTGGATTTAGAGTAGAAATTATTAAATGGATTGCTGCAATTAAAGAGGTCCTAAGTTCAGCAAATATTACACAAAGTGAAATTAAGGATAGAGGCTGTTTCAGACACAAGGTTAACGTTTGGGAGGTTGGCCAGAGAGAAAAATGTAGGAAGACTGGAGCAACTTGATCTGACGAAAGGAAAAAAGCTCATAGCGAAAGAATGAAATCAGTATGGGCGCAAAGAAAGGCTATTCCTATATATTCAATCGAAAAACTAAACGAAGTCATTACATAGCGAAAATAAAGCTGAGAAAAGTAGTAGGTGTCGAAATTATTCGCGAAATGTATAAATGCTTCAACGCGATGGGAAAAGAAGCTCTTGAGAAGCTATTAAATGAAACTTTCAAAAAAATACTATACCAAAATAATGGAATACAATAATATAACATACAATAATGAAAGGCTTACAGAAAATAGAACAAAAGTAAAGTTGGAAAGCATACTCGAAGAAATATATTCCGAATCCGAATTCAGAAAAGGAAGGCCCTACGATTTATACCAAAACAGACAGTAGAATAGAATATATTGTAGACAGTAGAATAGAATATATATTGGAAAGTTTAGAAAGAAAGGAAATGGATGAAACCATAATTACAATAATAAAGACAGATGAAATATATTCAGAATAAAATGTGTATAATTTGAAGTTGTTATGGCTAGCTATTACATGTTCTATTTATCAATTTTGGTATTTAATTATATTCCAACTGACTAAAACTTCGAATCAATCATTCGGTTGTGTGATAGGCGGTCATAATAAACGACTTCGTTCCGATGTTACAAAACAGTCCTATCAGTTTTTATGACGGATGTCAGTTTTAACATGTTATTAAGTGAATGATAAGCTTGTTGTAACTAATCCATATTTCTTCGCAAGTATTGATTTGATTAAAGAGGAAATTGTTTTCTTTAGAAGTTAACAGCTATTCCTAGTGGTCACCAATAGTTTTAGAATGAACTGAAAATTATCTATTGTTTTAAAGAAAAATATTTATGAATTTTATACGCATTTAAAATATTTGTTTTGAGTTTTGTAGTGATGTGTTAACGACACGCGTCAGAATAGGTCAGCGAAATTTTGTTTCAGTGTTTTTACTACTCAAAATCTATCACATTATAGTCAAATAAATTATATTGATTGTTGCAAATTAAGAATATCGTTGTTCGTAAGATTGCCGAGAGTTTAATTTCACCAAAAGTAATAATTGGTAATTGATATGAAGCATTACTGTTGTAGTATGAGATTTAGTCGAGCTTGAAGATGCGGCTAAAAGACGAAATTTGGATTACATAACAGACTGCATTTAACCTTTCTTTAGTGATTATTAGGAGTGACCAGCTTCCCAAGCATAACACATTGGTCAATAAGTCCCTGGTGTGACATATAGATGGCATCATCATGTGCGAAAATTTCTTGACAAACTGTCTACTGGTTTTCGAATTGTTTTAAGTATGCTACGAAGTACGAAGTGATGTTACTTTTGATATTTTCAGAACAATAGAGAAAAAAATTCGTGTGTTGATTAAACATTGCTTTCTGATGAACAAAAATACCGCTGAAGCACAATAATGGTTTGATAAATATTACTCGGACTCGGCCCCATGAAAATCAACCATCATTGATTGGTATACTGAATTCAAACGTGGCCGTATAAGCACCGATGATGCTGAACACAGTACATGCCAAATGAGGTGATACTAGAAAAAATTCACAAAATTATTTCGCAAAACAGTAAAATAAAGTTGCAGGAGATAGCTGATATCATGAGTATATATGAAGAAAGTGTTTACACCATTTTGCACGAACATTTGTATGCGTAAATTGCTACCGAAATGGGTACCGCGTTTGCTCAAAAACAAAAACGTATTGATGATTCTGAGCAATGTTTGTAGATTTTTAAGCGAAATATAAAGGATTTTTTATGAGGTATGTGACAATGTATAAAACATTGATCGATCACTACACTCCGGAATCAAATTGCCAGTCAGCTGAGTGGACAGCAGCCGATGAAAGCCATCTAAACCGACTAAAAGCACAATCATCGTCAGGCAAGGTTATGGCCTCTGTATTTTGCGATGCGCATGGAATTTTGTTTACCGATTATCTCGAGAAAGGTAAAACCATCAATAGCGAATATTATATAGCGTTATTGGTGTGTTTCAAGGATGCGATCGCAAAACAGGCTCCAAATGAACAAAAAGGTGCTGTCATGCTGCCATGTCATAAATCGTTAGCATCGAAGGCTAAAATGCATGAATTGTAGTTCGAATTCTTCTGCTTCTTCATCCACCGTATTATCCAGATTTGATCCTCAGTGACTATTTTCTGTTCTCAGGCCTCAAAAAAATACTTGCTGGGAAGAATGAAGCTCCAATGAAGAGGTAAAACTTATCGACGCGCGTTTCGCTGACCATGTTGGCAGTATTAGGAGGTGTTTCAATCTATGGATGATTGAATCTTGAAAATGATTAATTTTTTTAGATTGAGTCGCTAAATAAAGTACTTTTGGTGTTTAGTGGAAAATTTCTTTAATTTTAGTATTCTACACCGAAGTATCCAATAGAAGAATTGAGGCGGATATGTATTTTGGGTAGTTCACTTTTTTGTTCCCCAGCATTTGTTAATAACATCTTTATGCAGCGAGCTATCAACAGGTTATGTCTAAAATTTTCTGAAGTACCCTTGGGCGTTGGGGTAATTTTCTTACCTTTTTCTTAATCACGTTCAATCCATTAAATCCACATACAATCCATTCAGCTGACAACAAATTTCGCGTACTTACGCGCTCTTGGTATTGTATGTTGCAAAAACGGAACCTAAACATTAAAGAAACATTGCAAAAAAGCGCTCAAAACTCATTTCATTGAATCAGGCTTTATACACCAAAAACTACATATTTTTTTATTAAATACTAATCGTTTACTCCTTATATGAGGGTTGTCAGCTGGGGTCGCGAGGAACGCTTTAACGCACGATTCGGTAGCACTGGCATGTAGCTTAGTTTTTCTCCTACAGATCGCCACCACTACGAGCTGTCTGCGATGCTCAATCTTTGTTTTGCAGCTGTTAGCGATGGAATTTCCACTTGCCGCTACAACCAGATGTGAGTTGTGTTCTGTAATTCGTTTTTGTGTGCCAGATGCACCACGCCAGGGGCACTATGTTCATGATGAACAGCATGCCGGACGGTCATCGGTTTTGGACGAAACGATTGCAAAAGTGGAGAGGGTAATGCTTGAAGATCTATGGGTGACGATTCGGGATCTGTGCGAATTGGTCCATAATGTTAAAATTAGGGATCAATTCGCTGATCATCAAATCATCAACCTGTAAGTCATCAGAATCTCAAGACCGACGAGTAGTTGAAAGAAGAGACCATACTCTGCGCGCTATGGTGCGAGAGCTCTATGATACGGTATACGAAAAATGCTATACCGCATGCAAACATTCATCGATTGCAACGGGGGCTATGTAGAAAAATAGTAGAAGTCTAGGCTTTCCAATGCTGTATATTTCATTGAAAATAAATGTGATTTTCTTTGTGAAAAAAAAAATTGGAGACCTTGTTGTATGGACAACCCTCGGAGAATTTGTTTTACTAAAATTATAGATTATTAACACTTAATTGTGGGTATCGTAGCCAATCCTGAAACTGTCATAATTTTAAAAGAATGATTACACGGGCCTACAAGAAAACCATTTTTTTTTGGTGTTTAGGATTTTAAAACTGATTTTAGCTACATTTTGGACGCTAAATCTAAATACGAAATCAGTTTTTTATCTGCTCTATCTGCTCTACTTTTTTAGATACATCTACATATCTATCAATGTTTTTTTCAATTCAATATATTTAAGTATACACCCAGTATACCCACCAAATGTACACAAAATAACTTTGCTTTTTGTGCTTCTGGAATAGCAGAGACAAAAAACACCTCTGGGTTAGAAAAGAGTGGCCAAAATAAAATGCCTTAGTTGAGTATGAAAAAAACTAAAGCAGGAAAATTTGACGGTCCATAAATAAGACAACTTATTAAGGATTCTGCTTTCGTAAATTCGATGAATGAGGCTGAGCGAAAAGCCCGGACTTCATTTGTTGCCGTTGTTGGGAATTATCTGGGCAAATGCAAAGCTGAAAACTATGTTAACTGGTAAACAAGATGCTTAACAGTTTCAGATTCCTTGGGCGAACCATGAGTATTAAGGTGCACTATTTACACAGCCACTTAGATCATTTTCCATTAAATTTGGGAGGAACTAGTGAGGAATAAGGTGAAATATTTTACTAGGCTATTAACATTACGAAGGACCGCTACCAAGGAAGATGGAATACGCACATGATGGCAGATTACTGATGGAGTTTTAAAAGGGACTGATCCAAAATACACTCAAGAATGTAACGAAAAAGAAGCTTCTGAAATGTTCAGTGACTAGTTGGTTTCATCGATGATTTATTCCTCTTTTTTTATATATAATAATATTTGTATAATATAATAATAAAAGTTTCGTGTGTAGTTTTTTTATTTGATCCATGGATTTAACTTAAAGTAGTGTAATGTATATTTCACAAAAATGTTACATCTTAGAAATTTGAGCTCCTACGCAAAAATGAATGTAATATTTGAATGCAGGGCATCTAATTCATATGAAATCAGCTTCAATTAGCTCGGCACCAAAACAACTGTTAGCCTGTGTTATTAATCAACAGAAGTTGAGTGAATAGGTCTAAATATGTATATATATATATATATATATATATATATATATATATATATATATATATATATATATATATATATATATATATAAAATATACCTACTTTTTTAAGTTTTAATAGAATTTATAAGAATTAATTTATTCTAGTGTTTTTATAACATTTACTAGACTATATTTTAAAATGAAATGAGCTCGGCTCAAAGATAAAAGGTGGAAAAACGCCAATATTACTCCATAAGAAAGATATTTGAGGCGTATCGGAAACATCTACTGACCCATAACCGTTAAAATCATTTAAATTTCAAAATTTGGTTTTGCAACAAATTGAAGCTCTGTTGTTGCCAAAATTATTTTTGAAAGTCACAAAAGTGTTATTTATGATTTTACTACGGATTAGGAATTTAAAATTTTACGTTGGCTGATTTTCCGTGAAGATAACATAAACAACACAAACACGCCAGATGTAATAGCGAAAATAAACGGAATAAAATATTAAAAACAGGATATATCTATGTTTTGGTTATTAATTTTCATTTTGGCAGAAACTTCTCTGTATTGAGTTGCACGTGATACAATTTGGTGATCGTTAGTAAAAACATGGAGCAGTTGGAAAATCCACGTTAATATAAATTATGGATGATATTTTAAATTTAACGAATAAACTTTGAAAATGTTCTTATTATGTGTTGTTTTGTTTATAAATATCAATAGCAAATAAAAGTTAGGTTTCAGTTCTTATGCAGTAACTTTTAATGAACTTTATAAAATGAGGAAGATAATTGCTTGAGTATGTTATATGTTACTTTCTTGCTGTCACTATGTAATGTTGAGAATAAAAATTTGGTGAATCGACAATTTTCTAAAAAGCAAATATTTGTAGGCCTTTAGGACGTTGTGGCATAATCCCTTTGGATTATTAGGTTACTTGAAATTATTGGTGACAGTAAAGAAACTACGAATACTTAATACTGGAATTGAATACTAAACGTGAAATGAAATTCAAGAAATTAAGTTTCGTTTATAAAGGGTGTTTGAAAAGTTCTTGGCTTGATAAAGAAGGAACAACATTTTTGAGATCTTGCAACTCAACACTTTTAGATCAATGATGTTCCAACAAAATATGCGGTTGTCTCAGCTTTGCGGTTGCCTCATTCACTCGAAGTTAATCCGACAAATACAGCGCATATAGTAGCACTTCGAAGCGTAGGTTATGGAGTTTTGTTGCAATAAAACGAGACATGTGTGCAGGCGCATTATCGTGGTGAATGAACACTTTCTTTTTGTCTAGTCCAATATTTAGTCTCAATACCATCTTTTAATTGATTCAGTAATGAAACCTAATATACCTCGTTGATTGTCCTGCCTTTTGCCAAGGAGTTTATGAGTGCCACACTACGAGAATTCCCTTTTCCTGCTGTTAGAACCATTCTAGCTGTCTTTGTCACAATGTTCTCTGTTTTCACCCACGTGTAAGTAAGATTCGAATAAACACTGTTGAGAAGTATCTTGGATAGGTGGAAAAATTTGGTTGTTAACAAACCAGGTAGTCATTGAGTATAAACTTGTTCCATATATGTATTAACTTAAACATCATGAAAAATATAGTGTACAAGATTTACAATGTCAGCAACCGACGATTATTTTATAATATATTGTGGATTTTTGTGATGGTATGCGATTCGTGACGATGATGGCCGTTGTGGTTTTTGGATGTTCCGATCATTCATCATCTTCGGTAGATATACGACTATCACGTTTAATTCAGCAGTCAACTTTTACCGTCGAAAACGAAAGGGAGGGTTTTTCATTAAAGTGAAATCAATTGTTTTTAATTTTGTTGACGTGCATTTCCCTAAGCATGTTAGAATTATCAGTAAATGTTTTATGTTAGTCATCAATTCCAAGTAGAACTGTTTTACATCAGATATTTCAATTTTAGAATTGATCTATATCCGTAGGGGTTAAAGCCCATAAAAAAGTACTTTGTAACAGCTCGAACTTATCTATCTTCAGAAAATGTCAAAACTTGTTTACTTTATTCGATCGTTATAATACGTCGGCATCTCAGTATGTCATCTAACGAATTATACTTGAGAAATATCATAGTCATTTGGTCATAGTAAATTATTAAAGGATTTATAGATTCTTGAATGATTGATGATTATGATTGAGTTTAGTTGAGCGGTTTTCGGAGATTCATCACGTATCGGTTGTTTATATAGTTCATTTTTGTGAAAAGTTAAATCTATTTATTATAATTAGTTTCTTTTGTGCCACCTTATAGTTTTTCCTTCATTTGGCATTGGGCATACTGCATATAAACCTATTGATGATTTATGTGTTTTTATTAGTAGTTTCAAGCTATTCCGCAGTTTTTCTTGACGCTTTATTGAAAGTGTTTAATTACCTTTTTTAACGAATCTATTGAGTGATAGACCAAGGTGAACATTTTAAAGTTGTTTTGAAGCGTTGATGTTCGTTTTAGAGAATTACCACACAACGAAAACTACGACTAATATAATTTGTTCAGAATATTTCTGGCCCTTTTATGCAATAAATAGTTTTCTAATAAGAGTGTCATAACTTTCAAACGTAATAGCGGCAACACTGTTTGAAATGTAAATCTCTCTTATGGACAGTATATTGTGGTGTTCAGTATATTGTGTCAATTCATCATATTAAGAGACACTATACGCAAATTGGGCTCTAGAGCAGTTGGAAGGTGACCTCCATTTTGGGGAAAGATATTATTTTCTGATGAAGCGCACTTCTGACTTAATGGTTGTGAATAAACATAATTACTGGGTTTAGGCCGATGGACATCCTCACGTAATTCAGGAGTTGAGTTATGAGGAAGATAATAGAAATCGTGTTAGTGTTAATGGTAAGGAATATCTTTGGCCTGAACTAATAAATATGGATATAAACAATATTTTCTTTCAATAAACATCCATCCGACATATCTCCAGTTAATCGATTTATTGCAGGAAAGGTTTCTTGGTAGTATACATTCAATTCATCATTGAAAATATACTACGCAATATTGGAGAAACTGTAATCAAACGATTTATTTGATTTATTTGATTTATTTGACATTTGAACGACAGTATTGTCAAACATAATGTCATTATTTGTTCTTCAGGATAAAATAAAAATTACCGGGATTATCACTAAAAGTTATCATTGTTCGTTATTTTACAGTTCCGACAGTCTCATTGAAAAACGATAAGAGTGTACTATAAACATTTTTCAAATTTTGACTTAAAGGAAATGCTTATATTTTTGTACTGGGTTGATGCAAAACTTAGTTTAATTTTTTGGGATTGAAAAATTTTCATTTTTCCACATAAAACGTTCGTTTTTCCACATAAGCTGTTTTGAAGCGATCAAAGTAAATGGTAGTCAGGGAACGCAAAGTCAGCATAGTACAATCAGATGGACAATGACACATGGAATGTTAGTTAATTCAGCATTCATAGTTTCTGTTTTTTCACCGTTTTTGGTTCAATTAATTTGCTTTTATTTACTTAGTTGTAACAGTATTTGTCTGAATTAATGTTCTTGTTTGCAGGTAATAGCTCACAATAAACCATTCCCTTTCAGTACTATCAAATGCATACCTTCTTCGAATATAAATTGGTTTTTGCGCTGGTTAAAGAGCATCTCCGCACTTATTTGTGCTCTCTTACGTTTAACATTATTACACTCAATACATTTTTCATGACTTCTAATCGCGCGCTTTAGAATTGAATCGATTTCGTTGCGCTTCAAGTTCGACACGATCACAAATGGTTCGCCTACCAACATTTAACCTCTCTGCCATTTGTTGTGAAGTTTGCGTATCATCTTCTTCCAACAATGCTTGTAATTCGGCATCTTCAAGTTTTTTTCGGTTGATCTGGGCGTTTTTTGCCTTTCAAGTCGAAATCGCTATTTTTGAATCATCCAACCCAACGCCCAACAAGCGTCTTGAGTTGGGATATCATCATCGTAAATTTTCACAAGTATACGACGGCTTTCACTCGCATTTTTCTTTTGATTGAAATGATGTGATTTGAATAATGTGAAGCAACTTTTGTTTTTAGCGCCATCTGGTGGATTTCAAAAATTTCTTCGATCTCTCGAGTTGTTTTATGCCAACCACTTTCAATTAGCGCCAATATTTCGTTGCCATCAGCCTAGGCCAATCGGCCAGAACGTGGTGCATCACTAAGATTAAAATTCTTTTTACGAAACTTTCGGAACCACTTACGGTACATGAAATCATCAAGGGGGTACCACCATCGTACGGAGCACATATCTTTTTTGACGTATACGAAGCATTCTTGCCTTTTCGAAATATTATTATCATCATTATCATCATCTTATTTATTCATCCAGGTATCTCTGAATGTAGGTCTCTTTCAGTTTTCTCCACCTTTGTTTGTCCTGTGCTATTTTTTCCTATGCCATTCCTCCGTGATTCTTTGTCATCCACCCATTTTATTTGTGGTCGTCCTCTGCTTCTTTGATCTTCATATGGGCGCCAATTTTGGATGGCATGGTTCCAGCTATTGTCTAAGAGCCTTTGGTTGTGACCTGAGAATTTCCATTTGTCTGGTAGCATGTTCTACTATGCCTATAACTTTGATCCTTTGTCGTATCCATGTTTTTTTTGTTGATGTTTCATGCAGTTATATTCAGCATTCTTCGCTCCATAGCTCTCTATATTTTTGTCAGTTTATCAAGGCTGGACTTAGAGAAGGTCGAGGAATGTCGGGTCGTCGAGCACACGGAGTATGCTTGTGTTGAATATTTTTGTTTAATGTTCAACTGAAACTTTCTTGTCTTTCAGGAAGAAAGAGAGCCTGCCGAATGACGCTCAACCCATTCGAATTTTTCTTTTTATTTCGGTTGATTGGTTCTCTTTATTCAGAGTAATTGATTGATCTAGGTTTATATATATATATATATATATATATATATATATATATATATATATATATATATATATATATATATATATATATATATATATATATATATATATATATATATATATATATATATATATATATATATATATATATATATATATATATATATATATATATATATTCGTTTAACGGTTCCAGTTGGGTGCCATTCACACTGACATGCCTGTTATCATGACTTTTGTTTTCGTTAGATTCATTCTAAGACCTTATTATGATATCGTCCGCAAATCTCAGATGGTTTAAACGTTTGCCCCATATTCCCATATATCTCAGTAAAAATGTCTTCTAAGGTCAACGTGAGTATTTTAGGAGACAGTGTGTCACCTTGTCTTACCCCCCTCTTGACCTTAATGGGTTTGGTATGAGTATGAGTATCCATTTTTACATCCTGACTTACTGTTAATGTTCTGTATTAGGGTTCTGTAGCGGTGGTCTATTTGACAAGGCTCGCTTATATTACCCAGAACTCAATACAATCAAAGGCTGTTTCGTTGTCCACAAATGCGCAATAGACGGGGAGATTATATTCATTGATTTTATCTATCAGTATTTTAAGGGTTAGTAGGTGGTCCGTTGTGCTGTACCCTCCTTGGAATCCGGCTTGCTCAACTGGCTGGTAATCGTCAAACTTGGTAGTGAGTCTGTTTGTTATTATTTTGGTGAGAAGTTTGTAGAGCTGTGCCAATTGAGAAATTGGTCTATAGTTTCCTATGTTATAAGCGTTGCCTTTCTTCAAAAATTAGTATTGTCAGGTATTGTATAAAATAGTAGTATTTTATATAGTATAAAATATATATAGTATAAAATATTAGTATTGCAGAAAATATCTTAACATATATCTTGCCCTACTTCTTTAATCGGTTCATGTATTATGTTATCTTTTCTTGGGGTTTTGTTTCTGTTCATTTTTATTACTGGTACGGATATTTTGTTTTCGCTTATGTCAGGTATTTCTTCTGAGTTTACATTTGTTATTTTTTGATATAGTTTGAAGTAGATAATACATAAACGGTACGAACTTTTGTATTAACCCAATAACAAGCTGGATAGTTGCCACGTGTCAACCATAAATTATCTCTCAAATTTATAATTCTTTGTATTTTTTAAATATTACACTTATAGAGTATTATTTTCTTCATCCCCAATTCATTGGTCAAAATCTGATCAACGGTTGTGTGAGTCGAATTTATTGTTCCCCAATAATTTTGACAGTCACTGATGATCAGAAAGCAAAAGTTTCCGTATTCTGTGGACATTTTCATTACTTCTTGCACTTGAAGGCTTTCGAGTTTCGGCTTTCTGAGAATGCCTTAAACACCTGAAAAGTTGGGTCCTTGACAAAATATTGTTTGCATAGGCCTACTGAAGTTTTGTAGAAGTTACCGTCGCATATATATTTATTGCACAAAATTAGTTTCACTGTTTTTCAAAATATTGGCTCTCTTCAATAATATACTTTTATATTGTACCATTTTAAGCCAAACCAATTTTATAAACCTTTATGCTTTTATACCTTTATAAGTTATTTTAGAAACTTTTTCTGCATATGCTTCAATTAAACATTAATAAATGATAAATATATAATAATAATAAATGATAAATATATAATAATAATAAATGATAAATATATAATAATAATAAATGATAAATATATAATAATAATAAATAATAAATATATAATAATAATAAATGATAAATATATAATAATAATAAATGATAAATATATAATAATAATAAATGATAAAATAATAGGAGATAAATTGGGTATACGTGGCGGATGAGAGATCAATTCCATGATTTTGAATAAGAAGCTGATTCTTTGAACGGCTGTGGGAGAATTTACATTATCATGATCCTTGATGAGATTTCACTCATGACTTCTGGTAGACAAAATGTTTTATATCAATCAGCAAATATAGCCTTAAAGCTACAGTAGTCACATGACTAGAAAAATTACTCTTCGCCGAAACCTTTTTTCGAAACGCTATAAGAATGTTGTTTTTCGTCGGGCAATTTTTGTCACCCTATATAAGATCATTGGATTAAAAATCATATTATATATTACAAGATTTGCTTTTAATATTATTTTGTTTTGAAATCATGTCTTTTCATTCATTCATAAAAATTGTTTATTACCCATAAAAAAAAGTTTGTTTTTTGAAATATTAGTAGCAACTTCTTTAGTTTAGAATTCTTTCATAATTGAGATTTATATAAACCATTAACGTTTATTTGTGTTTGACTGTTTATATTTTTAAATCATCGAGCAAGATCAACATATCATTTCTAAGCATTATTTTAGGCACACATAACGTCGTACGAATGTTTTACTGGAAAATTTATGGCAACATGGGATTCTTATCTGAAATAAATTGACATAATTGTTTAAGTTGTAGAAATCTCTTGTCTCGGTAGATTATTATCATAAACCATAGATATTTTTTATATTGTGTCGTATTTCTTTATTAGCTGGTCAATTAGGTTGACAAATCCTTTTGATTTTTTATATGTTGCAGGTTTGTGAGTGTTGATTGACTTTTTTGAAAGTTATTTTTAACGCTGATGTTATTTTTTGTTTTTTGGCGTATTAAAATCAGTAATATTTTTAAATACAGAATATACTTACTGCGTTAATTAGTTTTTCGTGTAGTATTCGATTTACTTATTCATTCCAGTGTATCCGACGTTTCATCAAATGTACTATATGTTGGATCTTCACTATCTGGAGTGCATTTCCTTTCTTAATGACATTATTTTCATTGTCCTTAATAGTCGTTTGGTTATCGGCATGTCGGAGTGTTGATAGATATTTTTATATCTACAACTTTTTTCATTTTTTGGATACTTTATTTGTTTGTTGTATTCAATATATTGTTTGGTAGTGTTGTCGCTGTAGCTGAATATTTTTATTCGTAAGTAATTGAAACTGATAACTTGAGCTGTTTGTTGCTGGTGGTTTGTTGTCGGCTACGACTGCGACTTTGGCCATTCTGTGTTTCTGGTATTGTCAAACTGAGCAAATTTTGCGTTTGCTTGGCTGTGCCTGAGAAATACTTAGCACAATACTTTCAATTTTTAAAATATCTTTGATACTGGCCTTGATATTTCTCCACAAAGTCACAGTGTGGTACATGGCTCAGTAAGATATTTGGCCAAACTTTGCACGAATGCTCTGCGTTTTAATAATTTTTGCCTTTGTCTAACCATGTTACATACGCGTTGATCGTGCATAGGTTCAGGCTATCATAAAATATACATTGAGTACATTGAGGCCGTCTATTTGTTTTACGATTGCAGCTAATGGCTGAAAACATCCGATCGATAATATCGATAGCTCCTTTCGAACTATTGTAGAAATGTATGATTTCAGATTTCAGGTTGTGGTGGACTTAATGTCTGGATGTTCATGCACTGTCGATAGTAGAAAAAGGACTTTGTTTGACTTCGGTTTATATGTGATCTCTCTCAGTTTTTGTGTTTTTAATTTCTGACCGGATTTCATGTTTATTGCTGCGTAATGTGCCAACAATTGTTAGTTTGTAAGAAGGCGGAAGCAGTTCTGAAGCAAGTGGCATGAACGTAAACTAGTTATCCATTATATTTCTGTTGGTCCCGTAGAAAGGGCAACAAAGGTGTTTCACACAGTGTGTGGCAAGATGTATGTTTTGGCTACAATTTGTACCTTTACCCAAATATGGTGTAGCATTACATACGTATTTTGAGTTTGAATCTGCAACCATTACAATCTTGAAGCCATATTTGCTAGGCTTATTTGGAAAGTATATTCTAAATGGGAAGCGACCTCTGAATCCAACTAATTGTTCATCGATTGTTAGGTAGGAATTGGGGTTGTACTATTTTTACAATTTTGAATGCATTTCTCCCAAAATTCTCTTATTGGCACGAACTTATCTGATGCATTTCTTTCTTGTCTGGTAATTCTTTCGAGCCTACCTACAATACCTACCGAACCTACAGCGTCTTAGCAAGAAGCCAAATAACTCAGCACTCATGCATGCTTTGAAAACGCTGCCTCTATGTTTGGCGTCGAATAACATTTGCATTGGTAAATAGTTACTTTTTATAGCAGCTAATTGTAAGAGCAGATCGAGCAAAGCTTTCATTTCATTAGCTGATGTTGAAGAATTAGTATGAGAGTAGGCATTGCTGCGAACACTCGGAGGAATAGTCATCAGAGTCTATGATCATATTTCTGTTTCGGCTGTCTTTGACAACATGCGGCTCATCAGCGGAAGAGACTGAAGATTTTTCTTCACTTTCAGCATTGTCTACAGGTAAACCCTTCTCCAAATTGTCATCGCATTTAGAGTCCGAATGCTCACATGGTAACCCTCCGATTACTTGGTTATTATCGTCGTTGACAGACTCATTCAAAATCTGCAAAATCTTTTTGATCTCAAAAAGATCTTGTGAAAGTTCTCAAGATTTTGATCTCGTTTCAAATCAATCTAAAACAGAAAATATCGCCTTTACAAAATATTTAAATACACAAATTTAGCCAGAAAACACAAAAAATAAGTAACATACTATTAACATTATTTTTATAATATTATCTGCAACTAATTGATAATAAGTTTATTTACACAAAATAACAATAAATAAATAAAATTATTTATAACTTACCCTGAATCACTCTTCAGACATTGCCACTAAATATTAGTCTGAGAGGTTAATATTTCGCGAAATCTCCGGTAGTATAATGCGTGCATACAATGCATACATATGCAATGCATACGCATAAGATACTAATGAGCCCAGTTAGGAAGGTACTGAGCGTGGCAAGGCGGGGATGTACCGAGAATACACTTAAACAGCGAATGTGTCGGAGTGATTTAGGCTATGAGACTAATGTTTAGTGATCTGGGGTTAATGACCTTATTTTCATTGTCCCTAGTAGTAATTTTCTTATTGACATGTATGACTGGGTCTCGGCTAATAAATAATTTGTCTTATGCCCGCTTTACAGATTTTTCTTTTGTCGTTTTCGTTTCGTTTTCGTGTCGTTCCTTCGTTTGTTTTCGTTTTGTCACACTCTGTTGACATGTTTTTATATCTGCATATTATGTTTTTGAGGCATCCCGACATTTTTTTCGATACTTTATTTGTTTGTTGTATCCAATCTGTTGTTTGGTAGTATTGTCGCTGTAATTAGATATTTTTATTCCTAAGTAAGCGAAACTCATAACTTCTATTCTATTCTATCTATAACTATATTCTTCTATCTATTGGTTGCTGCTGGTTTCTGGTCGGTTTACATCATATTGTTTCCTTTGTTATTGTAATATACTGTATCTTACTGGTTGAAATCGTAATGTTGCATTTGTTTTTTTTCCTGGTTAAGTGCCTACAGCAATCGTTATAAATCATTTTCTAAAAAGGAAGAAAACGGAAATTAAAAATGAAAAAAAATATAAATTTAAAAAATGAACTATCACAAACTAACGGACAAATCAATCAATAAATCAATTTCTTGTTTGGCAATGATAATAGCCTCGTCAAAACAAGACAATATTGTTATGTCTTAATATCTAAAGATAAGACATTATTTCATTTCAGATTAAACAATCATTCAAATTTAGCCATTGATCATTTTCAAAAATCTGTTCGCTATCAGGAAATGCTTTATTGCCTGCTCTGTTTTACTACCATAAACTATTACTAGTTTACTACTATAAGCATCTTAAACTATCGGGTTGTCGGGAAATTTTTAGGTTTTTTTTCTTTGAGGGAAGGTGAAATGCAAATAGTTTATCTATATATTTATTAATTATTAATTATTAATGTAGTGGTAGGTCTATCAAGCTTTTTTGCCAAAAATTAGCATCTTTATTGAGAGAAAATATCAACAGGTTATTATTCACCAGTTTCTTCAATAATTTTGAAGGGATAGGAATAAATGCTAGTCCGAAGGTGCGATGTCTCATGAGTAAGCTGGATGGGCTAAAACGTCCCAATTGAAGTTCAACAATTTTTGCTGAATCGTGATTGAAACGTGGGGTCGTCTATTGTTAAGATGAAACTTGTGTATTGTCATGATGTCTTGTGTTCCTTGAATTTTTGGCGCCATTTTTCTTCAATTGCAGCCTTCAGCCGATCTAATTGTGAACTGTAGAGGTAAGTTTTGATGGTTTGGTTACGTAAAAGAAGTGTATTCGTCTATTCTAATTCCACCAAATGCAAATCATAATTTTATTTGGACGAAGGTTGTCTTCATTATTGTCATTTTTTTGTTCTCATTACAAGTGTTTATATATATATATATATATATATATATATATATATATATATATATATATATATATATATATATATATATATATATATATATATATATATATATATATATATATATATATATATATATATCCATATATATATATATATATATATATATATATATATATATATATATATATATATATATATATATATATATATATATATATATCCATTTTGTTTTAAGATAGTCAAAAACAGTCGAATTGTTAATATTTAACTTATCTGCTATCTCTCAGACTGGGGTGTGTGGTACGTGGATATTATGGCGTTTATTTAATCGATATCAATGTTTGAAGGCCAGAGCGATTCCGATCTTCCAAGTTAAAATCTCCGGTCCCGAATCTACCAATCCACTTTTGCACCATTTGCCTCCAACAGAACCTTCTCTTCAACAGAAGAAGAATTTTTTTTTTGAAAATGAACAATGCACCTAATCTATTTTTAAGATTAATAATCATTTTAGATATAACTTAAATTGCTACAGTTACTTGAGTATAGATATTCCCATCGGTTCATCCTAGTTTTTGACATATCTTACGTACTTATCTGATGTGGGTACACTGCACTGTGCTCTGCTTTTCACGGATCACTGCACTCTTACGCAAGCTCAACAGGTTTGGTTCTTTTGCGCCGTGGCACAAGGTCTTGATTGTTTATGAGTTGAAGTACTTCAACGTTTGGGTGTTTGTGGAGCCTCTCCTCAAGACTCCTGGCAATTTTCTTAATTTCTTCCTTAACTGTCCTCACCTGTAGTTCATGATGAAGATCTTCGTTCCGAACATATCAAGGAACATTGAGGATACTCCTTAGTACTCGGTTGCGGAATATTTGAAGGCAATTGTAATTGCTTTTTAGGTACAACCCTATAGCTGAAGGCCGTATGTCCATACCGGTTTAAGCACTTGCTGGTAGACCAGTACTTTATTTTTGATAGACAGCTGGGAATTTCTTCTCAACCTCCAATACATATTTTTTTGAGTTTTAATTGTTCTGTTTTTATTTTAACATGTTCTTTCCATTTTACTTTGGCATCCAGGTTAAGACCCAAGCATTTGGCTGTTTTTTTTTTTGCATGGAATTGTATTATTATTTAATTCCAAAGAGTGATAATTTATTTTTCTGTTCGTGAAGTTATTATGGACAGATTATTTTCGTTTAGTTTTATCCGCTATTGTTGCACGTTTATACGTTTATATGTTTATTGCGCCTTGGAGATTGATTCATTGTTGTTTCTTCTATGCTTTTTTCAACTGCCAAGACTGCAGTATGATCAGCAAATGTGGCTAGTTTGATGTTTACTGTTACAGGAATGTCGCATGAATATAACAGATAAAGCACATGTTCCAGTACGCTGCCTTGGGGCACTCCTGCATTTATTGATTTTAGTTCTGATTTTTTTGCTTAATTCTGAAAGTTCGCTGATTTATATATCATTCAACAAGTTGCACATACTACACTGGTAAGCATCTTTTTAATTTTATAATAATCTTTGATGCCATGCTTTATCAAATGTTTGGGCCACATCCAGAAAAATTGCTGAGGATATTTTCTTTTCTTCCAGGCATTTTTCTATGGTATCTCTTATTCGGTGCTCTTGATCGATTATTGCATGTTTATTACGAAAACCAAACTGATGGTCGCTAACCAACTGCTTTTTTAAAATTATTTTCTTCAGCCTTCTTAAAAACAATTTTTCAAACAATTTAGTTGCTGCTGCCATTGGCAGCAGTGAAATAGGCCTATATGATTTAATTTCATTTACAGGTTTACCTGGTTTTGGTATCATTATGACTTCTGCTGTTTTTCATAAGATTGGAACATATTTTAATCTAAATGCCGCATTTATTAAATGTGTAATTTTAACAATGCCTATTCTAGGGAGTTGCTTTACTATTTACCCTGGAATAAGATTAAATTCTGGGGCTTTTTAGGGATTTAACTTTTCCTTAATTTGCTTAGCTACTTCTTTGGGTGTAACTAAGTCTACTTCTTGGTTTTCTTGTATAATATCTGGTTGATCAATTACTTCAAGTTTCTCGTTGGGTTTGAAGATGTTTTCTCCTCTCCGTAAATTTCTTTCTCTCTCCGTAATTTGCACAAATTTTGTTATTGCTTGGATAGCTTTCTTGCTCTTTTTGAAACAAAAAGCATGTGGCGTAAATGCAAGAATCGACGGACATTTTCAATTTGAATCAATTTGATTAACTGGAAGCAAATCGAAGCAAATCGGAACGTAAACATACCAGAACGTTAATACCATAGAAATTAATAATATGTAAATAAACATTACTAATACAATACATATTTTTGTTTAGAACAGTTAAAACAGCAACTAAAGAAAATCATTACGAAATTTCTGGCAAACCAATATTTCACTTTCACTTTACCCATCTTAAAACTTATGATTTGCACGTTATTCCATTTTTCTTGTTCGAATATTTTCAGTACAATCACGTGTGTCATGTCATTATGAATGAAGGCGAGAATCAATAAAACATGTATCATGACTAGAGAGAGGATTTTTGCCCGAACTTGGCAAAGTCACGACGAAAAACGATTTATTCACATATTTTTTATAACAAGTCCGGTCTCTAATCATTACATTACATAACGCATGCATTCATTTAAATATGGCTCTGTCGGTTGCTCGAATATTCAACTTGGCACTTTCTTTATTTTATTGGATAAATTGGGTATATTATTAATTAATATATATATATATATATATATATATATATATATATATATATATATATATATATATATATATATATATATATATATATATATATGGGTGTGTGTGTGTGTGTATTTGAAAGTTATATTTATGTTTTTAAATCATCGAACAAGACCAACATGTCATATTTAATTTGCTATAAAGTTCCTTTCTCTACGCTCTCGAATAATGTCATATTTTTAAAGAATTATTTTAAGCACAAATGAGGCCGAACAAACGTTTTAGTAGAAAATTTACGACAGCGCTGTCTCGTGTTTTAGACTAACAAACTGATTAAATTAATCTTATTTACAGGTGTATTTGTACGATAATCAAATTTATGGGTTCCGTAATTTAATAATGTATATACAATTAACAACTATTATATGGAATAAATTGACATAATGGGCTGGATTGAAGTAATAGGTGTTGTATTGCTATACACCATATGGTAATGAATAATTTTTGTAACTGGAATATTAATATATTTTTGTAGCTAATCCTATCGGGCACTTTTAAATAATATTCGATTATCGAGAGCTAATCCTATTTCAAGAATATCAGGTGATGCTCTACATAGAAAAATTAAATAGAAACTATTAATTGTGCATTCTTACTACATTCGCCTCTATATCTTCGAATCCACTGTCATACATCCTTAAATCACGAGTCTCCACTAAACGCAACTTCATTTCATTCTGAGTAGTAAACGTTCAAAGTATCTTATGTGTATAGGTGTATAGTATATAGTTCGCATTCTATTCGGTGTTCAATGCTCTGTAAACCTTTGATTTGCAACTGTTCTTATGGTGGTACTGATCAAGACGTTTTATGGTTCTTTTTCGACACTATCAGTCCAATCTTTTTCGACCCTAGCAGTATCAAACACTTGAATAGCAAAATCAAATGCTTGAATGACTGAAAAAAATCAGTTATTATTTCACTACTACCTGCATTAAGTTAAAAAAATATTAACCTAATGTTTGCCTTCCTTCACACTTTACGAAAAATCGAAATATCTCTTGACATGTCAGAGATATCGATTTCGGGTTTTCACTGGATCATTCCTCTTTAAATTACCCTTCTAGCCATGTAATAAAAGCTGTACCATATTAAGACCAATTTTTAACTTAATATTATGGTAAAAATTAAAACTAACTGATTTTTTCAGAAAAATCGAAATATCTCTTGACATATCAGAGATATCGATTTCGGGTTTTCACTGGATGATTCCTCTTTAAATTACCTTTCTAACCATGTAATAAAAGCTGTACCATTCCATTTGAAAAAACTGAACAAAACTTCAAAAAAGCTATTGTTGAATGTAACGCCAACTCTCGGTTTCATTTATAAACTAAATAATTTATCTCCCAGATTATCTGATTGTCCCAGCAATTGCCTTTTAAATGAATCCAAATTGAGGAAAATCGGTTTAGGCAAACGGACATTAGACGACTTTTCATCTAAATAGGTAACACTCCCCCCCACTTCTTTATTCGCGAAGTTACGACAAAATGTCATAAAACAAAGTTGTAGGAGACAGTTTGCTAATTATAACAAAGAATTTTTCTTACTCGGTTAACATTCGAAAATGCCCAAAAAAATGATTTTTAAAAATGTTTAGCTCGTTACGCCCTCTTGCGGTCGTTTTAGAAGCTTAAAAATATTTTTAGTGAATTTCTCACGGTCAGTTTTAGTATAATATTTTTTTCCCCAAAGCTGTGGGATAAATAATTTTCAAGATACGGCCGCGATCCATCCTTAATGGGACACCTGGTATATATATATATATATATATATATATATATATATATATATATATATATATATATATATATATATATATTGCTCTTTCTTATTATTTAGCATCGATATTATATTATTCTTATTAACACAGATAATATTAATTTCCTTTTTTTAAATGATTTATGATTCTGGAACTTAATTTATGAATATAGTTTATAGTATGCCAATTTTTAGAATCTGTTTCGGGTGTTGCGGCATAAAAATGTTTGATGCTGTTTTTTTTAATCTTGTTTTTTATCATTTTATCTATAATGCTGCGCTGATATCCATTAAAAAATATAGCAAATAATAACGTCTAAGAAAAAAAACGACCGGCATTAGACAAAACTTTGAAACTTGAGTTTAGTTTATGCATAAGTCTCTTTGAGCATGGTCGCAAGACCGAAAATTGTTAGAGGATATCTTAAATATATTGTGAAACAAATACCAAGTATTTTCACATTAGCACTTATTTTTATTGGAACCAACAATCTAAAATACACGTGCCCATTAGAATACATACCAAAGGAGAAGAGGATTGCGTGATTTTATTACGCACATGCTATTTGCGTATAAAATAAGAAGAAAATTATTTAAATTATAGTCTGTTCACTGCAAAATATTACGGATTTAGTCTTCTTGAAACCAGCAAAGCCATATTTGAATGAAAATACGCATACTGTTTTATAACTTATGTTCTTTTTATACTATCTATAGTTTTCTATACCTTTTGCTTTTCAATATATACCTTTATCACCTCTCTTTCATGTTCTTGTTATCATATTTTTTGCAGTATGTGTAATCTCTGATGTTAAAAAACCACATTCATTTAATATAAGTAATGTACAATATATTAGGTCCCCAACTTAATTCTCGTTCTTTTTTAACTAATGTTACAACATGAGAGTCGAGAGCTGAACATAGTAGGTTAAAAAGATACTAGCGACCAAACATAGGTCCACATTCTGCTGTTATAGCAGCTTAAAAAATAACGGCGAATTAAGTATTATATGTGCTGGTGGGATATGCCATCGTTACAGATTGAAGCAAAAGAAATAATTAAGTTATGCAGGGAGAACAAGGAATTAGTAGAATTCAATAAGCCAGACCCACGCTAAAAGCTGTTTCTCTGAGGAATATTGGTCTAGTATATAGTTAAAGAGAACGAATGAGTGGAAGTATCGGGGCATGCAAGAATGAATAATGAGGATATGAGCCTCGCCTGATGATCTGATCCGAATAAAAAATGAAAGAATAATTAAAATCAACAGTAATATAACAGCTAGGGTTGTAGAATTTGTAGTAGTGTGTAATTTGTATTTGTAAGAAGCTAGATGGAGGGAACAAGCAGTCAAAAAATAGATATCTTAATTATAAAAAATTGATAGTACAAGCAGAAAATGTAAATATGTAAGTTGTAGTAATAGAGAAGAAAATAGTAAAACATACGAAAAGCGAAACAACACATGATAATTTAATGTATAAAGAGGCATGTGAAAAGTGTAATAAAGTATACAAAGTTTGGATTAATAAAAACAGCCTAAGTAACATAAAGCAAACGGATCTATCAAGAATGCCTATTAGAGCGGCAGCTCCAAGGGGAGAAATTCATATTGGTTGTTTAAGAATATAAGAAGAGATATATTAGGATTGAACAAAAAAGTGATGTAAATGATCACTTGCTTTAGCAGATTCAAACATAAGGAATGGGGTGGAATATGTGAATGTGAAAAAGGAATGGGGAACAGTATGCATATAATGAACAAATATATATTAACAAGAATAATTGAGGTAAGAAGGGAATTTGGAACTTGGAGCTTTGGAAAAAGAACTAGAAGTTTAGTGTCTTTATTTGCTTTAAATTCACTATAAATACTCTATTTCCATTCAACTTGCTATAATCAGAGCATGATGAGTGAGCTATATTGGTCGGATTAGTAAGTTGGACAGAGATGGAATATTCAGAATGCGGGAATCAGCATTATTATTTTGTGAAATTGCTCCTAGACTACGTACTGTATTTAAGTATTTTAAGAAGGGTTCTTGCTCAGAGATATTCTTTTGTAACCACAATTTTGCAGATCGGCACTATTATTCTGTATTACGCCTGGATTGTTCCTATCGATATTCGATATCCTATCAATGTTTCTATTCAATATTTGATATTAGTGAGGAATCGCGATTTTGATTTGGCAGACATAGTGATTGGGTGTTAATAGACACCCAGAAGAAAATAACAACCCCCTAGCCTTCTATTGGGAGGTATATGCGAACTATAAGGAAAATTGTGTAAGGAGTTGTTGGCTATATCAGGAAGTTATCTTTGGTAATACTGCCTCACCATTTGAAATTAACGTATTGTCAAGTAACGCTCCAGAGCCCCTTCAGAGTCTACCTTTTACCACGATCACTAAGATCTCGATATATTTCATCATTTGAGCATGCGGGGGGCATTATTAGCAGGATATATTTGAATTTACTCAGTTTGAATTGAACAGTAGAAGTTTTCAAATATTAGTTCAAAAAAAGCACCCGAAGCCTTCTGGATGTACTGTATGCTTCACAGAGCAACTGCACATCACTCAAAAATGTAGCGAGTTAAAGTTATAAACTAAATAAAAAACAGTCTGTTTGAAGGTTAGGTTATTTGCAAAGCTGTATGAAAGTATGAAAGCTGATTATACCTCACTTCTATACAATTGTGAAGTTTGCTGACTGCCTCGTGCAAAAATGTTTCAAAAGTTGTTTGAATCCAAAGAAGATATTGCAATTTTTTGAATTCATTTTTCGATGAATAAGACTGAATTTGAGTTTTATTTTATTTGTTTTTGATATCGGTTCCTTTATCACAAACATAAATAAAATTTAATATGTCTTGGTGATTACTAGAGACTGATCTTGTTATACAATATAAGTGAATATATCGTTTCATCCAATGACGTGATAATATCCATATCGTCAAAATACTTACTAATATAAAATATACACTAATATAAAATAAAATAAATTTATTTAAATTATTTTTTTGAGTGCATTAGTTAATTAATTTTTTTTATGATCTATGGTCAACAAGTAAATAGATGATCTTGCCCTGATCTTGATCTGATAAATAGTGATTTTGCCCGAGCTCTGGCAAACATCTGCTCCCTAGTGAGTTTGATTTTGAGTGAGTTGAGTTTTAAATCACTGAAAAAGAAAAGCAATATACAATAAATTTGCTATGAAGTTCCGGTGTTTAATGAATTATGTACGATTTTTTATATTTTTTTGAGCGTTTGCACTCGCATAAATGTTTACGAGAAAATTATGATAGCGCTTTCTTGTGTTTTAGACTAAGGTAATTAAACTAATGGTATTTACAGGTGTAGTTTTGCGTTAATTCTGTCTATAGGTTTAGTCGTTCAATAATTTATATAAAATTTACTACTATTATTTAGAATAAATTCTCATAATGGGTTATGTTCTAAAAGTACGTGTTGTCCACTAGGTATATTATCATAAACCATATGGCGAGGGATAATTTTACTTTTGCGTCACATTATTGTGCGGTACAACGGTGAATGCTTGTCAGATAGATAGGAAATGTGCATAAAAGGGGCTTACAATAGATTAGTTCGATATCGGTATTGCGCTACAAAAGATAATGGCTTGAAACGCCTAACCTGATGGTGTGATTATATTGCTTTGTAATTTTTAAAAAAAGGCTGTTGTTGAAAGCGAAAATTTATTTTTCCTTATGGTATTTATCTCTAAAATTTATTTATGTCTGGTTATTATTATTCTATTATGGAGGTTTTTTCTTGTTCTACAGAATTGATAAAATATATTACTAAATGATATCTTCTCTATTTTAATTTATTTTATGGAAAATAACTTTGCGTCACTTATTTTATGTGGGTTCTGTTAGTTTTTTAGTTTTTGATTTTTTTTTCTATTATGCATTGTTTATTGTTAGATTACTGTTAATGTAATAAAAAAAAATATGCGGAAATATATGGAATAAATTATTATATTTCATTTTCAAATAATACCTTAAGAGGCCAATGCAACAAAAACTGAATTTCGGTTGATCGAAATAAACAAAACGAAAATAGACGTTGCCATTGTTAAGAAAATTTAACCAGTTTTCCGCGGAAATTGTTGTATTTTGGATACAACTTATAAGGAAATTTTTTGTTACTTTTTACCTTTACCATTTTTTACCTTCCTTCTGGTAGTTTGTTTTCAGATGTTGCAACTCTCTCTTTATACTTACGTTTTTATAATTTCTGCAATTAATAATTTGGTGAGGCTCTAAATTTGGTCAATATCTACTGTTGGGTGGCCGTCTCCTTCTCTGTTTATCGCACATTTTTCACTGAATTTTTAATTTTTCTATAATGTCCCGCCGGATGACGTGGCTGAAGACCAAGGACACAAGGAATTTGCAGAAGTTTTTGTAGTATGTTATGTCAAATGCTTCAATGCGGTTTGGGCGTGGCATTTAGTGTTTATGTTTCGGAACTTTATTTAGTTTAAGACCTTTTTGTGCGATACATTTTTCCATCAGTAAGTTGAATCCTGCCTTTCCCTTCTCGGAAGATGTAACTAAGGTGGTGATATCGGCATAACGCAAGATTGATTAATTCTTAATTATCGATTCTTAACTTCCCACGAATATGAAAGAGCATCGGAGCAAGGATGTATGGTAGGCTTGACGAACTTCTTTTGGAATTTTGAAATTGATAGACATTTCACCATCCACTGTGACAAACGCTTTGCTATTTAAGTAAACTGATTTTATAAGGAAATTAAGGTGTTAGGGTATTATCATTAGTACTTGCAGTACAACCTAAGCATGATTCCACTTTGCGGTAACAAATGCTTTGGAGTAATGTAGTAAGCAAACTATATCTGGTTCAATGCGACTGGTAAATTTTCTCAGTCATCTGTCTTCTGTCATATTTATTAGTTGGTCTCTTGTACATCTACCTGGAGTAGAGCTATATTGTTTTGGAGGGATTTGTGGGGACTTTAATTGTTCTATTATTATAGATAGCATAATCGAACTGGCATTGCTTGTTAAATTAACTTAATTTAAATACATTTATTCTATTAGCGAGGACAAATATATATTTTTAAAATGAGTATCAAATTATAAAATAATTGTATAACCCAAAATATGATTTTGGAAAATGATATTTTAATGCACTTCAACTGGGAATAATGGAAAATGCGTAAATAGGGAAATAGAGAAGCAACTAATGCAATTAACACGTTCAACATTTTTTTATGTATGTATATGTTAACTGAATTGAAAATGTATGTGCTGTGGCATAATATGGTATTTTCTAAGAATAATATATATCACGCGGCAACTGATTGAATAATATTTCTGTATTTAGATCTTGATATTTAAAAAATTATTTTATACTAGAACAATAATTAATGATATGTGATCACCACGAAAATCGTATGATGCTTCACATTGTTCTAGTATACTGGATCAATTTGTCAATCAATTTATAAGTGAGAACTACCTACCTGTTTTGAATTTAAATGCAATTAGTAGGTATTTGATGCTTGACAAGTGAACCTATCTCGTTAATAAACAATGCCATGCTTTTAGTTGTTATAACTCCTGTTTCCTGTTTGTTGCATATATTGTTTTTTGTTTATTTATAGAATTTCTTCAACTCTATTGTATAGAAAAAGAAGATTATATATAGAAGATTATTATATTATGGTCATAACTGTTGTTAGACTGTTACTAAATATTTATTTTGTGAAGAAAATCTTGTATTTTTTATGTGAATGTTCGGAAAGGCTTCCGCGATCGGCAATTTTAGAATTACTAGGTTTTCGGGTAGAACCGCGCTTTAGATTTGTAAAACCTCGACGTTTCGGCTTCCACTTCGAAGCCATTATCAAGAAAATCTAGTTGATTTACTCCGAGGCCTTAATCTGCCTACTCCCCAGAGTTCACAACTAGAAAAGAACGTTCTTTTCTTCAAGTCTACCATACATCCTTGCTCCTATGCTCTTTCATGTTTATGGGAAATTAAGGAAATCGATAATTAAGAATTAATCAATCTTGCGCTATGCCGATATCACCACCTTAGTCACATCTTCCGAGAAGGGAAAGGCAGGATTTAACTTACTGATTGAAAAATTTATCGCACAAAAAGGTCTTAAACTAAATATAGTTCCGAAACATACACACTAAATGCCACCCACGCCCAAAATGGATTGAAGCATTTGACATAACATACTACAAAAACTTCTGCAAATTCCTTGGGTCCTTGGTGTTCAGCCATGTTATCCGGTGGGACATTAAAAAAAATTATATATTTAGTGAAAAATGTACGATAAACAGAGAAGGAGACGGCCACGCAACAGTAGATATTGACCAAATTTAGACCCTCACCAAGTTGTTAATTGCAGAAATTATGAAAACTGTAGAAAACAGGGACTAGTGACGAACTATAGCTTCTAATAGTATAAAGAGAGGGTTGCAACATTTGAAAACAAACTACGAGAAGAAAGGTAAAAAAATGGTAAAGGTAAAAAGTAAAAGTAAAGTTATACAGAATATAAGAGAAAATACTTTCATAAGTGTAGTCAACCATTCTTTACAGTTTTTTTGAACAAAAAGCTTCCTGATAAGTTGTATCCAAAATGCAACCATTTCCGCGGAAAACTGGTTTAATTTTTTTAGAAATGGCAACGTCTTTTTTCGTCTTGTTTATTTCGATCAACCGAAATTCAGTTTTTGTTGCATTCACCTCTTAAGGTATTATTTGAACATAAAATATAATAATTTTATAATGATTTATTCCATACCTTTCCGCATATTTTTTTTGTTCCAAAAAAAAAGAAAAACATACATTATTCTCATTTAATGTCTGTTTTTTACTATTGTTGAAAATACTACTACACATCATATCACTTTTTAAACGATTCACGCCACAGTGAGGAACACACTATTAATTATTATATTTAATTAATTCCACCATCACATTCCTCATAAAAGAAGCTTCGTTGGTTGTAAAATATTGAACGACAAATTTAGATTCATGGATTAATTTTAGTCAATAAAACGTTCACAATATTTCTGCCTGTTTAAAAAATCAGAGGGTAAGAATATTTGTATCCCTTATACATGATAAGACTAGAGTAATTGTTCTTTTAGTACTCTATGTACGATTCAATGGAAACCTTTAACTTATCGCGCAACACTTCAGGTAATCTTGTTGAATCCTCTTCAACAAGACGTAAAATGTATTCTTCGACTTCAAGATCGGTATATATATATATATATATATATATATATATATATATATATATATATATATATATATATATATATATATATATATATATATATATATATATATGCCCACAAGGTAGCGTAACGGAGCCGTGGAGGGAAATATTACAGAAATCTTTCACCCTTTCTCTACGTGGTGCCACCGAGGCAGAATGTTACGAGCGGTCCTGACTGGTACGAGCATTCGCCGTATGATGGCGTGAGTTGTGTGCAATCACGACCCGTCATTAAAATGGCCAGATTTCTGTAATATATAAATTCTGTAATATATAGATTTCTGTATATATATATATATATATATATATATATATATATATATATATATATATATATATATATATATATATATATGAACACTTTTGTTGGTTGCTTGACCGGGAAGGAGCCCCACCTATCCCTTCAACTGGATGATATATGTTTCGTCTCTCGAGGTTCAGATTCTTCAGGGCGCCGACATATACCATACCATCAAGAATAGGGAGACCCTATCCACAGCCAACAACCCATGTTTTCGCCGACCTCCCGTCGGATGGCGTATATATGTTGTGTTAGATTTTCTTGGACTGCGTCCAATGAGACAGCAGTGGATAAGTGTCATCACACACCCAACCGTTGGGTTCCACAATCTCATGTGGAACACACAACAACCTGCGTCTCCGCCTAAGTGAACACTTTTGTTGGTTGCTTGACCGGGAAGGAGCCGTAAAGGAGCTTGATCCGGAAAGTATATATATATATATATATATATATATATATATATATATATATATATATATATATATATATATATATATATATATATATATATATATATACAGCGTGTCTGCTAATTAATGGTACACAGGAAAACTGCAGATTTCTTGAGTGAACATATTGTGATTTAACCCAACTTACCTTAGTCCAAAAGTTAATAGTATCCAAGATACATGGTGTTTAAGTTATAATTTTATTTTCAATTTTCGTCAATAACTTTTTTAAATAGTATCTTTCTTGAACGAAATTTGGTAGTGGGGGGTTTGTTAAGATATAAAATTCAAATTTCTCGAAAATTTTTATGTAGCTCATAGAGGGCGCTCTCTGCAACACTTTTCTATGTTTGAAAGATAGAAAAAAAAAGTTGTAAAGGTACAACTTTTTTGCGCCTTGGTGTATTCGCATTTTTAATGAAAATATTGTTTTGTCCACCTTTTTTACGTTAAAAAGGTATACTTTGCAAATGGCGCACCGAAGTACCTTTTTCTATATATTTGCGTTTAAATTGTTGATATTTTTATTGAAAATGCGAGGCGCAAAAAGGCATTAAGGCGCAAAAAAGCTGTGATCTTTCAAACGTAGAAAAGTGTCGATAGTGCCCTCTACAATCTACATAACAATTTTCGAGACATTTAAGTTCCATATCATTAAAAACACCCACTAGCAAATTTCATTCAAAAAAGACACATTAAGAAATTTATTAACGAAAATTGGAAATAAAATAATAACTTTAACATCGGGTATCTTGGTTACTATTAACTTTTGGACTAAGATAAGTTGGGTTAAATCGCGATATTTTCACCCAATAAATTTGCAATTTTCTTGTGTATGATTAATTAGCGGACACCCTGTATATATATATATATATATATATATATATATATATATATATATATATATATATATATATATATATATATATATATATATATATATATATATATATATTCGTAAATTTAACGAGTGATTCTTAACATCATTTGAAAGAAAAATTCCTTACAATAAGTGTCAAGAATATAAAGGTTTCCGCCAAAAAAATTGTAAACTTATTTAATCACCATTCGAAAAGCTATGATAAGAACTAACATTTTAAGCAAATATGTCTAAAAGCATTTTTGGAAAATAATTATTTGACGAACAAAATACAAATAAATTAATGAACATTTGTAGCGTTTACAAATTATTGGCCGCTACAGAGAGTACTCTTACGTGGGTCTTGCTGCAAAGAGCATCTGTATACTCCGGGACGAATGTCGAGACAGTCGAGCATCCCACCTTGAGCTGAACACATGTTTCCACGCCGACAGAATTGACAGAGATCTAGAAGTTGACACCGCTGATAGTCCTGTTTGAGTAATCCCTCCATTTGAGGTATCTTGATTAGCTGGCCTAGCCCTACACAGGTTTATTCTTTTTGTATTTTTGTAGAGGGTTTTAGAGCCCGGTCATCTTGGTATACAGCCATTTTGGGACTCAATCATCTTGAACTATAGTCGTCTTCGTCCATGGTCATTCCGGAATACGCACTTCTTGAACCACGGTTGATTCGATTCGAGCGATCAGATGGTTGTTTTTCTTTAATTCTTCTATTCGTCTTACTTACTACCCCCTACACACACACACACACACACACACACACACACACACACACATATATATATATATATATATATATATATATATATATATATATATATATATATATATATATATATATATATATATATATATATATTCACTTACATATACACACACTCGCACACACATATCCACATCTAAATGTCTGTGATTGTTTCTAGAAAAGAGTGTAAAATCCAACTACGAATTACCCTTCAGTCACGCCAGTTAAAGGCTGGGTAAGGCCAGATGCCTTATGCAAGTGAAACATATTAGTACTGGTAATGTCAACTTTGACATTAAATTACAATAATGTGTAAGTTATCATTTTTATTGCTATAAAACCAATCAAATTTATGCGGAAACGCATGGAATAAATGGGTAGAAAAATATTTAATTTTATTTAAAAAATACATCAAATGAAACAAAAAACTTAATTTTTTCTCCGAAGTTTTTCTCCGAAATTGTGCATCCAAAAAATTGCGAAGATACGATGTTCTCAATTTTTAAGGAATGAATTATTCTACTGTATATTCCAGTTGCATCGATAAAGATTTTCAATGTAGAATTCAGTTAGTTTTATCCGGTCTTTCGGCGTGCACTTTATTGGCACTATCAATATATGGTATCCGGATCATTTATGAAATACAAAAATATATGGGGTGAATTTTTGCTGATTTTTGAATTTTTAATATTTTTCTATACTCCTGCATAAAACTCCTATGTTTTCCCTTTTTTTGTTATATATTTATATTATACAGTTATTGCACTAATTACGTATGCTATTACCAGTTTATCTGCTATTGTCTTTTATTTTAATGGCTCTATTTCTCTGGCCACCACTGAGTACATCAAAGTGGATTTTATTGTACAATAAGAGGGCACGCAGAAATTAATGAAACTACATCTCTATAATTCATAATACTAAAAGATAATAATACTATAAGAGTATGAAGAATATGATATAACCAACATGATTCTAAAAATCCTCGATGGGTCATTCATCCATATCCATATATTACTATAAAATAAATTACGACTTACTTGAAATAGGGATATAATTGGATTAAATGAAAGTAATGAACTGAACAGGCTGGGTGTTGCTGATTGAATGCTAAAAGGAATAAAAAAGAAAAGGAGAAGAAAGATATAAAAAATAATTTGAAATTCAATGGTTTTCTAATCGGAAATACTATTGGTGTATATTATAATACAATACAAACGTTTTTTGTTCGCCACTTCATCAATTCCCACACCTTCATTTATTCTTTTTTTGGTTCTTCAGTTATGTCTTTTGTTATATTTTCTGTGCTGTCAGGAACAAAAGAGTATACATTCTTAATTTTTTTATTGGAATCGCATGGCAATTTGATTCATTGTAAGTCATTTGCTAAAAAAGTTATTGTGCTCGTAACATATTCTTTAACCATTATATAGTCACAATTTCTTCTGCTATTATTTCAATTATTAAAAGGTTTGTCAATGAATAACCGTACATTAAAATGAATTGAAATTTTATTTAATAAAAATATGTGTTCAAAAGTAATGTAAAGTAACTAAATTTTATTATTTTTTGGACGGTTCTATGTATAATTACTTGATACTCTAACTTTTTAAATATTTTTATATAGCTGATACCTTAATGATTTAATCTATTTTAAGCTTTACGCTTTTGTATGATTAATGTGATGCCAATATATTTAAATTGATAATAATAGTGGTTTATTTGCTACAATAATTGTGTGAAACAAAATAAATTAATGTCAACATCCCAAAAATTTGAGCGGTCATATTTTATTTTACATATACTTATGTCATCATTATCATTATCACTAAGCTCCTAAAGTCTACTCCTGGGAAGAACTTTCATTAAGTGCTTCTATAGTTTCCTATTTTGTGCAGCTTGTGTACAGTTGGAATTAATGTGTTTTAAATCATTGTATCAACTGTATGGGTTCCACAATCTTATGTGGAACACACAACAACCTGTGTCTGCGCCTAAATGAAAATCTTTGTTGGTTGCTTGAGCGGGGACGAGCCCCACACATCCCTTCAACTGGACGCCATGTTTTTCGTCTCTCGATGTTCAGACTGTTCAGGGTACTGACATATACCTACCATCAAGAATAGGGAGACCCTATCCACAGACAACAACCTATGTTTTTGCCTTCCCGTCGGAAGACGTATATATGTAGTGTTAGATTTTCTTGGATTTCTGCTAATGACGAAGGTGCAATCATTAGTGTGAATCAGAAGTGCAGGAAGGAGAATACTAGCATTTTTTTCTAAGTATATAGAGACCCTTTATCATGCTTTTACTTTGTACTACTTTATTTTTAATAATGAAATTCTGTCAAAAATTTTATTTTCTTATTTTAATTATTCTTTTTCACGAGATATTGTCTTCTATATTATTCTTCACTATAGTTTTATCCAATTTAGTTTATAGCAAGTGTAAATTTACTAAAGCTTAAAGAGAATATATATATATATATATATATATATATATATATATATATATATATATATATATATATATATATATATATATATATATAGACTAGTTTTAAAGAATATCTTTTATAAATGAAAAAAATACTGCTTAGAAAATACTGATAAACTGGCTAAACGGGTTACAAAAGAATATATATATATATATATATATATATATATATATATATATATATATATATATATATATATATATATATATATATATATATATATATATATATATATATATATATATATATATATATATATATATATATATATATATATATATATATATATATATATAATATATATATATATATATATATATATATATATATATATATATATATATATATATATATATATATATATATATATATATATATATATATATATATATATATATATATATAGACTAGTTTTAAAGAATGTCTTTTATAAATGAAAAAAATACTGCTTAGAAAATACTGATAAACTGGCTAAACGGGTTACAAAAGAAGGCAGTGGATAACTGAAGACGCCCTGTTAACAAGACTGTAAAAAAATGTGTAAGGAATTGAACAGAAAACTGTTCAGACGAATTCCTAACTAGTTCTTTCTGTGAAATGGTCAATTGAATGTTTTCACTATAATATATATCCTAAATATAGATATACAGAGAAAACAAGGACTAGTTACTACAGGTTGGATGAACATAACTTTCTTCTTTTTATCTTAATTATTAGCTAAGTGGGACTAGTTTTATATAATTATAATTAATATTGAAAACCATGACAAAAATAATTGTTAAAAAATTAAATGATTGAAATATGGCATGGTCTAATTCTAACCTAATTATTTGTATTGTTTTGCTGAAATTATTTCAATATTTTTTTTTTCGTAATTTAAATGTATTAAATATATGCTTCTGAATTCTTTTATTAGGGTTAATATTAGTTAATTATATCTTATAATTTACTCTTTTAATTTTTTTAGGAATTGATCTTTAAAAGTTGAATTAATTAATATCACACAATTATCAGTTTTGCATTTTGACTTTCTTTGCAAAGTTAAGAGATGCGGTTGAGAAGTATAAAAGGATTTAAAGGAAAATGAAGCTCAGACATTTCTCACTCAGGCAAGTTCTCACATTTTTCCACGTTTTGACATCTGCTTTAGAATCTGCCAGACGAACTTTTCATTCATCAAAGTGTGACATACGATGATAAATAGGTCTATTTCAATAATCGCGACAGGCGACACAATTATTTGTTGGACTTTGAACAACTGGCGAAATTTATGGTCAATAAGATATGTTTTTTTTAAGAAAACTTTACTCTTATTGCTTCCAAACATTTCAAGTTGCCTCTATGAAACTCTATTGTGCATAATGTAAAGGTCAGTATAGTATAAGGTCGTAAGTATAAGGCGCAAGAAAATATTTTTTATTAATAGGAAGCAAATTCTTCTACGGAAGGACAAAAAATGAAGAGAATGTTTCAAAAACTTTCTGCAATTTTTCTTGTACATATTTTTTACTTAGTTCATTCCTGTACTGGGCTAAATGAAAAGTTCGCGGAGCGACACCTATAGAGCAATATAAGAACTATATGATCTACTGCATTTTGAAGTTTCATCCTCCACATGAACATATGTGAGGTTTCAAGTCTATTTACCAATTCATTCGTACTCCGAAGCAGTCAAAGTCTGCACAATCCTCCAAAAAGGTTATGACATCAATTTTTTGGGACGCCAAAAGGCATTGTGTTACTTGATTATCGTCGAACAGGTAAAACAATAACAGGACAGTATTATTAAAACCTTTTGGATCAATTGTATGTAAAAATTCGTAAGAAAAGATCTGGTTTAGCGAAGAAAAAAACTTTTTTTCATTAAGGCAATGCACCGGCTCACATAGGTGTTCTTGTAATGATTACATTGAAGGAGTTACACTACGAATTGTTGGAGTATCCACTATATTCACCAGATCTGGCCCCCTCTGATTTTCATCTGTCCCCCCCCTCACGGGGCCCAGATCTTGTATCTGGGTACGGGGAGTGACGCCCCCGGGGGTCCGAGTCGTCCCTTAAGCCAAGCTGTAGTGCGACCCGTGGCGAGGGCTGAATGGCAGATGAGGGTAACATTTGTCACTAACGGGGCCTCCAGAGTACCTCCCGTCCCTTTGGAGTACTTAGGGTTACCGCAGTACGGAGCACTGCTGCGGCGGACGTTCTTTCTTCCCAACTCGTGGGACTTACATGTCTTCAATCAATCTCTCAAATTTTCCCATAACCTCGGGGTCCAAAAGACCCAGGATAGCGTCTCCAGTCGATATTACCCAAAGAAATCCTGATTTTGATAAATACTTCGTTGTAAAATCCGAAGATGATTCATTAGCCAAACTTTCTCCCTTTATTATTCACAAATGTATTGTTGGATTTGTTGGAGAGGTGGATTCCGTCAAGAAACTACGAGATGGCTCTCTTCTTATTATTACAGCAAACATCAAGCAGTCCGGAAAAATCCTGAATATGGCTAATCTGCACACATCGGCAGTGAAAGTAGAACCCCATAAAACATTGAACTTCTGCAAAGGAGTGATTTCCAGTTCGGACCTTCTCAACTGTGAGGAGGACGAAATACTTGAAAACTTGCGACAACAAGGTGTAGTAGCCGTAAGACGAATCACTTCCAAGAAAGATGGAGTAATTACCCCCACCAACAGTCTCATTTTAACTTTTCGAAAATCCACTCTTCCAGAAAGAGTACGAGCCGGATACTTGATTCTAAAGGTGCGACAATATGTTCCAAATCCCCTTCGCTGTTTTCAGTGCCAGAGGTTTGGACACATCTCACAGAAATGTTCGTTTACACCTATATGCCCGTCATGCGGCAAAACATCTCACGGAGAATCTGAATGTTCCCCTCCCCCTCTATGTGTGAACTGCGGAGACGAGCATTCCCCTAGGTACAGGGGATGTCCGATATACAAGGAAGAATTCCAAATACAAAAAATCAGGGTCTCAGAAAAAGTACCGTATTTCGTAGCTAAAGCAAAGGTCAAAGGCTCTACTAACGTAAATGTCCCAAGATACTCCAGCGTAGTTTCGGCAAGTAAAGTCATGGTATCATGCGCCACCCAGTGCGACCAAATCCCAACACCTCACAGTAGCACCGCACAAAGCTCTGCTAACCTCAACAAACCTCGTGATCCTCCACCCCCTTCCCTCAAACCCTCCTCCCTTTCCACTAAATCCTCTTCTACTCCACGAGATCCTCCACCCCCTGCCCCCAATCCATCTTCCTCTCTTCCCACCAAATCCTCTTCTACCCAAGGTCCTTCACCCACTCTCTTATCCCTTCCCCCTCCTTCGTCCACCCCACCCCCTCATACACCCATTTCCCTCACTTCCCCACTGACTACAATCGCTTCTAACAAAAACATAAAAACATGTAAAGCGAAACCTAACTCCAGAAGCAGCTCCAAGTCCTCGACGGGCTCCATCGAGGACTTGATGGAAATAGACAATACGACCTCCGGACCCCCCAAGGGTCAACCTAATAAAAAGGACCTAAAACTAAAAAGATAAACCTTCTTTCTCACGGACTGACCTATCTCCCCTACTACCATTTTCTTTCGTTCCGCAATACAGTGGAATGTTAACGGAATAATACTACGACTCCCAGAACTCAAGTCCATCACAGCTACATTCAGTCCAGCTTGCCTGATACTTCAAGAGACTAACCTAAAACCGTCCGACAATTTTAACTTCAGGCACTATCAAACATTCAGAAAGGACAGAGATGGAGCTGCCAGAGCATCTGGTGGAGTTGCAGTACTCATTCATGAATCATTAGACTGCCACCAACTGGCTCTCAACTCGCCTCTGGAGGTTGTAGCTGTCAGAACATGCCTAGAACTCCCCGTCACCATATGCAATCTATATCTTTCCCCAAATATTAACTTCACCCTCAAGCAACTCGAGGACTTACTTCTCCAACTTCCTCCTCCCATCATTCTTGGAGGGGATTTTAATGCCCACAGTCCCACCTGGGGGTCTACTCATCAGGACTCCAGGGGAGATACGATTATGAACCTGGTACAGTCAAAAGGCCTCATTATTATGAATTCAGGTGCCTCCACACACATTTCCATGTCGTCAGGTACCTTTTCAGCCATCGATCTAACCATATGCTCCCCAACCATACAGCCACTTTTCACCTGGAGCGTTATCAGCGATCCACACGGCAGCGATCATCTACCTATTGCTATCATTCCGGCTGGATTGTCTAACGCTACCTCGACCAGGAAGATCTGGAATACCTCTAAAGCAGACTGGCAACTTTATGCTTATATTTTTGAAAACCCCCACCTCCTTCCCGGCCAGTTTCAAAGAAATCTTAACTCCTTAACTAATTCCATTAACAACGCTTCCAACACCTCCATCCCAACCTCAACATTCATGACTAAACATAGCTGCGTTCCATGGTGGAACGACGACTGCGCCGAGGCCGTGAGAAAAAGGAAATCATCTCTAAATAAATTTAAACACTGCCAAAATCAGGCCAATTTCATTATTTTCAAGAGATGCCAAGCTTCTGCCAAAAGGATCATTCTTGAGGCTAAAAGAGCTTCCTGGGCTAAATTCATCAGCTCCTTGGATCACAGATCCACATGCTCTGATTTTTGGAGCAAGGTAAGGAGGCTCAGGGGCATTCCTAACAAACACATTAACAATATCCTCGACAACGGGGTCTGGCTGACGGACAGGGAAGATATAGTTGAGTGTTTTGCAAAATTTTTCCATGACATGTCCAGCGACGACAATCTTGATCCTCTATTTAAACTACATAAAAACCGACACGAACTTGCACTACAACTCGAGGAGGATACACCATCCCCGATCAACATTCCTTTTTCTTATAACGAATTCAGAACAGCTCTTGCCAGATGTCGCTCAGGTGCGCCTGGCCCAGATAACATCTTGATCCCACAAATTAGAAACATGCCGGAATCTGCTCAGCGCACCCTACTTGACATATACAACGACATCTGGCGCGGGAGAGGTTTTCCTCCCTCCTGGGGAGAGTCTCTTCTTATTCCTATCCACAAAAGGAACAAAGCCTGTTCATCTGTTGAAAGTTATCGCCCAATATCTCTTACAAATCATCTTTGTAAAATCATGGAGAGGATGATACACCGACGACTCTCATGGCACCTGGAGCGACATCGCCTCATTGACATTAATCAACACGGTTTTAGACCGGGCCGATCGACAAACGATCACCTGATCGGCCTGGAAATTGATATCTGGGAAACCTTTGAAAGAGGACACCATCTCCTGGCTGTATCTCTTGACTTAAAACGCGCTTTTGACACGGTCTGGCGATACAACATAATAAAATCCCTACACGACCTAGGCATCAGAGGCAACTTCCTACACTTTATCAAAAATTTCTTATCAAACAGATACTTTCGTGTAAGGCTTGGCGACACTGTCTCCAGGAGTTTTCCACTGGCCAATGGGGTTCCTCAAGGTTCCGTACTAAGCCCCTTACTTTTTAACATCGCTATTAATGGAATAGGGCAGTACATCGGAACTGACGTGAAATACAGACTATACGCAGATGATCTTTTAATATACTTCTCTTCCGCAACACCTAGGGTGGCTGAAAGAAAGATACAAGGCTGCCTTAGAAGACTCGAAGAATGGTCCCGTCTTACTGGCTTCATATTCTCTCCTCAGAAATCCACTTCAGTTCATTTCTGCAGAAAAATGCATTGCCCTCGCTTACACACCCTGTCCATGTCTGGAACTCCTATTGTATCAGCACCTTGCCTTCGCTTTCTAGGTCTCACTTTTGATGCTAGACTTTCATGGAGGGATCACATCACCCGACTTAGGTCGGAGTGTGATCGATCCCTGAGAATCCTCAAATGGGCTTCACATCCAAGATGGGGATCATCCATTCCCACCCTTTTACATCTATACAAGTCACTAATAAGATCTAAACTAGATTATGGCTGCGTTGCATATTCGTCTGCTCCTGCATCCTATATCAAGCAGTTGGACGTTGTTCAGAACTCTGCCATCAGACTCTCACTAGGCTCCTTCAGATCGAGTCCTACCACTAGCCTACACTGCCTTGCTGAGATAGAACCCCTAGAAGATTGGCGCCACTTTCTCCTCTTTAAATACGTATCTTCATTAAAGTTTAGACAAAACTTTCATCTGCGCGACAAATTCTTAATATATATGAATCTCAACAACACAGGAACACACAATCGAAACTGCGGCGCCAATCACCGTTTCGCTCGCCTATCTGCTAATTACGATTTACATCTTCCCAATTTCGAAGCATTAGTCATTCCTCCGTCTCCACCCTGGCTCCTTACACAAGTAAATGTCGATTGCTCCCTACTTCGATATAACAAATATAATTACGCTCACTCCTCCATTAGATCCCTTTTCTCTGAGCGATTGAATAAATACCTAGACTATCAGATCGTTTACACTGACGGCTCTAAATCCACAGATGGGGTGGGGAGTGGCTTTGTTCACAATGACACTGAGCGATACTTCAGACTCCTTCCTTTTTGTTCAATTCTCACGGCCGAGTTGCATGCTATTAGGGAAGCCTTGAGGATTATCCAGAATTCCTCCTTTCCCCGATGGCTAATATGTTGTGACTCACTAGGAGCACTCCGGAGCTTGGAACATGACACTTCTCACATACCCTTGGTGTCAGGTATACTACTGGTTCTTCAAGAATTGCTCTCGCGACAAGTTACTGTTGATTTCCTCTGGATCCCTAGCCACGTAGGCATCAAAGGAAACGAGCGCGCCGATGTTCTTGCAGTCCGGGGTTCCTCTTCTGGCACTCCGATTCCCAAAACATTCTGCTACAAAGATATCTGCAGGGACATTTCGACAAAGGTTAGAGCCAAAATCCAATCTAATTGGGATCTGGGAGCCACAAACGGTAACAAATTGTGGACTGTAAAACGAGAATTCTTTTCTGGTTCGCTCTCCACCCTCTCCAACAGATCTGACTGCATTAAATGGCACCGGCTGAGAATAGGTCACTGTCTTTTTTCTCATGGTCACCTGATGAACAGGGACGTTCCCCCGACGTGCCACAGATGCGATGTTCCAATCACAGTTAGACACATCCTCTTGGAGTGCGATGAACTAAACGCCCTCAGAGCCTCCCATCATCTCGGTGGGAATCTGGAGGAGATTCTGTCGGTAAACAATTTTGGACACCTGAAGAATTTCCTTAAATCCCTGAACCTTTTCTACAAGATTTGACACAATTCTCATACCATACTTGTCCCAACTAGTCATTAATTATACCTCTTTTATTTATTTATTTATTTTTATTTCTACACCGTCTTTTCAATATACAACTTTCTGTCTATACTATCCACACGTTTTATTCTATGTCTCGTCTATATACATACACCACTGTTTTATTTATACAACTATCTGTCATGTTTTGTTTGTTCTCAGCACGTTCGTCGATTCAAGCGTTCCATATACACTCGTATTATTCCAGTCAGTAGTTTTATATGATCATCCTCCATATCTGGTTCTTGTATGTTCCCTAACATACTTCTAACGAGAATGGCCGCGAAATGACCTTAGATGTCGGGTCGGCCTTACATCCGAATTCTCTCTCTCTCATCTGTCCCCAAAACTTAAAAAACCCCTACGTGGCAAGCATGTTTCATCAAATGAAGAATTTATAGCAGACGTAAATGAGTATTTTGAAGGACTTCGACAAAATCACTTCAGAGATGGGATAAAAGAATTGGAGAACCGCTGGAAAAAATGCATTGAGATTAAGGGAGAACATAGGGAACGATAAAGTCATTTTTTCAACTATAAACTTCTTTTATCATTTTAGCTCCGCGAACTTTTTGATTAGTCTAGTACATCCAATAAATAGACCTTGCGTTATCAGACTTTTGCCTTCGTTTGGCCAAAGGGCTTCACTTCATTTGTACTTTTTTCATTGAAGAGGTTACAATGATTTGATTGAATTCAAAATAATTGTTCAGAAACTTTCTATATGAATACAAAGACCGTCATCGAGAATCCTTTTTAGTTATCGATCGAAAAAATGGATAGATACCATTTTTTTAGTTATTATCAAACAATAAGATGAACCCCAATTCATAGATATTAACAGATGTTTTTCACAGTATTCTTATTTTGCACAAAATCCATATTTTACAAAATTATATTTTACTTTGGTATCATTATTATACAGTTCTGCATTTGGTTAAAACATTTTTGGAAAGAGTTATTTCACTTAGAAGTGATAGTGTTAGAACCCTTGAATGACCTAATTTCGCGTTAAAAAAAGCAAGTTTGCAATTTATTTTTAATATTCTGGAACAAAAAACATATGGGAATAAACCAGGACTATTCGGTGGATAAGATGTACGTTCAATGTTTTTTTCTTCAAGTTGCCACTTGTTTGAGACGCATTTGATTCTCTTTGAAAATTTGCTTGCCATTGTGGAGAATTAATTGGAATGATTAAGAAACGTACACAGGAAGAAAGTCTAACTAAGAGAGCATACAAAACAACAACAGAAGGAAAGAGTAGAAGAGGCAATGTAAGAAACACATGATACGAGGATGTCAAAAAACGCACGCACGCATTTATATGTTTAGTAGCGATAGATCGTTTCATGGGAGCAGAGAGCGCATTTTGCGTGCGAGTGTTTTTTAAAAACAACGGTTCCTATACTATTGTTCGACGTCTGTACAAAACACATTTTAATTTAGCGACCATGAGAAATGCGCCAAGTGCAAATTTTAACAAGCATAGGGTGCGCAAGTTTGACTGGAAACACAAATCAACTCGGCGCAAAAGGACATTAAGAACGAGCAGAATATTGATTGCGTTCCCCCGTCAGAGACGATCCACGACAGTCTTAACGATTCCGCGCAGCTTTTCTACATTTGCGATCCACGATTCATCGCATTATTCGATTTACATTTCCACCCCTACAAAATTGTTATAGTATAAGAGATGAAGCCCGATGATCTAGCTCAAAGGTTTCCAAACTACGGCCGGCGGGCCAAATCCGGCCCGCCAGTGTCATCAATTCGGCCTGCGACTAGCGAATTTAGCAAGTGTATGCTCCTTTAAGGCGCGTGCTCGGTGGCTAGTTTAGTCATTATAGATAATGACAGGAAAATTAAAACGGTCTTGGCCTTTGGAACTTACTAGAGTAATCAGTATAGCCCTAAGGCTGGAAAGTTTGGAGACTTCTGATCTAGCTAAACGAGTCGAATTCTGAGGGACAATGAAAAATCGTTTTAGGAGCTTCAATAACATGGTTTTTTGATGAATTGAATTTCCGATTGATTCCGATGAATCGAATCGTCACGCGAATAAATAAAATTGCAGATATTGGGCTACTGACAATCCGGACTTTTTTGGCTCCAGAAATGCAACACTCGATTGGCTACAACCGCAACACATTTTTCCAACAAGATAGAGCAACTTCGCACACCACGAACGATTCTTTAGCAGCTCTTTACGATTTATTCCCTGAAAGAGTGATGTCTCCGTGGGGACATCAACTGGTCACCGAGGAGTCCAGATTTAACACCTGCTGAGTTTTTCCTATGGGACTACTTAAAATGTAAGGTTTTCAACTCATCACTACCTATTTTAAATCTTTTAGAGCAAAAAATAACAGACGAAATTCAAGCGATTCCAAGAGCGATGCTCTAGCGAGTGATTGAAAAGTTCAGTTTCAGGCTAAATGAGTGTGAAGTAGTGGATGGCGCGCATTTACTTATCGTTGTTTTTCATAAATACAATTTTTAAAAACTACTTTAATAACAATTAAACAAGTTTAAATTAATTCTGAGGTTTTATTTTTTAGATATCAAAAACGAAAAACATTCTGAGATACCCTTTATATGGAACTGGTTCAAGATAGAATTAGTTGGAAAAAATATTGGTTCCTTTACACTTTTCAGATTCATGGTATACCAATATAGGATCAGTAAGCAGTTTCATTGCCAGATTACAAGAGTACCAGCGATATGAATGACTTAAAAATCTTATATATATATATACATATATATATATATATATATATATATATATATATATATATATATATATATATATATATATATATATATATTAGTTTAGTTTTTATCAATTTTGTGGTAAAAGTGTAAAAATTTATGCCCGCCTCAATTTCTCCAGGCAACATTAACAGAAAATAGTCCTTATGCTCTGGTTGTATTATTTTGAGGATTTTAGTAGAGCTGTGTACAATGTTCCACAATCTAACTTATCCAATATTTGAATTTGTACCATTATTCGGTGTGGTCTCTCTTTTTTTGTTCCAAATGGCATTGAATCGCAAAACTGTACAAAAGTGTTATCTATTTCACGTTTGTAAAGTAATATTGATTTTGTTTGACAGAAGGAATTTCAGGAGGAATTTCAGCGAGTACTTGGGAAAAAATTGTGTTATTTGGTTGTTTTTAATTTTTTTTTAGTAATAAGAATGGCAGAAAATAAGGACTGTGTAAGGAGGGTTTATAATATATAATTTTTTATTTCTGGTAACAGGTAAGAATGCTTTGCAGTTGGAGAAGAAGACAATTTTATTATTTGCAATGTACGTAATATTGCAGCGAAATATTGGCGCTAATAGAAAGTGATTGGCATATAACAACTCGAGAGATCAGAGAAATTCTTGAAATGATCCAGTCAATAATATCAAGGCGATTATGTTAAGTTGGAATGGTTAGCAAAGCCGAAATCAATCAATTTGAAAAGCGGATGGTTGGTTGTGGTGGTGTAAGAACGGAGATTTACTTTCAGACAGCGTAAAAGCCAGGGTATATTTGAAAAAGGTTATGTTATACAATTGGAGTAATAGGTGGGAATTATTTATTATGAGCTACTTGAGAAATAGACCGTTAATTCGAAGATATTCTGTTCACAACTAAGTGAATAACGGAAGCACAGTCGACTAGAAGCGGCTTGAATAGCCAACAGAAATGGTATTGCGTTCCATCAATCTAACAGATTGACACATACTATTTTGATTAAATGGCATTTTTAGTAAATACAATATTTCTCAAAATAATGTTGCTGATGTTAGTTGGAATATGCGACATACATATGGACAAATCTTCTATATTCTAGTCTATAAATATTACTTATGACATAATGTTTTCTTCTTAAGCTGGGTCCACCCCAATAAAATTTTGCGTGTGTGTTAAATTTACTAGAATAATTTGTTTGAATTATCTTATGGATAACAGATGCTTGCTGTGCGTGCTGTGCGGGAACAACATTTGTGTGTGACTTTGTCTATCAGAGCGTTTACATTGCCACGCAGGTACATCACATACATCACATACAGCTCGCACAATGCAAATTTTTATTGATGTGGACCCATCTTTATAATGATATATGAAGATTTTTATTTAACGAAAGGAAAAGAAAATGTAGTAGAAATATTAGGCAGAAATGACAAACTTAGTATTCCATGGTATTTGATTTATTTGCCATATTTTTAAATAGTACATTAATCCATTAATAATTTCCCTTTAATTAATTTGGTTAATTTATAGAGGCGATCGAACGAATTAATTTGTTTGGTACTTTTCGCGCAAAAGATTTATTGATTGTTTGGCTTTTTTAATGGACTGTAAGAAGATTGTTGGGGTTATTTATGGTTAAGGCGATTTTTCTCTCAACTACAAAGGATATTCCGTCGACTTAACACACAATGCGTACATTCAGTCAGCACTATTGTTAGACTAGTAAATATAAGCACAATAACGAAATCAAACAGAAGCGTTTTTGTGAATTTGTTCAAATATTTTTACGAGAACTATATTTTATGGGATATTTTTCAAGCAGATTAATTATTTTTTAGAATTTTGTTTGTGTTTAGGTATTTTTAATAACACAACATATATAATGAAAGATTAATTTGACTTTAAGGTTAAAACTATTAATCTTTAATGGAAAAATTATATTTAATTTGCTAATATTGTTAATCAAGAATTAAAATCGGAGCAGCCTGACAACTACAAAGATAATACAAAATATAAAAGGATTTATAAGTAATAATGAAACAAATTTTATGTAGTTGCTATTTATGTTTTGAAAATATCAATCTGTCCAGTGAAAAACTGACTGGTTGATACTTCGCGTGACCAGAAGCGCCAATTTTGATTTAATACCCCTATTATATAAAGATGAATTTAAGCTTTTACTAATTGAAATCCTGAAGTGTCACTTTAATGAGTGGAAAAGTTGATAACCCTTTTGCCTCAATCTGACTCAATAGTAGGCCTCAATCTGCTTGCACTCCTGCGTCCATAACTAGAAAAGGTTGATTAGAAAAGGAAAAGGCTCTTCTAGTTGTGAACTCTGGGGAGTAGATTGAGGCATCGGAGTCAATCAATTAGATTCTCTTGAAAATGGCTTCAAAGTGGAAGCCGAAACGTCGAGATTTTACAAGTCTAAAACGCGGTTCTACCAGAGGACCTAGTAAATATATATATATATATATATATATATATATATATATATATATATATATATATATATATATATATATATATATATATTATTAGGTGCGTATAGACTCGGTTGGATCACGCAAAGGATTCTGACTCATTTTCGAGTGTTCTTTCTGATCCTCAACACCTTTCTCAGCCTTTCTCCGTGGATTCTCCTCTCCTAGAAACTTCGCTCTCTGATGCAACGTTCCACATATGTATTTTGTTTCTGTACATTCTTCTATGCTCAATCTCTGTCGGACCCATTTGTGCCTTTCCCAGACCACCTCTCACTTGTGCGATCCATCGTACTGTCGACTTGACTCCTTGTATGTATGTAAGAATTCTGTTGGTGAGTCTTGTCGGTGGGAGTCTACTGATATACCCATATAATTTCAACCGTCTTTTTCTTATGTCTGTCGCTACATTGGACATTCTCTGTGTGGTCTTTCTAGAATGTAGTCTATATCCTTCCTCTGCCAGTTTTGGGCAGATAATTTTCCTCATAATTTTGCGTTCTTCTTTTAGTATATTTTCTATGTCGCTTTTTGTAGGGAGTGTAAGTGTCTCGCTTGCGTATAGTACCTCTCGTTTCATTACTGTGTTGTAGTGTTTTATTTTTGCTTGTGTGGATACGCATTTTTTATTGTACATATTGTGTGTTTTGCTGTATGCCCTCTTCATCTTCTGTCATTGAGTCTTCTGTGCTATCTTCTCTCCTCCTGTGGCTTCAAGGATCTCGCCCAGATATTTGAAGGGAGTGACCCTATTTATTTTGCCGTATTTGGTGTTCAAATTTTGGACATCTAATTTTGAGCAGTAGAAGCTGTTTTTTGAAAGGATATTTGTAGGCCGACTTTCTCTGCACATTCCTTGAGGACTTCGATCTGTTTGGTTGCCCTTTTTTTATTATTTGCGAGTAGGGCTAGGTCGTCTGTCAAGGCTAGGCATGATGTTTCTATGTTGGTTTTGGTTCGTCCGAGTCGTATTGGTTTCCATTGTCCTAGATTTTTCAGTTCTTTTTTCCATTCCCTTATGACTTTGTCCAGAACCAGGTTGAAGAGGAGTGGGGCTAACCCATCTTCTTGGTGTACTCCAGTATTAATCAGGAAGGGTTCGGAAATTTCTCCCCTAAATTTCACTTTAGAGGTAGTAGAGATTTACCACTAAACACAAAATCACTTTTTTTGAACTTCTCGACGCATGTTTCGTTGATTAAATCATCCCTTCATGATGCTAACATGGTTAGTGAAACGTGCGTCAAGAAGTAAAAAAAATAAATATTTTAGTGTTTAGTGGTAAATCTCTTCAAGTTTAGTTTTTCACACCAAAGGTTGTAATAGAAGAATTGATTTAGATCTTGTGTCGATGTTAGTGTCAGCTTGATCAATCGTAGTGTTTTGGGGTCGAGTCCTTGTTCTTTTAGGATGTTGTACAGATATTTTCGGACTGTGCAGTCGTATGCTTTCTTGAAGCCCACGAAGGTGCAGATGATTTCTGGCGTTCCTGATAGCTTTGTATTTCAGTATTGTTTTAAGTTAAATATTTGTTCAGTGTATGAACGACCTGGGCGAAAGCCTGCCCGGTACTCGCCAATTTTGTATTCTAATTGTTCTTGTGTTTTCTGGAGAAGGCATGCTGAGAAGATTTTTTAAGTGACTTGTAGTAAGGAGATTCCTCTGTAGTTGTTCACATCTGCTCTATCTCCCTTCTTGTGCAGCCGGTAGATAAGAGCACATTATCATTCATCTGGTAATTTTTCTGTTTGCCAGATGTTCGTGATAATTTGCGTAAGTTCCTGCAGTGAATTTGGTCCGAGGTTTTTCAATAGTTCCGTGGTGATATTATCTTCACGGGATGTCCTGTTATTCTTTAGTTTGCGTATATGCCTGTGGATTTCTTCCTGTGTTGGTGGTGGTGATCACGTCAAAAAGCTGTTGACTTTCTGGGGGATTTTTTAGTGAAGTACTCCTGAAATTCTCGTTTACGTCGCTGCAATGCACTTTTGCATTCACCAGGGATGTTTTGTGTTCTTTTTCAATGAGATCAGTTCCTGTGCTTTTTGTGTATTATTTTTGTGGAATTTTTCCCATGTATCTGCCTGTTCCTTTTCCCATTCCTCGGTTATGTTGGATTCCTTGATCTTTTTCGTGTCGAATTTCTGTAGACGTGCTTTCTTGTGATGAAGTCTCCTTGGGGTGAACTTGACTTTGATTCGTGTTAGGTAATGGTCTGAGTCAATGTTCGCGCCCCTGCTGACTTGGACATCTTGGATCTCTCTTTGTTGTGGGTGTGAGATCACAACGTGGTCTATCTGGAATTCTTCAATCTGTTGTATAGGCGATCTCCATGTCTTCTCTTTTCGTGGAGATTTTCTGAGGGATGTTGACATGATCTTGAGTTATTCTGTTGGCATAGTTCGATAAGTTTTGTGCCGTTCTTTTTGGTAAATTTGTAACCGTGGAATTTGCCTACGGTTTTCAGATAGATTTTTTCTCCACCGATTTGTGCGTTAAAGTCACCTAGTAAAATTTTGACGTCATCCTTTGGAACCTTTGCTATTATCTCTTCTAGTGTTGCCCAAAATTTATCTGTAGACTTTTCTCTGTAGATCATGTATAAGTTTTTCTTGTTGTTCCCGTTTGTGGGGGCATGTACGTTGATCATAGTGTATTTTTTATTGGCGCACTTTATGGGCATTGTCATTAGTCTATTGTTTATGGGGGTGATTTCCTTAATAGAGTTAACTATCCCTTTGTGTATCACAAGGGCCATGCCCAGAAGCGGAGAGCCCCTGATGACTCGTTAGTCCCTCTTACCGAAACTCAAATAGCCATGAAAGCACGAGCGTAGCCAGGGGGGGGGGGGTTTGTGGGTTCAACCCTCCCCCCCGAAATAATAAGCCAAATATTACCTAATATTATACCGAAAAAATACGAGGAGTGAAGAGAGTTAAATTACTACATTTGAATTGAATATATACCCGAACTAGTGGACGTTGCGCACAGTAACGTCATCTCTTGTCCAGTAGTCGAACTATTTTGTATCGTTTGGAAACCCCCAAAACTAAATCCTGGCTACGCCCGTGCATGAAAGGAACGTTTTATGAAAGTGTTACACAAATCCAAGAAGCCGTGACAAGGGTGATTGAGTCGATTTCGAAAAACCATATAAAAAATCTATGCTAGCATTGGTTGAATGTGCCCAGCGGTATATTGATTCGGAAGAGATGTATTTTGAATAAATAGAAAAAAGTGAGGAAAAGTAACTAAATGTTTTTTTTAATCACTAAACGTGATGAAAAATAAAGAAACCCAAATAATAAAATTAACCGAGTTGTTTTGTTAAAAACAGTTAATAAAATCTTCAAGAAGTGTTTCATCATCGATATATTAAATGCATTAAGCTTACAGGAGATTATACGGAAATAATATTTTTCTCACTCAGCATACGGCACCGGCCTCGCTCCATCGTATTTCCGCTTGTTCCTGTTCATGGCTCACTTCTTGAAAAGACAAAAATTAAGGATTGAAGAAGAGGAAAAGTGGCTATGTAGAGGTTTTCCAAGGACTCATTGTGGTATCGAAGAGAAATAGAGTTACTGGCTTCCAGATGGGTTGAGGCCATTGAAAACAACAACCTATATTTCGAGGAATAACCTCGAGGTATAATTTTTTTAATCAGTGAATAACTGAGTATCTCGAAAACGCAAATAAAAATATTATTTGTAAAGTACCTCATTGGTTATCAAAATATATTTTTTCGTCTTAATGACTAAATATTTTAAATTTGATAATATTTTAATATCAAATATTTAGGTTTTTATGAGAAAAAAATAGCTTCGTCTTCACAAAGAATAAATTACAACAAACAGAGAATTGTCGAAAATCAAACAAATTAATTGGAATCGAATTGGTACAAAATCACCCTACCTATTTAACAGAATATAAGTAAAAATGTTTTTATTTTTAAACATGGAATGTTGGCTGGCCTCTCCGAAATCGACGTGTGTGTCAGTCAGGTTTCTGGGGTTTCACTCCTTGTTTATTTTTTCTATAATTCATAGTTTGTCGAATTTTACTATAATAAATACGTCAGTGCTTTGGAGTATGTAGCGTCTGTGTTTTTAAAAGCTGGACAAAGACAAATGGCAAGTGGATGAAACAAATGAGGAGAATTTTTATTGGCTGTTCGAAGGAGTTTGAAGCTCTATTCTTGATCGATAGTTTATTTTTAAGAAAATAACAATTCCTTTATTTATTTTCTTTTATTCCCCATCGTTATCTATTCTTTTACGTCATCGTTTGGTAGTCTACGAACTGCAAAATCGATTTTTGTTACGAGGAGGTCATGAAAATGAATTGCCACTTCTTCAGAGATTTCGAAATGTACTACTTCTCACGATGAACTCATCTTCATTCTACAGGTTAATTTTGGGTTGCTAGCTAATAGTTGATTTAGTGTATTGATTATATAAATCTTAACTAAACTCTTCGATCGACCATTTTTGCAATCATTTTCTATTAGTTATATGATTATGAAATAATAATTTCATGTGAGCATGGAACATGGTATTTATCGTTGCACATAAAAGATAGTTATGTTAAAAAATTGGTGCATTACTTTCAGTCCAGTCACTTGGTGCTTGATTGACTAAGTCTCTGTACGCTACTTAATACTTTATTTATATATATTTATATATATATACACAAGGCATTAGTATGATATTACTTATATCTTAATTTGAATATACATAAAATATATACATAAATATACATTTAAAATATACATAAAAAGTAATATTACGTTATATTGAATTCCGACAAGAGTTTTCTGAATTAGTAACAACGGTCACGATCTGACTAAATCACGGTCGAATAAAGAATTGATTTGATCCATGGTCTGGTACCTAATGACCAAAGTATTAGAACCCATTTTAGATGTGAAATATATGATTGTTGATAATACAAGAAATGTATGTACATTAAAATGTACATTTAATGTATAAATGTATGTATATTTATAAGTAATGTGGTTTTTTTTTAAATATCACACACCGCCATCTACTGACAATAATTTAACTTAATATAACATAACCTATATTTTAGTTAACATGATACTTGATGTGTTTATTCATAAATTTCGAAACACATTAGGAGAATTCTGTAAGTTTGGATTGTCTAAAAGTTTCTTTTTATACAATTGATGCTTTGTGAGTTTCAATAGCATAACAATGCCACTTAGACTACAAATGCTGTCTATCTTGGTGCCTTGGATAGCAGAATCTGTCAGCGTAGCAACAAGAATTGTGGTTTTAATCTTTATAAAATATGGAAGACTTGTTGAGTTAAATAAGGATCTGATGTTAGTTGATTCCAAACAAAAAGTAAAAATTCCAAACAACAGTCTTTAAAAAGACTGACTACGACTAATCACCAAAGGTGTTATTCTGCTGCATGAAAATGGATGACTTGGATGTTTCTAGCACCCCATAGAGCAATCTTTTTTCAAGAAAAAATCAAGAGTTAAGCTGAGAAGAACTTTCTCACTCATCGTATTGTCCTGATATTGTACTATCTATTTATATTTTGGAAACAAACCTGTTCCGATGGCTATCACAACTGCATTCGAAGAATATTTTATTTCAAAATTACCCATTTTACAAAAAGGGAGTATAAAGTTTATCAGTTGATGTCAGTAATGATGAAGATAATATCTTATATACAAACGTAAACTTTTGAATAAAATTAAAAAACTACACTACCATAAAACGACATTACTTATGGGCACTTATGGGCGACATTACTTATATATACACTTACGATAAAAATTTAGCTGCCAATAGAGATTTGTCATAAATCCGGAGAATCAAGTTTTGATTTGTGTTTAAGCTTTAGCTTCTCGATAAGCCTACCTATTGACTAGAGGCCAATGTAGAATCTCTCTCAGGGGGTATTCGAGCTTACCCAGATAGATTACTGGCGTGCGCGATATAAACAAAGTACACATTCAAAAATCCACACCGTGACTTGTGACTCTGCAGTTGACTCTGCAGCAGTCATATAAGCGCCTTGGGTAAGGCGGATATTTTTATTTTTTTGATTTAGTAAAGCGTATCTTCTTATTGTTTTATCTATTTTTGAAATTCTGAAGTCTTCTTTACACATTATTTATAAATTGTATTTAATTTTTTAATTTGACCTATTGTTATAGGTCATAATATAGGTTATATAAAATATAGGTTATATAAAAATACAAAACAGATTATTTAATTTGGTTTAATATTACATTGTACTTTTAATATTAAGCATTTTATTGATCTTCATTAAATGTAATCTTTAATGTATCATATTTAGAATTTCAGAATAATAAATTCGTTGGTATCTCGGATCAGAAGTCGGTTTCAACGTAACGTATTTGTCTGGGCGACTGTTATTACGAACCTGACAGAGACAAATGGAAACTGAAACAAAGGCGAGAAAGATTTCAGCTCGAATAGGTATCCGCAGATATGTATAATCGATCTGCATAGTTCTTACAGTCATTTGCTCCTACATCTACGGTCCTTGTCCCAGCTTTAAGGGGATATACCACTAAGTCGGTCAATTAATCGTGAAGAATATTTCGTTACAACATTAAGTTTTGTTTAATTGTTTATATTTTTTTTAACATTATTATTATTTTTACGGGATATTTTAGCAGAAATGTCTTAAAAATTGGCGGAAATAATTTATTACTTTAACATCATTTTTTTTCAAATAAAGGTATCTAAACCAACTAGATTTTTGCATCTTCATAAGTACAAATAATTTTACAAACTATTTTATTGATATTGGTATGCAAACTATTAAGTAACTTAATTATCCAATGGAATAAAGTATTCATTTGTAACTAAAAATAAAAGAGAAGAAAAAAAGAAAAGTAATGACAGTTATCAGATCAAAATATTAAATATGTAAAATTATTAATATATCAATTTTATAAATAAGTATATAAATAGTTTTGTATACAGAACATGGGTTACTAATAATCACAAGACTTGACCAATTATAAGTAAAGCTGTACGTCATTGCTAATTAAAATGTATTGTATAGGCATGTATTTTTCAGTAAGATATAAAACATAGCACTCCCTGATTTATGGTTTTAATTTCTGTCACTTTATTATCCAACCTACTAATCTAATATCACTGCATATAAAATTATAGTTTAAATATTAAGTAATGAGTATTTTGGTGGAGCAGGTAAGTTACTAAATAATACTTAAAGCTTTGACGAGTCTCAAAAATGGATTATAAAAACAAAATTTAGTATGCTGAACTTAAAAAACAAACAAAACCATATTTTCTATATCTTTACTATATACTGATCCTATTTGTAATTGATATTTTGGTAGGTATATAGTGTATATGATTTTTAATTAATTTGAATATTTTGTTGTAGGTAATGTTGCCAATGAACTGCGCGAGGGATTAGTCCTTTGTATAGTGAGTGATAAATATATTTTAGAATAATTTGTTGTATCAAAATAAATTGTATTAATGAATAAGTAATTAATTAAAGACGCTTTCTTTAAATAGCCACCATTACACCAAATAGAAAGCCACCATCATTTAAAGAAAGCGTAATAGCTCACTAGTCTAGTTTTTTAGCACGGAAGATTTAACGGGGCTAAAATCATATACCGAAGCTACGGCAATTTTTTATACATTAAAAAATTGGGTAGAGGAGCGTTCTGTAAGTCTGTGAAGAAATATCGTGAGGTATTTTGGAGATATCAGAAGTGAGAATGCTGACATTAGTAACGATAAAACAAGTGAAAAACTTGTTCGCCGAAAAACTAAGGTTTCCTATCCCACGTTAATCGGGGTAGGGTTAGTCGATCCTAAGATGAGGCTGAAAAGCGTAGTCAATGGATAACAGGTTAATATTCCTGTACTTATTATATTTGTGATGGGGTAACTCCAGCAAGCAATTACGCTTTCTTTAAATGATAGTACTAATTTTTCACATCTTTTGAATAATATTTTCATATCTTTTCCTAATGTTTATTAGTTTATTTATAGTTTATTCGTTAGATAATAGTCAATTAATATTTGACAAATCGTTAAATGTATGTCCCCTACACACTATATATATATATATATATATATATATATATATATATATATATATTATATATATATATATATTTATATATATATATATATATATATATATATATATATATATATATATATATATATATATATATATATATATATATATATATATATATATATATATATATATATATATATATATATATATATATATATATATATATATATATATATATATATATATATATATATATATATATATATATATATATATATATATATATATATATATATATATATATATATATATATATATATATATATATATATATATATATATATATATATATATATATATATATATATATATATATATAGCTAATCCAACTGGATTCAACTGGACACGTACTTTACATTCGTGGTAAGGAGAATGGACAATGTGGTGGAATTGGATTTCTCAACAATCGAAAGCTGAAGGAGACTATAGTAAAATTGGAAAATATATCTGGCCGACTAGCCCAAAGCGCCATTCAGCTCAATAAAAAGTTTAGGCTTCAAATAGTCCAAGCTTATGCTCCAACTATAAGCCATAGGGAAGAGAAAATTGAGGAATTTTATGATGATGTGACCGAGCTTTTATACAAGGAGAAATGTAGGTACAAAATCCTGATGGTTGATTTTAATCCCAGAATTGGAACAGCAAGAACTGGTGAAAATGCAACTGGCCCATATCGAACTGGTGAGCGGGACAGTAGAGGTGACAGATTAGTTGATTTTGTTGAAGGACAAGAACTTTATATTATGAATTTGCATCTGCATATATATATATATATATATATATATATATATATATATATATATATATATATATATATATATATATATATATATATATATATATATATAGCTAATCCAACTGGATTCAACTGGACACGTACTTTACATTCGTGGTAAGGAGAATGCACAATGTGGTGGAATTGGATTTCTCAACAATCGAAAGCTGAAGGAGACTATAGTAAAATTGGAAAATATATCTGGCCGACTAGCCCAAAGCGCCATTCAGCTCAATAAAAAGTTTAGGCTTCAAATAGTCCAAGCTTATGCTCCAACTATAAGCCATAGGGAAGAGAAAATTGAGGAATTTTATGATGATGTGACCGAGCTTTTATACAAGGAGAAATGTAGGTACAAAATCCTGATGGTTGATTTTAATCCCAGAATTGGAACAGCAAGAACTGGTGAAAATGCAACTGGCCCATATCGAACTGGTGAGCGGGACAGTAGAGGTGACAGATTAGTTGATTTTGTTGAAGGACAAGAACTTTATATTATGAATTCGTTCCATAAGAAAAATATCAGCAGAAAATGGACATGGAAAATTCTATCTGGACTCACAAGTGAAATTGACTACATCATGACCAACGATAAAACAATATTTACCAATTGTACTGTCCTTAACAATTTTAATGTTGGAAGTGACCATCAGGGAGTCCTTTTGGCAGGGTCGAGTACGCAGAGCTCTGCAAAACTATAAGAAAACGTATCAGAGAGGACACGCACGGGTTCAACATGCAGCTAGTGCAAAAAACCCTGGAAGGAAACAAAGGAATTAATAAGGCTAAGCAGAAGCTGAGAAAGAACATAATGCAAATTTATGCCTTAATGTGTGAGGATTGCACAGTGTGCAGGGTGCGTACGCAAATGTTAGAGGTTCTCAGAAAATTTTATTCCCAGTTATATGAAGATCAGGCAACAATACCCACGGAAGAACAAGATATCCTAGTGGAGGAAGTAGCAAATGTTATAGAATCGATGAAAAACGGCAAGGCTCCAGGAAAAGACAGTGTAACTCTCGAAATGTTAATAGCTTGCTGTCGAACTTTACATAAAACACTGACAAAATTATGCTCAAATCCTGTTCCTTGAGGCAAAAATGCCTCAAGAAACAATACAAGTGCTGCAAAGGGCTGGCGAACCATTTGGGTTAAAAATAAACCTGAAAAAGAGTTAGGTTATGTTTAATACATTCGCTCAAGACAGAAGAATTTCTGTTTTAGGAAGGGATTTGGAGATCGTTGACCACTTTATGTATCTTGGGCAGAGGATTTCAATGGAGAGGGATACCGCCCGGTAGGTGGAACGATGGGTAAAAAGTGGCTGACAGGCATTTGGCAGAATCAACATAGTGTTTAAGAGCAGACTCCCACTTTGCCTGAAAAGAAAAGCCTTCGATCAGTGCATTCTACCCGTTATGGCGACGGAAGTGAAACCTGGACACTCACATCAATTCAAAAACTTCGGGTAGCATAGAGGGGAATGGAAAGATGTATGCTTGGCATTACAAGACGAGACAAAAAGCCCTGCGCATGGATCAGGGAACAAACAAAAGTCTGTGACATCATTATAAGACTAAAGCAATTGAAATGGAGATGGGCAGGCCATATAGCGAGGTGGTGGGACAACAGATGGACCAAGGCAATCCTGGAGGGGATACCGCTTGATCGCCATCGTCCGCGAAGAAGAACGAAAGCACGATGGACTGATGACATCGTTAAGTATATTGGACCCGAGTGGCAGAGGAAAGCCCAGGACCGTGAAAGTTGGAAGCATGCTGAAGAGGCCTTCACCCTGCAGCGGATCGACACGGCTGATGAAGATCACATGTGCTTTCTAACCAAGGAATGTTCTTATATCTGGTTATGACTTGAATGGGAAGCAACTGTGTTAACAGTGTTTATCGATACCCTAGGGGTGGAAGCAGTTGCCCATCTTGTGGAAATCACGTGTGCTACCTCAACAAAGTCAGAAACAAAATGGTATTGCAGATAACGTTGTTGTTTTTGTATTATGTAAGGGATAACTGTGTATTTGGTGAGTATTTTTGTAAGACCAATAATGAACGTTTTGTTTATTCGCAAAATCAGACCAGACATAAACAAAAGTCTGATCTGTAGAAAACATGAACAACGTGTGAATTTTGTTTTAATTTTCATCGAAAAGAGTCGATAATTTATGACAAAAATATATGCGATTAATGCGATCTTGATTTTCCAACCCTGGATTTTGTTGAATTGGGGTCAAACTAACCGTTGAACTGTTACAATACAATGGCTATTTCTGTAGTATGTCTTCCAGCAATAAACACCCTGTGCACCATTCTATTGACTCATTGTCAGTAATATATTGTTTCCAATGCAGTGAAGATAGGCTCTTTAGCACTATTCGAGAGATACGAGGGATATTTAAAATGTCAACAAAGATATGCAATAGCATATCGCCGGTTTTTTTTAGCACACCTCCTATAAATGATTTTAAATATATAAAATCAAATTGTTTTAAAATGATACCAACGTGTGACAAAAATATTTGCGTTTTTGAACTTCTTAGTTAGTCACTGTAAAAAAATTATATCATTCCTATGCCATCTTGACACCTTCCCTCCTCGATTTACTATGGCCCCTTTGCTCTTGAGCGATGTCAGTTGCCCTAATTTCGCAACTTATTTCACTCATTTTTCACTGAATATTTATCAGTGGAATCACTTTAATATTGAAGAAGGCATGTTTATTTGTCGGAGCAAAAAGTTCAAGTAGAATTAAACCTCTAAGAAGTGAGGGATTAGGTGTACAAATAAATTCTGACCTCTCCGAATTAATCAACTATAACTATATTTAAGTTAAAAATTTTTTCTCGTTATTTTGGTAATTCGTAGTACCAATCATTACCATAAAAAACCACATAGAAAACTTTGCTACATGACATAACTGCACAAATGTTACAAGTGAACACAATGTCGTCCGACAGCCACGTGAGGCACTGTATTCTGTTCGTTTTTCAACTAAAAAAAGTGTTCGCGAGGCGAAAGAAATTATTTGCTTCACTTTGGGGGAAAACGCGGTGTCTGAAAGTACGTGCAAAAGATGGTATCGAAAGTTTTAGACTGGTAATTTCGATCTTTCTTATCAACATCGTTTAGAAGCATCAAAAAAAGTTTAAGACGAGCAATTGGAGCAGCTGTTGCAAGAAAATTTTTGTCAAACACAGAAGGAGCTTGCTGAACAATTGGGTATCCATTCGATTTCTCATCGATTGCAGAAGCTGGGAGATTGCAGAAGGCTGAACGTTGGGTTCCGCACGTGCTTAGCACAGAAAATAAAGCGAGACGCTACGACATAGCAGTTTGCCATCAGTCAAGATTTAAACAGAAGGCTTTTCTGTTTAAGATCATGACCGGTGATGAGAAGTGGGTTCTATATGATAACCCTAAAAATAGAAACGCATGGGTTTATCTCGGGGAACCATCAAAGTCAACTGCAAAGCCAAATGTTCACGCTTCAAAAAACGTATTGTTATGTGTTTGGTGGGATATGAAAGGTGTGCTATAGTTTGAGTTGCTAAAATCCGGAAAAACTGTGACTTCTGAGTGTTATATATAACAATTGATCCGTTTAAGTGACGAAATCGAACGAAAACGACCATATACGGGCAAGGGAACTTGGCAGGTGTTAATGTTACACCATAATACACGGCCCCATGCCACGGAGCTAACCAAACAACATATCGATACGTTGGGCCGGGAAGTTCTCGCTCATGCAGCCTATTCTCCAGATATGTTTCCTTCAGATTTCCACCTCTTTCGCTCTCTGTAACACCATCTTGTTGATACGAACTTTCGCACAATCGAAAAGTTCCAAAATTGTATTACCGATTTTACGGAATAAAAACCACAATCGTTTTTCCGAACAGGGATTCGCCATCTGCCGAAAGTGATGGAGATTATTTTTAAGATTGACATGTATGTTGGTTTTGTATAAATAAACATTAATTTTATGTAAAAAAGGGTCAAAATTTATTTGTAGACCTAATTTAATCCTTTATTAATAAATAAAGGCAATAACGCAAATTTTGTAAGTATATCGAAACAAGTAATTCCATTGCGTTGAATGCACTAATCTTAAAACATAGTAAGTACCTTTTATACCAGGAAGATGTATTCACCAACTTACCAACTCATTCTTTTTAATAAAAAGGTCTCTTGTAATCTATTAGTTAAAATGAAATTCTTTTTGAAGTAGTATATATACTTCCAACATTGAAATTTAATTATGAATGCATGAATCTTCCTGCTTACATATGTGTACGAACTGAATAGATGTAATGGTATCTTTCAGTTAAAGTTAAGGTAAACATCTTTTACGATCGTTAACTTAAAAACAGTTAAAATTGCCGTTATTAGCACAAAATATGTCAATATTTGGTTTGGTGTAAACGATATGGTTAATTTGTTTATTTCAAACATTTCATATTTTTTTCTATACAGATTGCACTTTTTAGATTTTGTAATACATTCAAAACAGGTCAAGTTCATTTAGATTTTTTCTCGCATATCATGTTGTTATTGCACATGTCTAGTGTGTGTTTGAAATACTAGATTTCATAAAACTTTCTGCTGGTGTATTATTATCAAATATGAGTTATATGTTTTGTATATATCCGAAACTGAAAGGAAACAACATATTTTTTATTTTTTAATTTTTTCAAGAAGTCTAAACAAGTTGTGGAAGTTTTTAAACATCTGTAGTTTATTAAACTCGTTTTGCTACCCATGTTAGTATCATCAGGATAAGATTTAATCTAATTCTAAAAATAAACTATGTTCTATTTATATGATAATCCTACCTAATGAAGCGTGTAAAAATCATAAACCGTGAAGTTTACTGAGCCTTACATTGAAATTGAAAAAGTTGACTGAACATATACATAATTTGATGATGCGGTCGTAGAAAATATGATACTTAGAAAATATACGTATGATATGATTCTGATCATATGTAGGAAATGTGTTCGTTTGCTAAGATATGTATGTTTCACGTCTTACAGTTTGTGCAACGCATAAACTAATGTACTTCGCTACCACTTCTGACTCCTCTTTCTACGACCGTGACTACTTCTGACAAAGCGCATTCTGTCAATCCAATTTCCGACCACCGTTTCAAGCAACTGGCAACTTCAAGCAATGTCTGCAATTATCCGAATTATGTTGGCTTCCAAGGCGCCAATAGTTGCTGGTTTATCGACGCATACTAAAGATTTAACATAACACCAAAGATAATAATCTAAAATCGTTAAATCACATGACCTTGATGGTCAATTAGAATGTCGGTTTTCGAAATAATGTTCTCTTCGAATTATTTCCTCAATAAATCGGTTGTTGCTTTTACTGTATGAATGACATGTGGAACCGTCCTGTTGGAATCACATCTCCTCTAGATCAAATTTTCTACGTAGTCGAATAACAAAACTCAACTTCTTGCGAAAAGTGACGAATTGATAAATTTGGATTTTCATCAACATCGCCGGCAACAGCGCTGATATTTTCTTCGGGCCGATATTTTCTTTCTGTGAATAAGATGTGAATATTTTAATAATTATTCCATACCTTTCCTTAAATTTGGTTTGTTTTGTTATAAAAAACTTATACATTATAGTCGTTTAATGTTAAAGTTGAAATTACCAGCGATAATTTTTCATACCATAACACTTTTTAAACGATTCACGTCAAACTATCACGATATGCTTAATTGTTTTATTAAAATAAATATCCAAAATTTCCACAATTGGAATCTACGCGAGCCTGGCACCGTTTTAAATTTTTTTCCAGAACACGTTGAAAAACTCCTGGTATATTTCTAATCTGGACTGCAAAAAGTAGCAAAAATTCGCTCATACTATAATTTTCTCTGTAAATAAGAACTGCTACTATCAGCCAGGACATATATTTTGTACATTGACCGCTAGCAGTTGATTAAATTTGATTAAGCCATCTATATAAAAGGTTTGGAATTCTTAAATCGAAAGGAAATCCTGTATCATGATCATGTCTTTCTTCCACATTTCCACATTCTACCAACCGAAGGAAAATGCAAAATTTTGGCTAACGTGTTTACCTCGTCTTTAATATATACCAGATTTGTACCTTTCGATCAGGACGGGGATCACTGAACATCACTGATGAGCACGGGGACAAAAAGCAACCTAAGTAATATCTGAATAATCGTGCCGTGTTCATATATTTTTTTTTGGGTTTTTCCTCACGATCTAAAACTCAAAAAAATATCAAAAATATCTGTTCTTATGTAAAGTAAGAATCACTTGGTAAAAAACAAAAAAACAAAACGGAGACAAATTTCTCAGTGATTCTTTTTCTGTAATAAATTTGCCTAACGAACAAAATTTTAAAAATATAAAAATGTTCTAAAAAAATATAAAATTTTTTAACTTTAACGTTTCTCCTCTCGTTTTCAAAACGTATCTAAAAATAAATTATATTAATTTCCATAAATTCTGAAAAGATTGGAAGTAACTATATTTTTGTGTATGTCAATGATACTTACATTGACAATTATTTTTTAATGGCAGTGACATACAACCAAAACAATATATATATATATATATATATATATATATATATATATATATATATATATATATTTATTTCCTACTCTTTTAATTGTGTCAGAAATCCTGCTGATTTAAGGAATTGTGAGGTTAATTAATATTATTAATAAGTTATCTGTTTTGTTTGGTATCAAAAGTTTTAAAATACTTATCTATGAAATTTAATTCAATAGGCATCCAAATTATATAATTTGGATGCCTATTGAGATACCTATCTATATGTGTTTGTATGTAACAGTATGCAAACTGTAGTTTTTAATGTGTTGTGTTTTATTATTAAAGTGCCGATGAATGGCAATTTATTCTCCTTCTCCACCTCTAAAGAAAACTTAATTGTAGGCTCTCGAGAATTTATATCTTGTAAAAAAATATTTAGATTATCAATGCTATATTGCCATATAGCAAAAATATCATGAACATATCTAAGCCATATTATTGGCTTTAAGAGATTTATTTAATATGTTATTCTCGAGTTCCTCCATAAACATATTACTGATCAAAGGAGAAAGAGAAGAACTCATACAGTACTGAGAAATTTGTCTCCGTTTTGTTTTTTATCCAGGCATTCTTTATTTACATGAGAACAGATTTGTTTGATATTTTTTTGAGTTTTTGATCCTGGCGAAAAACCCAAAAAAAAAAGAAAAAATTATTAAAAAGCAACCTAGATAGGATTTTCGTCAATAAGCTTTGATCTTTTATGAAAGCGGCGTCATAAAGTTGGTAAGAAAACAGCAACATGTCGTAGATAATAACGGTCATTATATACAGGGGAACAAAAAAATCAATACCCAGTTTCTTTAAATTTGAATTGGTCTGAAAATATACTCCTGCATAGCATAACTTTAAAATTTTGTTTTGTTTATCATGCTGTGGGGTATTTTTAGTATTCTGCTAAGCTAAACAGTGTTCTTGTGATTCTGTTAAAAATGTTATTTGCTTTAATAATGAGTCTACTATAATTTTTTTTAGCTGGGAATGATGGATGTAGAAATGTTGAATGACGTTTTCGGGGTGAAGACAAAATTTAATTTATGCATTAGAACAGTGTAATGGAACTGGGAATATTTCACTAAAGAAAAACTAGCTTGCCTAATATAATACTTATAATCCTGTCAATGATAGAATTATAGCAATTAAAATTAATTGCAGCTTTGAATCTTATACAGGTCTACGCTACAGCAATCAACTGAAGACGAAGTAGGTGAATTTGAAGGAAATCTTGAAGAAACCATCCGTAAAATTCCATGTCGAGAAATTATGATTATACTTGGACATTTTAACGCCAAAGTAGGTGAAACATTATCTGATAGTCATATGAGGAGCATTGTTGGTAAATACGGAATTGAAAGGAGAAATAATAGAGGCGAAATTTCTGCATAGAACAACAGTTGGTAATCGCAAACACTTTATTGCAATACTATTATCGCGATCGTCATAATAGAATACTAAAATCTTTCCTGGAGCTGAATGTTGAATTGACCACCAACTATTCAATCTTAGATTTCATTTAAAATTCAGAATACCACCCAAAAAATCCATTTACAAGAAGCTGCTAGATCAGCATCCTTATGAAATTCAAGAAGAGGTTCGCGAAAAACTAGAAGTCATTCCACTGTTTAATGACATGACTCCATAGATGAGCAAACACAGTATAACCACAAGCACTACAGAAATTCCAACACTAGATGACTGATGCCATCTTTGACTTAATCGAAAAAAAGACGAATACTCAGAAAAATGGGTATACAGTCAGAGGAATAACGCTAAAATTATTCCTCGATAAATCGAGAAAGCCAGAGAGCTTGCAGGAAGGATAAAAATGATCACAGAAAAAAAAACATATCGAGAACTCCAGTCAAATGCCAATTGAAACAACACCAAAGCCCTCTATAAAGCTATGAAGAAGATATACGCCATGTACATGGATAAAACAGAATGCATAAGTCGAAAAACTAACTGATATCGATGGCATTTTAACCGAATGGAAATACTATTGCAGCAAACTCTTCCAAAATGGATATACTCGTAGCATACTTAGTTTAGCAACCGTGAACCTAACAGATTAATAACAGATATTAAAAATGCTATACGTAGTCTAAAAAAATGATAAAGTCCCAGATTTGGATGGAGACATCGTAGAAATGATTAAAGCAATGGGAGAAGTAGGGGTAGACATGTTTCACATTATCTGCCAGAAAGTGTGGGACACCGGATTGTAGTCGGAAGATTGGTCGATCTCAGCATTTATGTCTTATCGCTCTCATTCCACATGCCAGTAAAATTCTCCTTCATATTATCAATGAACGTTTAAAATTCTATTTATCATGGTAGATTCCCCAGAACAGACTGGATCCATTCTACCGAGAGGTATACGGGAACATATATTCAACATTCGATAAATAATCGATAAAGCCAAATAAGTTATCCATCCTTCCTTATGTTTCCTTGGTTATCGGAAGGCCTTTGATAGTATAAAATCTGAAGAAATTATGGCAAGTTCTGCAGGAAATGGGAGTATCAGATAACATGATTGGCTTAATTTGTCATCTATTTAAAACAGAGTAGGATAAAAACAGAGTAGTGGTGAAAATTGAAAATCGAACACCCTATGAGGTTTGCGTTAGTACCGGAACCAGACAGGGATGCAACCTGTCGCCAATTCTATTTTATATCTATAGTGAATATATCATGCGTAGAGCTCCCGAGAAGTGGATAAGTGGTGTCAGTACTGAGGCATTAAAATAACTAACCTAAGATATGCCGGTGACACTACACTTTTTTGCAAGATCGGCCGAAGAACTGACCATAATTATCAAAAAATGAAAGATGATCGCCATTTTTGTGAACTTTGTAGATAAACGAGGAGAAAAAGAAAATAATGATTATCGACCGTTAAAACAATATATTTCTAATGAAGGCAGTAATACTCATGAGATCAGAAAAAGATGCGAAATGGCAATAATTACAATGCGGAATTGAACCATTAAAACATGGACCATTAAGAAACAAGACCTCAAGCGCGTTGATTCTTTTGAACTTTAGTGCTGGAGACGAGTCGTTGTCATTCCGTGAACTGCCATATGAACAAACGGATCCCTTATTCAAGAAACTGATGAACCGATAAGGCTATAAGGAATTTTCAGCCATTGTCTCTTTTGCCAATATCAATTCTATTATTTCGCTGATTATCTTCTGTAATTGTTCTCACTGCCTTTATCATTTCAACCGTAATGTTATCGTCGACAGGGCTTTTATTAACTATTTCATTTTCGTCCCATGAATACTGTTCCTCCTGTTCTTCAGTACCTCCATCATTTAACAACTTATCAAAGTGGTCTTTCCATTTGAGTAAAATATCGTTTTGGTTAGCTATCAATATTCCTTCCGCGGTTTTAAAATAATTATTTCTACCATAGTAATCATTCTCTACTTTTTTCACTTTTTGATAGAACGATGAAATTTCTCTGGAACCATCCCTCAATATCTTTTAGTTTAGCTTCGTTATATTGCCTCTTTTTCGTTTCTAGAACTTTCTAGTTTTTTATATTACATATATTTTTCTCGTTAGTATTAGACACTAAAAGGAACCTTAACCTTTTTGTCTTCTGATACATTCTCGCATTCTTCATAGTAACAGTCTTTTATATCCTTTCTTTTTCTTTCCATCGGTATACCTAATTGGTTTGCTATTTACATTACTTGTTTTAATTGGTTCCACCATGTTCCTTTATGTATCCCCTTCCATTGCAATTGTGAACTTCTTATTACCATTTTTCTCTCTGTTGCGAAACCAATTAATCTTTGTCCATTATCACTTGATATGTGGTGTTTGCTGTATTGTCCAGCTATTGTTCAATAAATTTTCTCGTTTTCTATTTTTGCATTACAATCTCCTAGACATACTTTTATATCATGTTTCGGTAGCTTTTCATATTCGTTTAGCCGGCATTCATAGAAAGTTTATTTCTCCTCGTCTCATTTTTCCTATGTCCGTGCGTGTATATTAATAATACTCATATTTTGCTTGTATCCTTTTACTCTTAGGGAGCATATTCTATCCGATATGGGAATAAATTCCATTCCCCTTTCTTTAGTTTATTTTTGTATTAGAAAACCTGTTCCTAACACTCTACCTTTCCAACCACTTTTGAATTGGATCATACTATCTAGTTCCATAATTTCTGTTTCCAATTGGCTTATTTTCCTCATCAACTCCTTAAGACTCCCTGCAGTGCAACTCCCCTTGATATTTCACGTAGCAAGCATACTTACTATTATTTTTTTTTATACTATTTTTCCATATGATCTTTTATTTTTTTTTATTTATGCTTTCCTTTGATTTATCCTGCACATCTATTTAAAACTTATATCCTTTTCGTTTTCCTGGGTCTTTATTTCTATTTTTCTACCTTCTGAATGGGTTTTATCAGTTTTTATTTTCTAACCCTTCTTTAACTTTATTTCATCTACACTCTTCCCCGTCGATCTTTAGCTTCCTGACTCCTATCTTCACCTCCTTTCCCTTCCGCGTTTTGGTTATAATTCTTTCTTATATTTGGTTTGCCATATTTCTCTCTCTCTCCCTCTCTCTTACTCAAATTGTATACATATCTAGTGTTTTGTTTAAAAATTCACTTAATGTTTTGTGCATAATAATATAATTAATTGAAATATTTTGCATTCAGGTAATTATATTTAATTAAATTGTAAAAAGACCGAGCAAAGTTATTTGGTAACCTAAAATTTTGGTCACAAGCTAAATTTAAAATAATTTTGTGCTTATCAGTTTCAGCAAAATCATCCCTATCAAATGTTCAGACAATAAAATTGAAAGGTGATTTTTTGTTATTAGAATCTGTCTTTTTAATTATTTGATGATCTTTTTTTTGGTATATCCTATTAAACGAAACGAACCTGTCCAACTACTTCAAGTGGTTCATCGGTAAATCAACTCCAATTTAAAGAAAAAATAATGTTTATTTCTTGTGTCAGGCCGTCTGCCATGTCGTTTCGCTGACTCTCATAAATTATTCCGTCCGGCAACCGCGCAGGAAATATGGCAAACACAGATTATTTTGAACTTGAGGCTTTTTTCTTTCTTGTCTTTTGATAATCACAAATTTTCTTCGAAATTAAGCTGCATAAGCTTTATCCAGTTTCGTTATTTCGAGGAAGCAAGATGCTTTGATGTTATAAACAGGAAACCGTTTGTACAAGATATCGGTTATTATAGGTGACAGGTGGATAATAATTTAAAATGTCCACGAGGCAAATACTTTTTTGAATAGGGTGTTTCAAAGAAATATATATATATATATATATATATATATATATATATATATATATATATATATATATATATATATATATATATATATATATACGAGGGTTGCTATTAATGTATCCGGAATTGGTAACTATGGTATTGCTAGACGCCATCTGACATACACATCGTAAAGTTTGAGATTATTTACTGTATACATACTCAGAACGTTTTGTCATACGGACGCTATCTGTGTTGATTAGTGACTTGAAGATTTTATCTCATTCAAAAAATGGAATTAACTCGTGAGAATTGTCGGGCGATGATTCACTATGATTTTCGAAGTGGATTATAGCAACAACAGTATATCGATCAACTCAGTTCGATTTTTTGCGATGAAGCACTATTTAAAATCACTGTATATCACTGATTTAGTGAAATCAATAATCGCCGTCATTCGCTTACGGACGAATTTCAAGAAGGTTGTCCAAAATCGGTTGTGCCAGAAAACATCGATACTGTGCGCGAAAGTGCGCGAAATACTGTGTGATAAAGCAAGATCGTCATTTCATATACTGTGAGATTGAGGCATCCCTGAGTATTAGTACGACAAGTATACACAAGACTTTATATAAATATTTAAAATTGAAAAATATTTGTGCGCATTGGATTCCACATAACTTGACAATCGCCCAATAAAAAGGTTATGTCGATTGGAGCAAAGAAAAGTTCAAAAAATACAATCGTGGTGCGTCAAAAGCCGTGTATACCATCTCCACAGGTGATGAATTTTGAATCTATACGTATGAGCCTGAAAGTAAACAGCAGTCGACTGTCTGGGTTTTTCAAAGTGAGTCAAACCCAACTAAAGCGCAAGAAGCACTTCGGATCAAATGGTCGCCTGGTTTTTTTTTGGGATAAATGGTATGTGGTTACAGTGCCACTAGACAATGGTAGAACGGCCAATTTTGAATAGTACACAACAATTCGTTTGCCAGAAGTCTTTGAAGAAATAAGAAAAAAGAAGAAACAGAACAACCCAATATTTGATAGATCATCAATAAGTGATAGATCATCCGCTGTACAGTCCTCATTTGACACCCAATGATTTCTTCTTGTTCCTGTCCGTTGAGGATAAACTAAGTGGGCAATGATTTCCGACGTCAGTAGAAGCGGTTAATGCATTCAAAATGCATGTTTTGGAGATATCTCAATCAGAATGGAAAAATTGCTATGAAAATTGGTTCAAATGTATGCAAAAGCGTATCGATCATAGCGGAAAACATTTTGAAAAACATGTATATCTATATATAGACGATACCTACCAATGATAAAACCATATTTACCAATTGTACTGTGCTCAACAATTTTAATGTTGGAAGTGACCACCGAATGGTATGAGCAAAATATAGGATTAACTGTCGAAGAAAACGCGAAAGAATGGTCAAAGCAGGGCAAAGTGGATCCTGGGAAACGGCTGGAGAGAGGAAGCGATTTTGAGATTGCTTTGTCAAACCGGTTTGCTGTGTTACAAGATCTGGAAGAAGTGGAACTATCAGTTCAATATGAAGAAATCACCAATAATGTGCTTCAAACGGCTGTTTCAATAGCACCAGAAGAAAAATGTCTCAAACAGACAAAAATCTCTAGTGAAACCATTGATTTAATGAAGAAACGGCGGGCAATGAGAAATGCAAGTAGTCATTTTGGCAGGGTCGAGTACACTTAGCTCTGCAAAACTATGAGAAAACGTATCAGAGAGGACACGCGCCGATTCAACATGCAGCTAGTGCAAAAAACCCTGGGAGAAAACAAAGGAATTAACAAGCCTAAACAGAAGCTGAGAAATAAAAGAATGAAAATATATACCTTGAGGGGGCGAACAGGGGATGACAGGGCGCGTATGAAAAGGTTAGAGGTTGTCAGAACATTTTATTCTCTGTTATATGAAAATCAGAACCATTGAAAGACAACAATACTCACGGAAGAACAAATGCCAGATATCCTCGTGAAGGAAGTAACAAATGCTATAGAATCGATGAAAAACGGCAAAACTCCAGGAAAGGACAGTGTAACTGTCGAAATGCCTAAAGCTGGTGGTCGGACGTTACATAAACCATTGGCAAAATTATACTCAAAATGCCTCAAAGAACAAAATGTACCTGACTCATGAAAAAATGCAGAGGTGATCCTTTTACATAAAAAGGGGGCACAGGAAGATTTAAAAAACTACCGGCCAGTAAGCCTCCTATCAGTAATGTACAAAATTTTTACTAAGATAATTTCTAAAACAATATTAAAAAAACTGAATGACGCACAACCAAGAGAACAAGCAGGATTCAGAAGTGGATTCAGTACAATGGATCACATCCAGGTTGTACAGCAGACCATAGAAAGGCACAACGAATACACCATGTCACTGTGCTTGGCTTTTATCGACTACGAAAAAGCATTTGACTCCATCTCAAACATGCAATAATATATGCACTGCCTAGCCAAGGGGTAGATAAAGCATATGTAAACACATTAGGATCGATATATGATGGAGCTACAGCCACAATTCACCTTGATGATCTTGAAGTGGGAATTAATGTAGAACGAGGTGTACGGCAGGGTGACGCAATATCGCCTATTCTTTTCTCGGCTGTCCTTGAAGAAGTATTCCGTAAACTGGATTGGGAACAGGGTGGTGTAAAGATCAATGGTGCAAACTTAAACCATCTTAGATTTGCAGATGATATCGTTCTCCTTTCACAAGACTCAGAGGAACTGCAAAGACACATACAAGAACTGCAAAGGGCTGGCAAACCATTTGGTTTGAAAATAAACCTGAAAAAGTGTCAGGTTATGTTCAATAACTTCGCTTAGGACAGAATAATTTCAGTTTTAGGAAGGGATTTAGAGATTGTGGACAGCTTTATATATCTTGGCATGGATTTCAATGGAGAGGAATACCGCCCATGTGGTAGAAACGGTGTGTTAAATGTGGCTGGCAGGCATTTGGCAGGCTCAACGTTGTGTTTAAGAGCAGACTATCACTTTGCCTGAAAAGAAAAGTCTTCGATCAGTGCGTTCTACCCGTTATGACATACGGAAGTGAAACCTCGACACTCACATCGCAATCAATTCAAAAACTTCGGGTAGCACAGAGAGGAATGGAAAGATGTATGTTTGGCATTACAAGACTAGCCAGAAAGTCCTGCGCATGGATCAGGGAACAAAGGAAAGCCTGTGATATTATCGGAAGAGTAAAGCAATTGAAATGGAGATGGGCAGGCCATATAGCGAGTCGATGGGATGACAGATGGATCAAGGCAATCCTGGAGTGGATACCCCTTAATCGCAAACGTCCGCGAAGAAGACGCGATGGATTGATCACGATGGAGATCACGATGGATTTATGACATCGTTAAGTATATCGGACGAGAGTGGCAGAGGAAAGCCCAGGACCATGAAAGTTGGAAGCATGCTGAAGAGGCAGTAGATGAGTGTCATCATACACCCAACTGTTGGGTTCATGTGGAACATACAACAACCTGCGTCTCTGCCTTTGAAAAAAAGATCATACATATATATATATATATATATATATATATATATATATATATATATATATATATATATATATATCATCATTATCATCATCAGCCCGTATCAATCCACTGCAGGATGAAGGCCTCTTCAGCATGCTTCCAACCTTCACGGTCCTGGGCTTTCCTCTACCACTCGGGTCCAATATACTTAACGATGTCATCAATCCATCGTGCTTTCGGTCTTCTTCGAGGATGTTTGCGATCAAGCGGTATCCACTCCAGGATCGCCTTGCATGGCAGGATGCCAAAAGGACTACCTGCATTTCTCATTGCTCGCCGTTTCTTCATTAAATCAATGGTCTCACTGGAGATTTTTGTTTGTTTGAGACATTTTTCTTCTGGTGCTATTGAAGCAGCCGTTTGAAGTACATTGTTGGCGATTTCTTCATATTGAACTGATATTTCGACCTCCTCTGGATCTTGTAACGCAGCAAACCGGTTTGACAAAGCAATCTCAAAATCGCTTCCTCTCTCCAGCAGTTTTCCAGAATCCACCTTGCCCTTCTTTGATCTTACCATTCTTTCGCGCTCTTTTCGACAGTCAATCCGAACCCTTGCTCGTACCATTCGGTGGTCACTTCCAACATTAAAATTGTTAAGGACAGTACAATTGGTAAATATTGTTTTATCGTTTGACATGATGTAGTCAATTTCACTTGTGAGTCCACATGGACTCACGATTCCATGTTCCACAACGATTTTCCATGTCCATTTTCTGCTGATATTTTTCTTATAGAATGAATTCATAATATATAGTTCTTGTCCTTTAGCAAAATCAACTAATCTGTCACCTCTATTGTCTCGCTCACCAGTTCCATATGGGCCAGTTGCATTTTCGTCTGTTCTTGTTGTTCCAATCCATTAAAATCACCCATCAGGATTTTGTACCTACATTTCTCCTTGTATAAAAGCTGGGCCACATCATCATAAAGTTCGTCAATTTCCTCATCTTTATGGCTTATAGTTGGTGCATAAGCTTGAACGATTTGAAGCCTAAACTTTTTATTCAGCTGAATGACGCATTGGGCTAATCGGTCGGATGTACTTTCAAATTTTACCACACTGTCCTTCAGCTTTCGATTGATGAGGAATCCAATTCCGCCACATCGGCCATTTTCCGTACCTCGAGTGTAGAGTATGTGTCCAGTTGGTTCCATTTTGATTAACTCTTCACCTTTTCTTCGTGTTTCACAGAGCCCAATAATATCCCAATGTATGTTGTCAAGTTCGATTAACAGTTCTTGCAATCGGGCCTCTGTTTTCATAGTCCGTATATTTAACGTTGCAATGTCAAAAGTCCAATGGCAGCCTGATCTAACCCGGTGATTCTTAGCACCCTCTGCCTTGGGGCAGGTCTTCCCGCTGCCGTAGGTAGTTGCCCCTTGGCCTCCGGGGAATGAGGGCCGTGTTTGAAGTTGTACTGTCATATTTCAACATATTGAAATACCATGCTAAAGGTATGGATCGTAATCTGCCACGCTGGTCCAATGCGGGTTGGCAGATTTTGGATCATGTTAGTCTGAGGCCTCCGCTTTGACCCGTCCGCCAGGGGTGACCCTCCCAGGAGCATAGACCACAGACGGCATAGCTCAAAGCTTCATTGCCCTACTCAAACTCCTTTACCACGTCAAGGTCTGATCCACAAAGGGGATATATATATATATATATATATATATATATATATATATATATATATATATATATATATATATATATATATATATATATATAACATGGACATGGTCTTTTTAATTTCATGCTTATTGTTACTGTATGATTCTATACTAAACTTTTATTACCTTCTTTTTGCCACAGTATCCCGTTTTACTAAAACAATATTGCTATCGAGTTTATTATTTAGTAAAGGATGGAACAAGTATTACACTACCATTTTTGTTTTGGTGCCAATTTTTTCGTCATATTTGTGATAGTTTGGGTTTGGATGTTGTGTATTGCAGACGTGCAAGTTTTATTATGGATAAATATACGTTAATGGAACTTAAAGGCGCCACATAAAACGACAATTTATTGTTTATTCAAGCAATGTCAACAATTCGAAGCATCGAAAGCAGTGTGAAGCATTGAAAATATTACATGTGTGCAACAAAGTGTGGAGTTTCGAAAAACGTAGATTCGACGACGTGCACAGTTGGAACTTTCTCTCTGAAGTTTATGCCGAATTTTGAGAGATGACTTGCACATATTTATCCCCTATAAGATTCTAATTGTTTAAGACCTGTTGCCTGCCGATAATAATACGTGATTAGAATACTGTAATGCCATCATAACCCACTTCCATCAAATTCACAATTTTCATGCAGACTTGGTTTGACTGCCGCTGAAGGAAAATGTTTACATAAATAAGCCACTAACTCAATGACAATATCCGTTCTACTGTCAACTCAAAGACAATATCCGTGTTAAAAAAGCTGCATTAACACATGTTGCCAAAAGTTATGGAAAATGTGTTAAAAAGGACAAAGTTTGAAGTTACATTGCTGCTAATGGCTCACATTTGATTGACATTCTGTTAAAAAACTAACGAACACCATATTCTAAGACGAAATATAGAAACGTAATACGAAACATATAGAAAAAATAATTGGTGTTGTTTTTTTTAAATGTTATACAGACTTAAAATGGTATCGTGACATTTGCTACATCCATTATAATTGCTCTGATAAAAATTATAATCGATTAGAGTAAATTTTATATATATATATATATATATATATATATATATATATATATATATATATATATATATATATATATATATATATATATATTGAAACATTGAAACATTGAAAAACCCGGGGTTGTCCAAATTTTTTTTATCGCTAAGTTGGCACAACTGTCCTCTATACTGAGCGTAGTTTATTTACGTATTTATTTAGTATTATTTACGAATGATCAGTATTGTTTCTGAGCATTCATACTGTTTATCGAGGCCTATTGTTACACCATGCGCCACCACACGTACACGTATATGATTCATATTTTGTGGTTTATTTAATATTTATTTAAATCATAAATAATTATATGTTAGTTATATAAATTGCCTTAGAGCTTGGTATCTCACTTGCTAATAAACGTAGTTGCTGTTTAAATTTCTCTAGCCCACCTATAATTGCTTAATTGAGGTATCATATTCTAAGTCTTTATGCTTTTATAGATTTTTTTCTCTCAGATAATAAAAAGGTTATTTCTACACCATCATTATTGGATTATATCAAATTACTAATACTAGTGTGTAATTATCTTAGGTTGCATGATACTATAAAAGAAAACTTATATAATAAATCTCTTTTTTTATATTAACTCGGTTTTCTTTTGATGACATTAATTGAATTACTATGTTTATTCTGCAATCTGCACAAAATTACAGTAGTGCAACAATTAATATTTTAACACTGATTCAAACCAGTTTTTTTGGTCTTATGTTTATCTTTTATAATTGGCAAACAAACAAGTAACGTACATCTAGGTTTTAAAGAAAAACTAAAAAATATAAACAATAAAATAAATTGTTTAAGTCTAATATATTTTTTAATGTAAAAAGTAATAATTTTATTATTACTTTTACCCGTATTATTCTACAGAGCCTTTGTTTAATCCCGAAACCCACGCGATTTACAAATATGGACAACCAACAAGACCAGTTAATAATGATTAACATGAAATCATTAATTTTCTTAAACTACGACATACATTTGTTGTTTCTTTTTTCAGGTTTCTTAAATAATCTTTTTGTGCACGAACATGCACGAACTGATAAAGCAAGATCGTCATGTGACATACCGTGAAATTGAGGGATTCCTGGGCATTAGTATGACCGATTTATGTGCGTTGGATTTCGTAAAATTTGACAATGGCTTAAAAAAGGCTCGTGCCGATTGGTGCAAAGAAATGCTCAAAAATACAATCATGGTGCATCAAAAGTCGTGTTTAACATCTCCATAGGTGACGAATTTTGGATGTATGCGTATAAGCTCGAAAGTAAAGAGCAGTCAACTGTATGGGTTTTTCAAAATTTTTTGGGATAAATAGGCATGTGGCTACAGTGCCACTAGAGAATCGTAGAATGGTCAATTCTGAATGATACACAGCTATTTGTTTGCCAGAAGTTTTTAAAGACATATTAAAAACAATTAGCAGCATGAGGATCATTCTTCACCAATGACAACGCGAGCTCTCACACATCCGACCGAAACAATTAAATATTTGACTGGTTAAACCATTGAATTGATGTATCGTGTGCAGTACAGTGCTGATTTGGCACCCAATGATACTTTTTTGTTTGCGTCTGTGAAGAATAAACTACGTGGTCAACGATTTTTGCAAATCCTGTTTGAAAATGTGTATGCAAAATTGTATGTATGATCGCCGAGCATATTTTGAAACATAATAAAATAAACCATTTTTAATGATAAATATTTGTGTTTATTTATTATTCCGGATACATAAATAGCAACCCTAGTTGTTAATTCTCAGTGAATCTTTCTTCTTATAAATTCGGAGCGGTAAGTCCTCTGCTGGATTTTCTTGGTTGAAATATAAATATAGTAAAGACATGAATAAAAGTAAATATGATGATTGATGATGATAATGATAAAATATGATTGATGGTGAAGGGCTTTGATGAATTTGGAAAAAAGTATCGAGTAATTTCTATGCTCTCTCACCTAATGCATATTTACAAGATTCAGAAGAATCTTTTCCAGATTCAGAATCCTGGAACTAGTTTTCGATTACTTGATATGAAGGATCAGAAAGACGCTAAAGAGTTTTCCAATAAGAGTGTCAGAACTTTGAAACGTAATAGCGGTAACACTTTTTGCAATGTAAGTGTCACTTATAGACTTCTAGTACCTTCTACTTTTAGGCACATGGTATATTGTGTTAATTCACCATAGAAAGATACAGAATTTAACGGCGCATAGATCTTGGGGTAGTTCTTGAGCTGAAATAACAGGATCTTATTTTTTGATGACAATGATGGTAATCGCGTTACTGTTAGTGGAACTCTATAGGAGGAATATGTTAACATAATATCTTTGCCTGAACTGTTAATTGTGGATATAAACAATGTTTTCTTTCAATAAGACGGTGCGCCACTTATTGACACAACATCTGGCCAAACAATCGATTTATTGCAAGTTTTTTGGACGTCTTATTTTGCGAAATGGCAATTCAACTGGCCATCAAGATCATGCGATCTTACGCCTTTGGGTATTTATTGTGGGCTATGATAAATCTCTGATTTAGGGCCGGTTCTACAATGCAAGAATATACCAGGTATAAGCTATAGTTGGAATACAATTTGAAACGCTCGTAAACGCCCGCCCGGTTTTTCAAATTTTATTCCAAGTATAGCTTATACCTGGTATATTCTTGCATTGTAGAACCGTCCCTTACAGAAATAAACCCCGAACAATTCTTAGTCTACACAGGCTATTATTGAAAATATACCACGCGTATGAAAGAGCAATCGAAAATTAGGTCTTCAGAATGCAAATTACCGCATTATCATTGTGCCTCATTTTAAAGTTTTGACACTCTTAGTACACAACCATTTAGTATTTTTGATATCTCGGTTGCTTTGCATGGTGTTTAAATATTACTGATACTTTTTTACTATTATTAAATAAATTAAAATTTACAAACATTATTGTGCAATAAGAAACAATATGTTCGAATATTTAATTTAAATAGCATTATAAATATTTAATGAAATACTGTTTCGTCTATATTTCTAATTATTTGACGCGTTTCGCTAACACTGTAGCTTCTTGAGAACTGGCTATTTTCGATGTAAAAATAGGTATAAATACAAAAAGTTTCTACAATAAAAATATACATTTTCTAAGAAATCCTCACAGATGCTATTTATTGTCTGTACAAATTCAGTAAAGGGGATTTCTTCAGGTCTATTTGAGGTCTTTTGAGGTCTATCATCTATATTTCATTTAGAAGAGTTTTGGCATCTTTGAGACGGTTTATTTCTAAACTCTCCAAATGGTTTAATTTTTTGCCTTTGTTGTGTACGTGTAATATTTTAAAATCACTATTAAAAAGATGGAAAAACTTTTTTCGTGTTCTTTAATTCTTTTCTTGAAAGATCTGCCTGTTTGTCCTTCGTACGTTTTTGGACACGTTGTTGATATATAGCTGATTTATCTTTTTTGTTTGTTTTTGCCTTGCAATTTTTGATATGTTTTCCAAGGCTGTTATTGGTTTTAAAGACTACTTTTGCATTGTATTTATATAAGAATTTTTCTTTTTTTTCCGACGATTTTCCAAAGTATGTTATTAATTTGAATGAATGGTTTTTTTCATTCATTTGTGGATATATTTCAGAGACAGCCTGTTTGTACAATTTTCTTTTTAGAATGTTATCAATTATTCTCTCTGAATATCCGTTGTTTAGGGCAATTTGTTTGATGATGTTTAGTTCATTATTAAAATCTGCGTCTGATAAAGGAATATTGATCAGTCTATGTACAAGACTATAATATGCTGCTAATTTATGTTGTATTGAGTGTAATGATTTATTGTGTATTGTTGTATCTGTTTGAGAGGGCTTGCCGAATATCTTAAAACTATATTTGTTTGAGATTCGTGAAATAGTTAGATGCAGCAAGTTTAAACTATTGTTTTCTTCTAAATCGATTGTAGATTTTATATTGTTCTGAATTGTATTAATATATTCAAGGAATACACTTAGTTGTCTATTGGTACCGACAAAGAATTAACATCGACGAATTACTGACAAAATAATTAACACGAAAGAAGCTTTCTCAGTAAAAAACATAATTCGAACTATGCCTCACATCTGTTAAATGAAAACCATCTTTTTAATAGTGATTTTTAAATATTACACGTTTGCAACAAAGGCAATAAACTAAACCATCTGGAGAGTTTAGAAATAAACCGTCTCAAAAATGCGAAAACCCTTCTACACGACCAAATAGATCTGAACAAATCCCCTTTACTGAATTTATACAGACAATAAATATAATCTGTGTAGATTTCTTAAAAAAAGTATATTTTTATTGTAGAAACTTTTTGTATTTATACCGATTTTAACATTGAAAATAGCCAGTTCTGATGAAGCTACAGTGTTAGCGAAACGAGTCAAATATTAATAATAAAGTGGAAATATAGACAAAACAGTCTTTCATTAAATATTTATAATTAATTTTCATCAAGTAGAAGCCAACACAATCCAAAAACAAATAGCATTACATACGGATATACGACAAAGAATACGTAATAATAAAATTTGCCGTTGGTTATATTCAAGCCATTACATACGGCCTGCCTTCATGTTTGATCCTCGAGCTATCGCGTCGTTAGTTCACGTTGGTGTGTATTGGCGTCTAAATGGGAAGGAATACAATTTGCCGAAGACGAAATCTTGGCTTAAACGTCTCCATTGTAAAGCTAAGGCGTGTTTAAGAGAGTATTTACAAAAAGCTATAGCAGAATTTGTTGTTACTGCCCGTGAAACAGTTGTGGCTGGGTGCGGTTGTTGGCATTATATATTAGCCAACGAATAAGAAAATGTGTTTAGTTACATTTTTATGACTTATTTATGGTTGTAAATGTTATTAAGTCGGCTCCACATATTGTCCCACATGGCTAATGCCCCACATAAACTAATGTTTGATCCATCATTAGCTGTTCTTCCCCACATCACACGGAGGTATCCATATATTAGCTTCACACCTGTCACATCATCATTTCACAAGATCAAGGTTTACAAGAGTCAATGTCAACATGTTTGTGCCGCACTGATAAAATAAAACAAAAACTGTTTCGACGCGTTGAAAATTAGCACATGGCACATAGCACATGGTATAGCCAATGTGTGAACAGGGAGCTTAATATAAATAAAACACTAACTGCAAACCAATATTAGTTTATTATTTATATTTTTTATCAGAAATGCGATTGTTTTAAAGTAAAGAAGTTATTTTAAAACCCCCCGTACACATTTTATAACATTTGCGAAAATCAACACGAAAATAGATGAATTTTTTTAAGGTTAATAACACAGGTCGACATGATTTTTGTAAAATTGATGAGAATCCTTTTTTGTGTTTCATTTAGGCAATTATTAAAACACGTTTTCTCGAAATGGGCTAGTACGTCCCATTTTCAAGTACCTGCTTCTCCTTTATATCATGGGATATTTGAAATTACTTGCCTGAGCACCTGACTTTGGAGTACAAAGGTAAGGGGTACATTGGTCCAAAGTATGGCTATTTTTTTGCATCTATGGGACAGTAGGGTAACAAAAGGATATTACAGTAAGAAAGATTGGCCTCATAGAATTTCTTTTGAACCTGGTACTTTAAATTTAAAATGTGCCTCCCTTGTTAACCCAAAAAAGGTGCTTCTTCCGTCTCTCCATATTCACCTTGGATTAATGAAAAACTTTGTGAAATGGTTTGAAGTACCTAAAAGAAATATTTCCTCAATTAAGTGATGCAAAAGTAAAAGAAGGCATATTTATTGGACTTGAAATAAAAAAGCCTCTAGGTGATTTCTGTTTTCAAGAAAAAAATAATGAAAAGGAATTGGCAGCTTGGACGTTTTTTTGTAAGTGTAGCGAAAGGTTGAAAACAAGAAAGATGATGAACGCTTGAAAGCTTATGAAATACTAGGGTGTCATATGCATATCCTTAAAACCACATTTTTTCACTCCTATTTCGATTTTTTTCCGGAAAATTTGGATGCAGTAAGCGGCGAATAAGGACAAAGTGTGATCAGTCGAAAATGGGGGTCAACCTATTGTGCAACTGTACTACAATGGACGAGAATGATATCCTGATAGTCAGTTACTTTCACAAATTGTTCCAGATAAACCAGACCAGTTCTTCCACCAATGCTCATCCTAAACCATTATACTTCCACCATGCTGCCTGTCAACTTCCTGGGCTGTTGCCAGGAGTTCTGGTTTTCAAGATTATTTCCCCTTTTGTTCTTCGTGTATCTGGAGCCAGTCCAAATCGAGTCTCTTCATAGAACAAAACAGGGGCTAAGACATGCCTATGCCAGTTTGCTTGTTCTCCAGCTCACTGAAATCTAAGTCTAGCCTCATTGAATCTATTCCTGATGGTTTGGTTTGTACCACTTCATGTGTTGTACATAGCCGATTTACCTATAGCCATTATGTAATATTGCGGTCTCGTAATGCATCCAGTTGAAGAACACGGTCTTTGAACTGATTAGTGCTTCTTATGTATGACGTTCGGCCACCTCACCTGCTTCTTGAAACAAAAAAATTATTTGTTTTAGGTATTGAAACATCTATTCGGTGATCTCCTAATAATATTTAGATATTCCATAAATGTCTTTCCTTCACGATGTTAATTATAGCTATCATTGTTGACAATACATCAATTATTTTCCCTTAGACGTAGTTGCAGGCTCCGGCGAACTTCAGGAAAGTCGCTTATTTGTTTCCTAGAGCAAGTTCTTGTATTTCTTTCTTTCCGGCCTATGATCTCTTTATTAGTGGATAATTTGTTTCCAAAACTAATCCCACCTTTCTTCTGTCTCTGTTTTTCTTCTGAAAGCGGTTGGAAGTTATTTTATGTTAATGTAATTGGATATATTCTTTCAGGCAAAGTTTCATTGGTGATTTGTTTTATTAACTTTTACCATTCTCGAATCTGTATAGTTATATATCTCATATACATAATCTTAAGGGCATTTCCTTATTTAATAAATTAATTTTCAAATAAACGTCAAGCTGTTTCGAAGTGACTTGCTACCATTTATTACAATTTATACTTATTGACACATTGAGTCAACAGTATGCATTATCTAGAAATAATTGTTAATAGAAGAATTACTTTTTTTAACGGTGATTTTTTTTTAATTAATAATATGTAATATTCTGTGCCAAAATGTTGCCAGATATACGAAAATTTTGAATATAATTAAATTTTATTATTCTTTCTTACCGTTTTTTTATTTGTTAAGTTTTTATAAGTTTAGTTAAAATATAGAAAAAGGGAATGGAAGTGTAATTGACCTTGATCAGAATATAAAACAATTGTTAGCAAATTTGTATTTTTTTGGCCGTTAAAATGTTAGACGCATTTGTTTATATTAAAGCTAACGTGTAATAAACAGCTTGGAATATCCAAAGATTATTTAAAAATTCTGAAAATATTGTAAGAAAAAAATTGAAAAAGAAAACAGCATTGAGTTGTTCGCCATAAATTAGCGGCAATTGCGTTTACTGAAAAGTGTCATTGACTGAGCAGTGGAAAAAAATATTTTTCTCTGGCGAAAAAAATCCAAGTTGTATTGGACCGATGGTTTTTCCTTTTATTTTCACTATCTCAGGAAGAAAGAAAAAATGTTATCGAGGCGGCAAAAGGAACGAGGAAGTGTTAAGGTTTGGGGAGTATTGCCTACAAAAAAAAAGTTACTTAGTGTTTCTTTCTCATCGAGTTAACTCTCAAGAATATAAAAATTTATTTGAACAACAAAAGTTTTGTTTTAATATGAGTGAAGCTTATCCATTGTTTCAGCAAGATAACGCCTTCATTTATACGGTAAAAGTCTTAATGGATCGGTTGGAGCAAAATAATATTTCAAAATTGAACTGGCTTGCCGTCTCTTCAGATTTTAGTATTATTGAAAATGTCTAGAGTGTGCTTTCAAGCTAAGATTATGATAGAGAATCGACACATTTTACAAAAATGGAACATTTGAAAAGTGCTATTCAGACTTCACGGGAGGAAATTCAACAAACATTTGTGTGATTCATTACTAAAAATAATTTTCGATATAATAAATGGTAGTAGCAACACACAATTTTAAAATGTTTATGTTTTTCTCTTGTTAACTTTCTTCTTTCCTATAAAACTGAGGGAGTGTTTAACAAATTGAGGCATCTATGATTTTAACACTGACTTTATGTAAAGGGTCTACCCATTTGTCTGAAATCTTTTTCAAATCATAAATTGAATGTCTAAATCTTTTAAATAAAGCAGTCGGAACCGATTTTGAGCACAAAATGAGTATTTTATTTCATTTTGAAGTTCTCTCATTCTTATTGGTAGACACTTTACAGATTGTAATTATTAAATGTGATGATTAATGTTTTAAAAGTTACGTTATAAAATATAAAATAAATTTTATAATACATTATCTCTATCTCTTTCTTTCGTGGGTAACACTTTTGTTCAGTACTTCAACTCATCCTAAAAGAGCATGAAACTGCCTCACCTTCATATACCAACTTTTAGGTTTATGAGCAACGACCAGACGGGTGTTTGGTTCTTTGTAAGCTTTGAGAGTACGCATCAACTAGAGTGCAAACATTTAAAACAATACCAGATCAAAAATTCAATTAAAATTGTATGTATGGACATTCAGAATTGAAGAAATGGTAATTATTTTTGCCGTTAATTTTACTAAAGCAAAAAGAAATAATCATTCGTCATAGTTGATTCTATTTTACGTTATAGCTTATTGGTGATTTTTTTAAAATTAATTAATTGAATTAAAATTTAATAAATGCCTTTCATTACATTTAATTGGAGGTTTGGAGTGGTATTTTTGAATTGCTTTTTAAAATCTTTGATCATTTTTAATTACACAGGTCAACAAATTTAAACTTTTTTGAGGTAACATTGATAAAAATAGGTGTATATGAAGTATTTAGTAGTTCTAAATCCCAAAGAGGTTAAGCTAATTACTGTAAAACGTACAGTTTTTTTGTTACAGGGGATCGGTGGATGGAAAAAACATGAGATGACATATTTCTACAATCTAATATTCATTTAATGTAACATGTAAATCGTGTTAAATCTGTTCAAAGATATTACTGAGGATTATGTGAATAAATACATGTATTACATAAGATGTCATTCAGCGAAAAATACTTTAACTATTTCCTCCTGTGTTCTGTAGCATCATCTCCATTTAAAAACCAGCAGTAGTCGCCCAACATAGATGCGTTCCAGCGTCCTTGGTATCTTCCTTCCATCTTCCTGATGTCCTGGTAGAACCTCTCTCCTGGTTTGTCGCTTGCTACACCCAAATTTTCCGAAAAAAAATACCAATGGGAATATAAAAAATGCATTTTTTAGGACATGCCATACCCTAGTATTTCATAGGCTTTCAAGAGTTCATCTATGAGGTTTTGATAGTTTTCATCTGTGTTGTTACTCAGAAATCCTTTCATTACACTTACAAAATCCTTCCATGCTGCTAATTTCTTTTCATTGAATTTTTATTGAAAACTGAAATCACCTAGAAGCTTTCTATTAGTTTTACATCCCTTAATTGAGGAAACATTTATTTTTCGTTTGTTCTTTTGTTGCCCTACTGTCCCATAGACACAACATACTTTGACAGAGACATACTTTGTATTAAAGTTCTCCTTATCTTTCTACAAAAGTTCAAAGTCAGATACAAATAATTTCAGTAATCCCATGATATAAAGGAGAAGCAATTGCTTAAACATAGGACATGCTAGGCCATTTCTGTGAAAAGGTGTTTTAATAACTACCTAAATGATAGGCAAAAAGAGTATTTTTATCAATGTTACAAAAGTCATGTCCACCTGTGTTATTATATAATACATTTTATTAAACATATTAAAATATGTCAGGATAATATTACATAGCAATGTTACTTGACGAACATTAACCACCTCTTGTGACCATGGTTTAAAAATCTCTAGTCTTCATTAGATAAGTTTGGGTCGACTTCATAAAAATACCAGCTGCCATCCAGTGATTATAAATGTTTCTAATGATGTGATTGCTATGTAACGTTAACTTGTACCTTGCTAATTATTTTTTCTATATGAGACAAATTATACTTTTTATGAAGAACAAATCGTGTATGACGCATATGAAACGCGGTTCCGAAACCGGTCATGAGAGTGAGTTAATTTTCCGAAGATTTAAGACGATACAATACTGTCAAGTATCGATGGAATCTTGCTCTGTTTTTTTATATATGGGATTTAATAATCAAAAGAAAATATTTTTTTTTATAGATTTATATTTTATTGATTTCCTATTTATATTGATATGATTAATGTACCTGTTTGAGTTCATCTATGGTTAAATATTTAACTTAAATTGTATTAAATATCTGTGCAAAAGCAGTAATAACTATTCTTGCTGTTCGTTTTACTCAAACCGTTACGAACGGTTGATCCTGAGGCCATTTCATTCCTATTTTCTGCTGGTGTGTAATGGCGAGTAAATGGAAAGGAATGCTGCTGGCTGGAGACGAGCTCTTGATCTAAATCTCTCTATTATTGCACTAAACTGTGTTTAAGGGGCTATTTAAAGAAGAATTTGCAACTATTTTACCGATACATTTAGTAGCCTTGCTATGACAATAGTTGGTTACCATTTAAGTAGGATGGCAACTTTTATAGTTCTGCTTGATCTAGATTACTATAAACCATATTTTAAATATTTAATTTATTGCAATTTTTTTTCATTTGGAATAGAGGTGAAATATTATGTATAGAAATAAAATTATATAGATGTTATTAAAATTATTATATTTATTTCATAATGGCTGACCCGTCTGTCGGATCGTGTCCAAATTTCAATAAATTTTTTTGTGATCGATTTGTAAATTTGTGAAAAGCTATTGGAAATGTATAAACAACATAAAAATGAGAAAAAAAAATGTATTTCTGAGCATTCATTGTATCTATTAACGATTGTGGCCATGGATATTCAATTTGGGGAGAAGTACATTCAGAAGTACGCCAATGGGAAATTTTACATGTGAAATGAATTCTATCTTTGAATACTCGTGTAATTTGATTTTAATTTAAGCTGGAATGCGTTTTTCCAATTTTTCACCAGATCTTCCAGATTTTGTTTGAATTGAAAATATTCAATTGAGTTATTTCCATTCCGGGGGCATAATGAACAAAAAAAAAGAATCAACCAAATATGTCGTTCCTATTGTCAATTATGATCGAGAGAGCATACACAAATGATGATTTTTGCAGTTTGTCCGAATTTTCCGACTTTTCTTTGTAATTGTCTCGAATTGTTTTTTCCTGAAAACTTTTGCAAGACCATAACCAAAAAAAAAAAAAATTACGTATATCCATCGTTCAAATCGCAAGTTATGATCTTGAATTCTTACAATAATCTCATAGAAAACAGCACTTTTAGTGTTTCCATAATTTTCCAATTTTTCTGGCAATTTTTTAATTTTTCTTTTCCTAAAAACCTTATTCGGGCTATTACGAACATTAAAAAAAAATAGCTAAATCGGTCCAACCGTTCTCAAGTGATGCGCTTACCAACGAACAGCATTTAATTTATATTTATATAGATAACATTTTTATTTTTCTTATTTACATTTTACGGCTTGTACTTGGACTGTGAACCTTCGAGGAGAGACCAGGCTTGCAAACTGCATTTTAACAGGTAAGAGTATAAAATCCAACAAGAGATTATCCCTTATTCACACCAGTCCCCGGCTGGGTAAGGCAGGATATCTCCTGAAGCGTATTGTACGTAGGCCACTCGCCAGTCGGTAGGTTTTTCGAGAGACTTAAGGTTAAGCACAAAATTAAGGGTTAATGGGAAGCTAATGATCGTAGTTGGGGGTCCAACTTTAAGCTGTAGTTGCTGATGCCCCTCTATTCTAAAAAAACTACTACTTCTACCACTGAGATTATAACAATTTGCAACTTCGCGAGAAATAAACCAAACTAATGATCCATGTCTTCTTATGGCTCGGTATCTTAAGTATCTAGTAAATATCCTTCAAGCTTGTTTAAAAGTTGTTGGCTCATGAGTTAGGTGTCGCAATCGCAAGTTAGGTGTCGCTATCGCAAACTCTTCTTAAAACTGTACTAATTGACGAGCTGTATGTATGCTGGTGTTAATATGAGATTTCGACGAGATTGTAGACTTAGCCTAACGATAGGATGCAGTATTCAGTTCATATAACAGGCTGCATTTAAACTTTCTCTGATAATTATTAAGGGTGACTTTAAGGTTAGAGTCTCCCACACTATAATTTCTCTAGGTGTAGTTGTATATCCTTCTAATGTGAACGAAATTTGCATTCTACTTTCACTTCTCGCCTCGAACACTTTTAGATTCATTATGACTATATAAAAAAACTAGATCAACAATTTTAGTTGACTGCTATTTTAAGGGACGCGTCGTGAGACGCGCCTAAGGGAAAGCATTTAAAATGGATGCATACCTATCGCAAGTAAATTTCGATTAACAGTCATCTTCAGGAACCTTCAGGCACAAAAATGTCATGCATTTGTTGGATATTTTCATGTCGATTTCGTTCAGCTATCAGTCTAAGATGTCGTTGATCATCAACCTCGTACTTGTGCATAATTGATTCTGAAACCATCTTATCCATCTCCTTATAACAGTAGAACTAGCACTGTCCAGTCGTCCAGCTCGTTTCTTTTCAAATTCGGATAAGTCTCTGAAAAGACGAATTGGTGCCACCAGCTGACATTTTTGCACTTTTTCCAAAATTTTAAGTATATGTAAGTTTACTTTGCCACATTTTTCGCAATCGCATACAGATGCGTAAAATAATAAACAATATAACCAGTAAAAACTTTATCAGTTTTTTTGTTCATGATTTACTATACAATGTGTATATTTGCTTTAAATATGTATACTTGATGTTGTATATTTTTCTTCCTTAGTATATATTGGTGTTGTTGGTATTAACCATTAATAGTATGGCCAAGTAAAAATATATAAAGTCTTACATTTATTATCGTCCTCCAGTATCATACAAATATTTATTAAATGTGCATTTTCACGCAGATGTGATATACAGTGCATCCTGGAAATAATCTAAGCCTAAACTTTTTTTATACCTTGTATCTGTATAAAAGAAAAGAAATAACGGTTGTTTATTTTATAAAAGCTGTCAAAAATACTTGATCAGTCCATATCATTCTATTATAGGATGGAGCATATAGTTCATTCAATGAGAATAAATGCTGCTGGCTGGATACGAACCCTTAATCTAAATCTTTCCACTATGACAGGAAGGTCTATTTAATAAATTAATTATAGAAGAATTTGTGCCTGTTTTATGTTTGTGTTATTTTGTGTTTGAACTATTACATATAATACTAACTTAAAAAAAACTAAATCCACATAGCGTCTAACTTGTATCAGCGGTTGAGTGGTCAGCGTCTGTGCGGCTGATATTTAAATTCTGGAAATAACCCCTCCAGTCTTAACTTCTGAACCGTCATGGTTCAAACCTTGAATTCAAAGTACAAGATGAAGCGTTCTAGTAATTACAAAATTACCCCAGGAGGTAGACAATCCTCTGCGAGCATTGCTGGTACAACCGGACTTTCGGATTCTGGGGCGTCCGGGCTTAAACGCAATCTTTTAGAGGGACTCGGAGACCTCTGGCCAACGTCTAAAACCGAAAACAAAAACTTTCTTTGGAACGGTAAATATCAATTCTCTCCTGCGCCCAGGAAAACTACACGAATTGGAGCGAACATTGAATCAGCAAAAAATCAAAATTTTAGCTTTGCATGAAACCAGATTGACAGATGATAACACCTTGGAATTCGGCAACTACAGACTTTTTAAAAGCAAAACGGACAAAAGAATACTCAAAAATACACCACATCGTGGTGTTGCTTTCGCTAACTCAAGAAACATTCTTGGTTCTATAACTAATGTCCAGCCAGTAAATAATCGAATTATGACACTATCCCTCAAGTGTGCTAACAAAAACTGTACATTAATCAATGCACACTTCCCAGTTATCGAAGAAAATAAATCTAATCCTGAAAAAGAAAATAAGTCCTGGGCAATTTCGGAAAAACTATTTCTAAAAGTCCCTCTAACCCTGTAAAAATCCTATTGGATGATTTCAACGCCCAACTAGGGAAAGAAAGAAAGTACAGGAAAACAGTCGGCAGTTTTCCCGCTCATAAATGGACTAACCACAATGGCAGAAGATTGGTTGAACTATGTTCACAGTTTAATCTAAAAATAATGTCAATCCATTATAAAAAGAAAATAACAAAACAAAAGACCTGGGGGTGCCCAAACACGTGCATGAGTGAATTTCAAATTGACCATGTTGTCATTTCGTACCCCAATTATAAAGAGATTTTGAATGTTCAAGTCAGGAAAGGAGCTAACATAGACACGGATCACTACTTGACTAGAATCAAACTTAGCTTAAAATCTCGAAAACCTAATCAACAGAGACTGCTAATACCAAAATTCGACTGTACGAAAATAAAACCAACCCTCACAGAAGATCTTGATAAACAACCAGTACAGAACGGGCAAGAATTGAAACAAAAAATTATTAAAACAGCCATAAAGTTGGTTCCTTTACAAAAACGCAGAAAACATCCGTGGTGGGATGAAGTTTGCGAGCAAACAGTATTAAGCCGAAGTAAAGCATTCAAAGATTGGAGCAGTCAAAAAACAGTAATAAATTATAACATCTTTTTGGAAGTAAGGAAAGAAACATCGAAGCTAATTAGACAATCTAAAAGAAAATATGAAAATAATCAACTTAATGAAATAGAAAAATATTTCCAAAAAAATAACACCCAAATCTTTTACAAAACATTTAAAACTAAATTAACAGGCTATCAACCCCAAAGTATTTGCTTCCAAAAGGAAAACGGACAGTTAGTTCTAAATAACCAAGACAATTGCAAAGAACTTGCGAAATATTTTGAACAACTACTAAACTGTCCTGAGACCTTAAACTAATTACCAACACTAAACCAGCGACTTAAAAACAACAAAACTTCTGGTGAAGATGGAATCACTGCTGAACTTTTGAAATCCGCGGGTCCAGGTACAATTAAAGAAATAACCAAAATTCTACAAGAAGTTTGGCGAACCGAACGGATTCCGGAAAATTGGAAAGATGCTCTAATCTGTCCACTACACAAGAAAGGAGATAGAACGGATGTAAACAACTACAGAGGGATATCTCTTCTTCTCTTCTTCTAGTTTGTTACAAGATTCTATCTCAATGTCTACTAGACAGAGCACAGGGAGAGTTATAACCTAAAATTGGTAAATATCAAGCAGGTTTTTGACCGGGCAGATCCTGCCCTGAACATGCCCTGCCCTTTAGATTCTGAATCTAAAGTTGATCCTAAGACATAAAAAACTGTACAATAAAAATCTCGTATGTACATTTGTCGATTTCAAAAAAGCATATGATTCTACTGACCGCGAAGTTTTATTTCAAATCTTGAAAGAACAAGGACTAGATTTGAAAACGCTGGCAATTATTAAAGGAACGTTAACTAACACAAGGTCAAAAGTCAAATTCATGGGTGACATTTCTGAGCCCTTCGAAATTAAATCAGGAGTGAGACAAGGGGATGGAATCTCGCCACTCTTATCAGACGAGTCTCTCAATTTAAATATTAGGGTGAAATAATCATGGAAAATGGGTTGGGAAAAACTGCCAATAAGGGTAGATGTCAAAAATTGGAAACGGCATTGAGACTTACACAAAATATTTACAACAAAAAATGTATATCTAAAAACACAAAACTAAGACATTACAACACAGTTATTAAGCCAGAATGCCTATATGGAGCGGAAACGCTCATTTTGAATAGAAAGAGAGACATCGAGGACATTGAAAAGAAGGAAAGAAAAATCATAAGAAAAATCTTAGGCCCCAAACAAATAAGTTTTATGGACACATAAAACGGATGAATCCGAGTAGGCTAACTAGACAAATAGTCGAATTTTATGAAAATAGGAATAGAGCTAAAGTAGAAATAATTAAATGGATTGCTGCAATTAAAGAGGACCTAAGACCAGCAAATATTACACAAAGTGAAATTCAGGATAGAGGCTGTTTCAGACACAAGGTTAACGTTTGGAAGGTTGGCCACAGAGAAAAATGTAGGGATACTGGAATAACTTGGTCTGACGAAAGGAAAAAGCTCATAGCGAAAGAATGAAATTAGTATGGGCGCAAAGGAAGGTTAACAACAACAAACGCCTCTGACTGTGCTTCGCGTGGCCCACCAGGGTCCATACGTGAATAATAATAATAATAATACCAATTTGACATGATTTATCAAAAACGCATAAAATCTTTATTTTCTGTCAAAATAACTGCTACTAAAATAATCTATATACTGTTTTAACTTACTTATTAAGTCGATTTTCAGTTAAAAAAAGTTTCTACCATTTAAGCTGTTTTGAAGCGATACTAAATACTATAAATAATAGTCGGAGGGGGTAAAGTCGGGAGAGTACAGTGATTAGAGCAAACTATTCCAGTCAAGTTGTAAAAGTTTGTGTTGGACGTCAAATCTACGTGTTATCTAGCATTGTACCGATTGAACATTATGCCTTTTCTGTTGGTTAATTCAGACCGCTTCTGCTCGACTGCTCATATTCATCACTTAGTTGTGAACAGCATTTCTCCGAATTAATGGTCTGGTTTTTAGCTAACAGCTCATAATAAACGATTACATTCCTGTCCCACCAAATGCATAGCACAACTTTTTCGGATGTCTATATAAACTGGCTTTTATTGGTTTACATTATATTTTTAAGGGGCATCTGCGCACTTACACCATGATCTCGTACGCTTAACATTATTTTATACAATCCATTTTTCATCACCTGTAGCCATCTGATTTAAAATTACATTGATTTCTTTGCGGTTCAGTAGAGCATCCCAAGCAAGCATCTAGTAAGTTTGTCGCCGTTAACTCATTCAGCACCCGTACATCGGCCTGGTTAACCATTTCAAGGTGACGTAATCGCTTTGACACTGTTGATTGGACTATTCCAAGAATTTATTTGATCTCTCGAGTTGTTCTATGCCGTCGATTTTCCAAGTTGGGGGTCGCGTTCAGGAATATGCGGGGTCGCAATGGGTTCAAAAAGTAAGACCTGTATACCAAACATCCTTTTATTAAAGTGTTTTTAAATTAAAAATAAGTGTTATTGAAATGTTATGAAAATTAAATATTACAAGGTAATAACAACATAATAAAATAAACTTATAAAATTAAGTAATAACCAAAGGCGGTTGATTTTGTTTTTCACTTAAAAGTTTTTCTATACGTAGATCATTATTGCAAACACACATAAGCAAATTATTTTCTAACCTTACGATACGGCAGTTAATGTGGAGCGGGTTCGATTCCCGTTCTAGGCAACAAAGTTTTTCTAAAAACAAAAAAAACTTGTGGATGTTTCTAGGTAAGAGTGTAAAATCTGACAAGTGTTCTACGTTGGTCACTCGCCAGTCGGTAGGCTTCTCGAGATACTTTCGGTTAAGCACAAAACCAAAGGTTGATAGCCCGAGGGGGGTGCTGACCGGGGTTTTCAGTAGCTGATGCGCCTCTAACCCCAAAACTTTACTAAGGCTTCCGTATTCACATCGTCGTGTAAGCCAAAACTAATCTTGATCTAATTCTTGAGTTAAAAATTGTAATAGAGTTTTGTCGGCCGATATTTCAATAAGTTGGTTGTGAATCTCAATAGGTAATTCGGCAACTGCAGCAACATTTTCATCAAACGGATTGAGAGCCCATCTTTTCCACAAATCATTATTGCTATCTGGAAAATATTCCAGTAACTGAATTTTCAATTCGCGTCAATGCGATTTCATACTCTAAAAGACGCGATCAATAATAGAATTTTCTAAATTCATATTTTTGGTAATATAATCCGAAGCTAAAGTGAATGCATCAAAATTGCTTTTTTCAAGGCCTATAATCCAAATACCAAGCTTCTTGATAAAGGCATTGACTTTGCCTGTCATGGGTAAATTTTTTTTGTGACGGCCTTATAAACTCGTATTCAAGTTATTTAAATGTGAAAATATATCACTCAAGTAAGCCTACAATAACAAAGTTTCTCCATCTTGTAAAAAATCTGAAAATGAACTATTTTTATTTGTAAAAAGATATGTTTTTCTTTTATAAGAAAGAAAAAAGACTTTTAATTCATCTCGCTATTTAAAAAACCTCGTTAAAACTTTTCCGTGCGACAATCACCTTAGTTCAGTATGGAAAAGCAGTGAGTTGTATTTGGCACGCATTTCTTCGGCTTTTAATAAAATTAACAATTTCTACGGCTTCTGACAGAACATTTTGTAAATTATCTGGCATCTTTTTTGTATCAAGCGCATTTCTGCGAAGAAAGCAGTGCGTCCATTCCTTATGTGGCATAATGTCTTTTAATTTTACTATCACACCACTGTTCTTCCCCGTTATCGCTTTCGCCCCATCAGTGAATACAGCAATATATTTATTAAAGTTCAAGTTGTTGTTTTGTGTTGCGCCTACAAAGACTTTAAAGAGTCCTTTGCCAATTGCACGACCAGGGATTGATTGATCCCTCGCATTCGCATCGGATGAAAAACAAAAATTGCGCCAAGTTTGATACGACTGTTGACTCGTCGAACCGAATGGCAAAAAATTCACTTACTCATTCGCTTAGTTATATTTTAAATATGTTTCATTGTACACTTTGGTACTGTTTCATAAGATATAGACAGTACATATCGTTTTGTCACAAATTTGTTAATTTTATTTAATATTATTAACTTATTTTATTATCATCATTTATTTAATACTGAGTGAGAGAAGATTCGTAGTATTTAACACTGGGTGAGAGAAGAAATCGTAGTATTTATTTTCGTAAAAATGTAATTAACAATGAAACTCTTCGTCTCGTTTTTATTTCCAAAGCGCATAGCTTGTACGAACCTACCTCGGGACCTCCTCGCGCTCGAGACGACTGACCTGTCGCAAATGCGCGGCCGTGCGGCGCGAGGTGTGCGGGCGGGTCATTTTACATGTGCGTGGAAGTGCAAGGCACAGTACTGTCTGAATGATTGTGGAGTGTTCATATATTTTTTTCTTTATTTGGGTGTAATTATTGGTTGTAATTGTAAGTATCATTGACATACACAAAAAATATATTTACTTTCTATCTTTTCATAATTTATAGAAATTAATATACTTTATTTTTAGGTTTGTTTTGAAAACGGGAGGAGAATACTTCCCGAAACGTTAACGTTAAAAGTTTGTATATATTTTTAGAACATTTTTATATTTTTAAAATTTTGTTCGTTAGGCAAATTTATTACAAAAACGAATCACTGGGAAATTTGTCTCCGTTTGGTTTTTTGTTTATACCCAGTGGTTCTTTATTTACATAAGAACAGATATTTTGATATTTTTTGAGTTTTAGATCGTGGCGAAAAACCCAAAGAAAGAAAAAAATGCAGGGCACAGGTTGGAACTGGTAAAAATAATAAAAGAACAAGGGATTATACAAGACTTGTAGTTCGGTATTTGTGGCTGTGTGCGGTATTTCGGTATAAGTGTGACGGCCCGTTTACATATACATCCGTCATTTAATACAAAGACAAATAGATGATTCATTTTTTTCACGATTCGTAAGCATGTGAACAGGCTCGTTGGAGTTTATAAGCCATTTAATAATAAAATCGATTCTTCATAAATCACGGTACTGAAAAAAGGACGAACCGCTATCTTGTTAACCGGTCGATGTAAAACTTCGATAAATCTCATATTGTAGCGAGGGGGTCGTAATATTAAAAAGTTTGACAAACGATATTTTATACCGATCAAATTCAATTAGCGTTAATATTTCATTGCCATCAGCCTTGGCTGATCGTCCAGAATGTGGTGTATCGCTAAGATTAAATTTGTTTCCGCGAAACTTTCTGAGCGACCCGAGGAATCGTCAGCAGTACACAGTATAGATATTCTTTCGCGTCTAAGAAACATTTTACTTTTTCGCAAATAAAGAAGTATGGTATGTCGAAAATGCTCCCTATTTTCGTAATTTTTTATGCGTAATAAAATTTAAAAATCCAATCAAAAAACAAAATTTTTAATATAAAGTGTCTACCACTAGGGCTTATGGAACTTTGACAGCTCAGGATGGCCATATTTGTTTACCGATTTTTGACATGTCTTGTCAGTTTTTTGTCCGAAAGTTTTGCAATTAAATCATGGTTTGTTTCACGTTAGAAGAACGTTTGGAAATTGTCCAGTTTTATTACGCAAATTTGCGGTCCCCTCGTGCTACTCAACGAGTAATTCAGACCCATCGTGGTCTTCGCAGTGGTAGTTCTTCTGAACAGGCTACTGATCGTGTTATTAGAAAATTTGAAAGGGAATTTACTCTCCACGATAGTATGGTACCTGTACGACAAAAAAAGCCAGAAGTGTTAACACTATTGCCGCCGTTCAAGTAAATGTAACCAAAAATGACAACGTTTCGTTTGCTCGCCGCTCGCTAGAGTTAGGCCTCTTGCCAATGACAACCTGGCGAAATTTGAGGTTGGACTTAGGCTTTCATCCGTGTAAGATGGTACTGGCACAAGAATTGAAGCCAACCGGAATTTGCCGGAAAGGCCCTCGAAATGATGAAAGCCGACAAAGAATTGCATGGCAAAAATCACCTTCTCCAATGAAGCTCATGTCTGGCTTAACGGCTTCGTCAATAAATAATATTATCGGTATTGGTGCAAATCTAATCCACACGTGATACATGAGAGTCCTTTGCATCCGTAAAAGATCACAGTTTGGCGTGTATTTTGGCATGTGGGAGTTACTGGTTCTTACTTCTATAAAAATGAGGAAGGAGCCACCGTTAGCATCAATAAAATAAGGCAATGCTAGAAGGTTTTTTCTTTCTGGAATTTGTTGGAATCGATGTGGATGACTTTTATTTTCAACAGGATGGTGAACCACCGCATATTTCCCGACTAAATATGGGCTTATTGTGAGCCAAGCTCGGCACGAACTAATTTCACGGAATGGCCCCATCGCTAGGCCGCCGAGATCATGCACTCGTTTAGATTATTTTCTCTGGGGATATGTGAAAACACAGGTTTATAGCAATAAACCCGCGAGTATTGGTCCCTTAGAAACTAAAATTCGTTAATCCATAATGGCCATACAGCCCGAAATCTGCGCCAGGGTCATCGAAAATAGGCGCGAGCGGATCCGTGTCTGCACGCCATTTGGTTAAAATCTTGTTCAAATCATAAATTACATGTCTGAATAAAGCAATTGGAGTTCCATCATTCTTAATGGTAGACCCTTTACTCGTTTAAATTCCTTTTATCAAACAACATCGAAACTTAAAAAGTGTAAACTAGATAACACTTCTAGATGAACTTTTGCATCATTTTTATATATTTATTTTTCCCAAATATAAATTTCGGATGTTAATAGGTCATCATTAAATGAAAACAATATTTTAATAATGGAGACATATTTTACTCACCATTATCGAAAAGTCAACTTATCAGTTAAACAATCGGAATTTGTAAAAATAATACTTTGGAATTAAAGCTAATTGGATGCTTTGGCGGAAAATTTATTTCCGTTCCTTCTGTTATCTTTCGTAATTTATAGTTTTATAGCTTTGTATAGATTTTGTCAATACAAAGACTTTGTAACTATTTATTGGTGATAATTTCAGATGAAAGTATTATAACTAGAGATAATTATTATCCTTGTGACTGGTAATCGAGAAATTGTTTTTCTGGTTGAAATGGAAAATATATCTCTCTAAATCTAAATCTATGTTGAACGGTTATATGTGGAACATTTTTGTCGTTTTATCTTTAATATGATTACAGTATGTGTTTGAAATGATCTGATGTTAAAAGTGTAATCTAAATTGCATTATGTATTTGTACAAGGAAGGAGTAATAATCGTTTAACTGTTTGCTTTATTTAAGCTTTTATAATAGGACAGTCCACAAAATTAGACTACTTCGTTTCTGTCTTACGATGAGGCATTCTGGTGACTAAACGGATAAAATGAGGTTAATTATGATGAAACCTTGACGAAAACTTTTTTTTATGGGTTTACCAAATTTAAGAAACTTTTAACAAACGTTGAGAGATATTTTTTATTTATTTCACTAATATCATTAGTTGCTGTGCCGCGAAAACAATATTCCTATTTAGATGAAATGGTGAAGTTTTGGAAATTGTAATTTTGTACATTGTAAAAATGAACAAATTGTAAAAACAATATGGTATTATGTGATTATTCTAAGTATTGCTTTCAAATTCTCTCTGATTAAATATATTCATTCTACTATGGTCAAAAAGCAGCGCGACTAAATAAAACACGAAGTATTTATTTGCTCATTTAAATACTCATATTTTGTTTCCTTTATAGTATTCCTCTTTCACTGCAATACATTTGTTTTAATCTTTTCTCCGGTCTTCGAAACAGTTCTAATATCCGACTTTTTCTATTTGCTGCAAAATGGATAACGAAAGGTCTGAATGACACTATTGGCTTAAAAGTGTTTTTTCGATCGAGGAATAGGAAAAAGTTACACGGTGCCATATCTTATGAATATGGTGCTTGTAAAAAGAAAACTGTTTAATTTTTAGAGAATGATAATCTTTTTGTGGTGTATGATGGTACATGAATGTGATGAAAAAATAATGCATTGTTTTGCCACAAATTTGGACGTTTTTTAGAATGGATGCACGGAAATGACACATAACGTGTAAATATTCTTTATTAGTTGTTTGATCAGTTAGAAGAAACTCTTTGTAAATAATGCCATGATCCAAAGAACAGTTAACATGATTTTGAATTTTGACCGGCTTTAACGTGATTTTTTACCTTTTATTCATCTTTAGCACCATAATCCTTTTTATAGTCGAGCTGTTTCTGGGTCATAAGCTTCATATCTGAATATTAGTAATTACGTATTTTAAAATGTGATTATACAAAGAAAGTATCTATTCAACAACTCAACACAACGATGTTTTTCAAAAAAAAAAAAAATGTTTTCGGAACAAGACGCGAAAACACACATAATAAGCATAAATTACGCTTCAAAATTGATTGGATGGTTCTACCTAATAGGTGCTTCGGATAATAATGTCGATTTGTCGAAGAGATACTAATACATTTGTTGGTATAGACTAATGACGTCTGTAGCGTTTTGGAGGGTAAATATACGCGATCAAAAGCCGGTTCGATATTAATTTTACGTTTCTCATAGCTTTGAATATGTCGAATATTGTACAAGGGAAAGATGTTTTGCAGGGAAGATTAATACCCTTCTTTCATTTGAAGAAAACGGCTGGTAAAGTGTATCGATTGTTGGTTGAATCTTATTGTGAACATGCTCTAACCTAAAAATCTATGAACGATGGTTTAAACGCCTTAAAAGTGGTTATTTTGATATAAAAGACAAGGAGTGTCCTGGACAACCGAAAAAGTTTGAGGATGTAAAATTGCAAGCATTATTGGATGAAGACTCAACTTATACGCTGAAACAATTGGTAGAAGCATTGAATGTTGCCCAATTCACCATTTCCGAAAGATTGTTGCCTAATGCACGCATTGGGAAAGATCCAGACTGAAGGAAAATTGATTCCATATGAATTGAAGGAAAGAGACATTGAAAGGCGAAACACCACTTGTGTAATCTTGTATGCCAGACAGAAAATAAAAGGTTTTTTTGCATCTAGTTGGGACAGTAGTACAGTAGTGATGAAAAGTGGATCTATTTTGAAAACCCAAAGTACAAAAAATCATAGGTAGACCAATGCCAGCCTTCAACATCACAACCAGTGTGCAATATATATGGAAATAAGGTTTTGTTATGTATTTGGTGAGATAGTAGAGCTGTTTATTATAAACTGCTGAAATCTAGTGAAATGATTACTGGCGATAGATACCGATAGCAATTAATAAAGATTGAACCGAGCATTGAACGAAAAACGACACGATAAAGTCATTTTTCAACATGACAATGTTGCTCGGCCTTATGTTACAAAATGTGTAAAAAAACTAATTTGGAAACTGTGTTCTACCTCAGCCGCTATATTTACCGGATTTAGCCCCTTTGGACCACCACTTATTTCGATCAATGCAGCACCGACTTTCAGAACAACACTAACATTCTTACGAAGAAGTGAAAATTTGGCTTGTTGTATGGTTGACCTCAAAAAACCAGAAGTTCTTTTGGCGCGGAATCCATTCTTTGACAGAAAGATGGGAAAAAGTAATAGCTGACGATGGCCAATATATTGATTATTAAGATAATTTATTTTGTTGATGAAATAAACGCCCAGATTTTGCGAAACAATCGACATTATTAACCGAAACACCTATTAATATTCCAGAAATATACAAAAATTCTCTAATTCTTAATCGCCGATTACTCAGTACACAGTTGATTTTGGTAACTTTTCATTGGTTGAAGGTCTTCCTGAACGAGGTTTATGTTCATCTTCCCCTTCCCCTCTTATGTTCCCCTCTATCATCGCTAAATTTCTTGTAGAAGTAGTAGTAGTAGGTCCATGTTTGTCTTTCTTTATTACATAACTCTATTACATATATGAAGGTCGTTAAAAAAAGTTCTCAGCTCGATGTAATTATGATCAAAAAGTATCATTATGAACGCTTGGAAGGCCAAAAACCGCTTCTATCGACAAAATTGTTATAAAAATCCATGTACGATTAAAAGATGCTGGTATGAGAGCTTGCAAACATCTTGATAGAGATCATTAATTGGATAATATTTTTTTTCACTGTTTTATATTTGAATGAATAAGTTAATATGCCATAATAATGGCAGATGAAACGAAACATAGGTTTTACATTACATGACAGAGATGAAGCTGTAGCCATAGACCGCCATGAAACAGCCATAGAAAAAATGCTTCATTAATGGGTGCTATTTAGGCTGAAGCTCACCAAGAAAATGTGCTCCTTCCACACGATAATGCGCCAGAATACATGTCTCGAGTTGTTGCTATAAATAAGTATGAGTTACGCTTCCAAGTACTTCTAGTACGCTTCCAAGTACTACGCTTCCAAGTATTCATTGGTAATGGCTCCCAGCGATTACTTTCTCTTCTTAAAGCTTCAGAAATTGCTTGCTGGACAAAGATTCACTTTGAATGATGGGACCAAAACTGAGGCGATTGCTTATTTTGCAGATTTGGATAAATTTAACTATACTGAGTATAAGTAAAAAGTTGAATCGTTGCTAATTTTATAAAATCTATGGATTCTTTATCAGGCCGAAATTTTTTCATGTGGCCTTCTCATGATGCAGATAAAAATGCTTTTATCCAAAGAGTGTAATCATTTATGACCATCATGCAAATATTCAATAATATTAAAATATTCCATCCTTTCCCGTTTAACGAAGCTGAAATATAAATATAAATATAAATATGTTATGATGTTTAATCAAATGCAGAAAATGTTCATGTATATTTTTTAGATGTTATTATCATTCGTTTAATTATGCATTTCATAGTGCACGTTTGAAATAATCTAAAGTTGAAATTCAATTTAAATCGCATTATGTATCTGTATGAAAGCGAACATTCTTGCTGTTCGTTTTATTCAAGCAATTACGCTTGGTCAGTACACGGAAGATCTTCCAGCTCTCGCGTCTCTATTTTTCGCTGAAGCGTATTGACGACTGAATGGAAAGGAATGTAACTTTGTGTAAACGATTTCTTGGTTTAAACGCCTCTATTATGATGCATGAGTACAAGTGTGTTTCTACGACTGTTTATAAAATTTTATGAAGGGAATGAATGATTTGAGTTCGTAAAATACCTAAAGTTTGAATAGAAATTTGTTTTAAAAACTATAATATGTATTTTTTTTATGATGCAATTAATTGTATTTTTGTTAATCGTTCCCTTATGAGTGTAATATATACTAAATTACAGAAATTGCAATTTGAAATGGTGAATGATTTGGTGTCAGTTTTTAAATTTTTGGTATATAGCATAAAATACTGGTATTATAGCATGGAGTAAATAATTAAAATAGGGTAATTCAGGTTTTATGCACTAAGTTATAAATAAAACAAATGTGTTAAATTCATTGAGGGTGAGTGGCGAGTCGAGCAGAGAGAAGAGACATTTAAAACGTAAGTTTATTCGTAAATTTAAAGTAAAATTATTAAAATTATTAAAATTAAAAAAATTAGTAAAATTATTCGTAGAAAAGTTCGTTCATTCCATTAGAGAGGCATATGCTTTGAATATTTTTGTATGGCTGTTTCTTGGTTTTTGATAAGGAATTGCTATTTTCTCTTGTTTGCTCATTTTTCAATTTGTAGTAGAAAATCTTCATTATTTCATTCCTGGTGTTTTAGATGTTTAGAAAATCATTCCTAGAAAAATTCGTTCATTGCATTAGAAATGTATTCGTTTTCAATTCCTAATGTTGTGTGGATGTTTCTTAAGTTTTGATAAGGAATTGCTATTTTTTCTTGTTTGTTCTTTCTGCAATTGATAGCAGAACAATTGGTAGACAATTTTTAGTTTTACACCGTCACACAGTGAATTGCCTAGTTGACAATAACAACCCGGGATTTATCACTATTCCCGGTAATAATTATGGCAAACATTTGAGAGCTATAAGTCATACGCGGTTTAAGTGAAGTGATAAGGTAATGCCATTTATGTAAACAGCATAGTTGCAATTTTGCAGTGCTTTCAATAACATCTAGCAAGATTATTATATCAAATACTACAAATACAAGCAAATACTATTACTGTGGCTGATGAATTTTATTTTAGAGGGTAAGTATTTTTTTATTTCATTTAAAATTTGATTCCAATGAGAGACAATATGTGTTATAATAGGTTTTGAAAAAATTACGTGAAAATTGTAATATCTTTTTTGTTTTTAATTTTTAAATTAAACATATACAGTTTTTTTATCCACATATGCTAATTTTTTAATATTTCATAGTGACGATCTTAAGCTGTACAGTTGTATATAATTGAATACCACACCAATCCTCGATCTTTTTTAATTTATTTTTTTCAGATTGATTCGGTCTCTTTAAAAAATGGAGTTATTTGAAAAATGGCTAAAACATAAGAAGAACGAAATTGTCGTCTAACGGTTTTTATTATGCAAAAATTTAGTATTATAGATGCGACTCATAGAGGTATTTACAGTTAAAAATTTCAAGTTTTTTGTCAAAATTCTCTGAAAAGTGGGCTGCATGCCAATATGATGATGGGCCGTTTTTGAAATAAAAATATAAGTTGGTTTGAAGGCGCAAATATAGAATTTCACATAAGTTGACCTCAAAAAGAACTTTGAAGGCTCGTCTTCCAAAACTAAAAAACGTAGGATTGAAGACTTTCCAATAGTGAAGTGTCATTAAGTTGATCACAGTTTCTGAAGTAACAAATCAGATCACAGAAACGTAGCTACTTTGATTAGAAAAAGTTTGGAATCTTTAGAAAAAAGGAAAGCTGGTGATGTTATTTGTGGTGGCAGGCAATTGAACAGTGGCAAGGCATTAGCTTATTACGTAGATTCTAAATGCACTAATCACACTTATAAATAGATGCAAAACTAGTCATTGAAGGCGGGACATCAAGTGTTTCCATCTTATCATATTCTATGTAAGTCCAAAAAGTTGTGTTTTCCTTCAGATGAATATATTTCTGTGTCAGAAACGCGCGCCGAAATTAAACTTCAAGCCATACTAGATACTGAACGTTTAATTGAAGCGCAAAGCGAAGCTCTGAAAAATGCTCTAAAAATAAAAAAAAACCTTCTAATTTGTCATTCACATTAATTAGCAAATGGGGATGTGACGGGAGCACTGGTCACAGCACTTATAAACACATATTTGAGAACTCCGATATTACTGATGAGTTTCTGTTTGTATTTGGATTTGTTCTATTGCGGTTAAGTGACAGCGAAAATATTATTTGGCAAAATCCGCGGCCATTAACGACATTCTAATGCCGCCCAATTAAATGTATTTCTTCAAAGGAAACAGATGAATTTCCAGAACAGAAACTAACAAACTTTTGGAAGAAGCATCTCAACTTCTTCCAACACCTTGTAGTGTTGGCAAATCTCAAATTACTGTGAAACACGACCTTTTACTCTCAGTAACAGAGGAAAAATATGCAATGCTTTAACTGGCACACGTTCTCCCAAAAAATGTTACATCTGTGATGCTACTCCCAAAATGATAAATGATGAATATAAATGATGATGATAAATGAAGACGTAGTTGTTAAAAATAACATTACGGTTTCGTCTTGACTACTTTGCATTCGTCCCTTTGAGTGCTTCTTACACATTAGCTATCGTGTGGATATAAAAAAATGGTAAGCTAGAGGGGATGACGATAAATCTAGTATGCAACAGCGTTTGGAAGAAATCAAGTAAATGTTTAAATACCAAATTGGGCTTATTGTAGATAAACCAAAACCTGGTTTACTGGGAACACAGTTCGCAGGTTTTTTATGAATCTGGAACTGAGTGGAGAGATTACAGGATTGGATATTAATCTAATTAAAAAGTTTAGTATTTTATTAAGAACCCTTCCTCACATCTTCCGGCTATGACATTAATTTTATCGAATTTGAAAAACTTTCTTCTGAAACGAGAAACCTTTATCTTAATTTGTATTCGTGGTACTACATGCCTGTTACTGCGTGGAAAATTCTGGTACATACTACGGAGGTTATTAAAACATGCATTCTTCCAATCGGACAGCTCTCTGAAGAATCTCAAGAGGCCCGAAATAAAGATTGTCGTAGGTTCGGCGAGCACCATACGAGGAAATAGACACGAATATGGATTTGCTGAATGTGTTTTTGATAACATCCGATCCTGTAATCAATTTACTCAGAAATTGCCTAGAAAGAGAGCCGAGAAATCACCGATGGAAGTGAATCACACTGATGTTCATCCGTGTGATGATGAAGATTACTTAGTACCTGATTCGTCTGATTGTGAGATAGATGATGAGTCATGTGATGATTATTATTAGTCTTTAGTATATTTTTTTTTACAATATAAGTATAAGTTTTTTAATATAAATATTCCACAAGCTTCTAAATTATCAAAAAATGAATAGATTAAAATAAACAAAATGTTATTCATCATAACCAGAACAATCGTAGAATAAAATGCTTTTGTCCACCTAGCTTGTACTAGGCGATTCACTGTGAGTTTTTTTATTTTTCTGAAGGACACTAATTTTAACAAAAAATATATTGGACTACAATATAGCTTGACTGAAAACTGCAATACTAGGAAGTTGACCATTTTACTATACATTTGGTCAAACATTGGTACTATACTAAGGAGAAAATAATTTAAATTTGGCAAATAAAAATGCCTTATGGACTTCCAAAATGTTTACTATCTTGATTTAGAAATAATAAAATTGAATGGCATGACCACTGGAAGTATTTCGCCAAGTCAATTAATTCGAAAGAGGCTGAATTAGGGTTCTCCAAGAGGGGCGGGTTTTTATTTCGAAGAATCCCCAACTCTATTAACATGTTGTAATGAGATAATGTCAAGCGTGTTTTGATAATACGCAATATAATCGGAGAAGAGTACGAACTAACATCGAGGACGTACAAACTATGTTCAAGATCGGCTTGTCCAAGGATTATATGGCCATCGCAGATTGATTTTTGATAACTCAATCTATGTTTGTTGAGTGAATAGCAAAACATGGTCAACTTGTAAGTGTAAATTGTTTATTATTGCATCAACTTCATATTGTTATATTCGTACCTCTGATCATTGAGCGCACGAGCAGCCTTAATTCCTGAATCACTTGAGGATTTTCATCAGTTCAAATTCTGTAGTTATGATTGTTTACAATCCTTCGTGGGAAAAGATTATTTTTCCCCGAACCGGGGATTTTTTTCAATGCTTCTATTTCTACGGCCTGTCGAATCGTATATTTTTTCATGGTGAATTGGCGCAATGTACTGACACATCAGCCTATGAGAGACATTTACATTTTAAACATTGTTGCTGCTATTACTTTTCAAAGTTCTATCATTCTTATTAGAACTACATCATTTAATAATTTTGCCAATACATATTTCAGAAGATTGGCACCGTGGATAATTTCTTAGTTCTGATAGTTTTATTATGATGCCAATGAAGCATAATCGAGTGTTAATTTATAAAATCTTATAGGATTTACATTTACAGTTATGTACAGTTTTACTCTTGCTGTTATGTACAGTTATGTACAAAATATTTTGACTGAAAATTAATTTGATAATTTGTTATATTGGGGCATTTGAGGTGAGATTCCATTTTCTTTCTTGATCACGATTTTAAACTATTCAGTTTTTCAAACATTAAGATAAAAAACTACAGCTCTAAAAATATTCCATATTGATAGACCCATTCACTCTAATTAAAAGATTGTTTAAATTGATACTTCAACTCTAGTATTGAAGCAATTACTGACCAGTCATACGAATAATCCTCGGGCCATCGTGTCCAGATTATACACTGACGAGTATTGGTGACCGGATGGAAAGGAATGCAACTGGCTGGAGTCTCTATGTCAAAACGTCTCCATTATCCGGCTAAGGTGCGTTTAAGGGACTATCTACTCGTTACTAATGAAGAATTTGCGAATATATTAACTATACGTCTAGTTATTACTTGTGCAAACCGTTAGGTTCTCATTTAGGTGCGGTTGTAAACTTTTACTAAAGTGTATGAACAAGAAAGTTCGTTCTTAGACATAATAAGAATTCTTTAAATTTTGATATTATTTTTATTGTAATTGAAAAAATGTAATATGTCAATAAATCTTTGTGTTATTGCAACTACTGAGTCTGGTTGTTAATAATTTTTATTTTATTCCTAAAAAACCTGTTTAATTTAGAAGAAGAATTTGGAACATTGTATGGTTAACGCCGTCGCTAGCTGCACATTTTTTCCATCTCCCAGCAATTTGTGGATGCTCGCCCACAAAAACCATACATCTTTTGAGATGGTCCAGTCATCGAGCCATTTTTCGATATCTCCGTATTAGCTGAAGTGTTTCATCGAAAGTGCGCGAGACATCGATGAAAACAAGTGGTAGGCGGTAGGAGCCAAGTCTGGTGAGTATGGCGGATAGGGCAAGAGTTCCTAGGAAAGTTCAGAAATGGTGTCTCTGCAGTCCATTCAGTGGTGTCCATTCAGTCGCTTTTCGATGAATGCATGATTCAAATTTATCATTTGTTGACGGCATCGGACGGTATTAACTGTTTCACCTGGTTTCAGAAGATCATGGTACACGACCTTTCTGATCCCACCAAATGCACAGCATTATCTTCGTTCCAAAGCAGTTCGGTTTTATGGTCGATGTGGATGGTTGTCCTGCGTCAACCTAAGATTGTTTGCATCTTAGGTTCTTGAAATAAATCAATTTTTCGTCTACAGTCACGATCCAATGAAAAAAAGTCTTTCTTTCATGCCGAGGAAAAATTTCGCACGCCGTTTTTCGCTTTTCCCTCTGTCTGTCCTTGAGCTAATGTGGTACACATTTTCCTGCCTTCTGGATTTTTCCCATTGCATGCAGATGATCACGAATGGTTCAGCGATCAACATTTAACTTCTCTGTTTGTTGTTGAGTTTGCATGTCGTCTTATTCCAACAATGCTTGCAATTCGGCATCTTCAAATTTTTTTGGTTGACTTGAGCATTTTTTGTCTTTCAAGTCGAAATCACCACTTTTGAATCGTCTAAACTAAAGTCCACAACCGTCTTGCATTGAAACATTGTTACCACAAGTTTGCACAAGTATACGACGGCTTTTACTCGCGTTTTTCTTTTGATTGAGAAAGAAAAGCAGTACTATTCTATATTTGGCTCAAAAGTCGACATGTTTACTATACAAAAAAATATGACGTGTACTCAAAACCCTTTAAACATCAATGCGTTTTGAAAAATAGTTACAAAATAACATAAGATATTAGACTGTGCACCGACCCTTGTTTCCAGCGCCATCTCGTAAACAAATTAAGAATTCTAAACTTGAAGAGATTTACCACTAAACACCAAATTACTTTTTTGAACTGCTCGACGCACGTTTCGCTAACCATGTTAGCATCATCAGGAGATGATTAAATCTAAGGAGATTAATTATGCTAACATGGTTAGTGATACGTGCGTCGAGTAGTTCAAAAAAAGTGATTTGGTGTTTAGTGGTAAATCTCTTCAAGTTTAATATTTCACATCAAAGGTTCCGATAAAAGAATTGAAATTAAGAATTGTTAATTGCCACACCTGGTAATAAGGAATTAAGGAGTATAAAAAAAATTGAGGTTCAAATACAGAAAGAGCTACTTTTTTGTTCTACTTCTGAAAGTGCTTATTTCTACTCTGTTATTTCGGTTTCATTCTATATAAAAACGTAGAGGATATTTAGCATTTAATACCTGACAACGGGGATTATGTTTAGAGGCAGATGAAATAAAACGTAAATTAATTAACAGCAAAACGATATGTGTGATCAAATTCTATTTCATTTCAGAGAACTGAGTTCCTGTCTAGAATTATGTCAAATTATTTAACAATATTGTTAATTTTGTGTTTGAAGATCGTATACATTACCTGACAGAAAAACATAGTCATTTCAATGGCAATGTGAAGTATAATTACTTATTTATACGTTCTTGGTTTAACCCTATTGATTGGAAATGTTTTTTTAAAAGGTGGGGTAAGTATTATGCTACCATTTTGTTATTTTAATTATCGATAAATAGTTACAATTATAGATACATACAATACATCAACATATATTCAGTGTCAAAATGATAGGTACACTTGTACAATTAATTTCAAAAACTTTTTTAAATAACACACTAGTTTGAAAATTGCAATGAAATTGCTATATTTTTCATCTTAAGTTGAACTGAAGACTTTTCACTAGAAAAAAAAACTTAATATTTTAATTTTTTTAATAGATGATGTACGCCAAAATGTGAGATAAACCCTCAGTTTTATATAAAATAGGAAAGGTACAGGAGAAAAACATAAGCAAACAATATTTTAATATGTTGTGGCCTTTCCACCATCTTTTATTAAATAAAAAAATATTTTTGGCAATAAATTATTACAAGTGTTTTATTGATTGTTGTGGATTTGTTCCCAGGAAGCCTGAATAGCACTTTTTAAATCTCTCATATTTGTAATTTGTCTTCATTCACCATTAGCTCATCTTGAAAGTATCTATTAGACATTTTCTGGAGAAACCAGAGAATTTAATTTTGAAATAATATTTTGCCTGAAGCAATCCGTCATAATGTTTACCGAATAAATGGGGTGTTATCTTGTTGAAATCATGCCGAAGCTTCACGGGTATCATTAAAAGATAACTTTTGTTTTTCGAATGATTATTATTTATTTATATTTTTGGGAGTTAACTCGATGAGAAAGACGCAGCAAGTTATCCTCTTTTTTTGTAGTTAATACCCACCCAAACCCTAACACTTCCTTCTCTCATTTGGGGCGTCGATAAATGTTTTTATTCCTTTCTGAGATTATGAAAATAAAAGGAAAAACATCATGCTATCCAAATTGATTTTTTTTTCGTCAGAAAAAACAATTTTTTTCTTTCGCTCAGTCCATGCCATGACCTTTTCAGAGAAAGGCATTCGATGTATGCCTATGAGGGGTACTTAATGCTCGTTTCCTTTTTAATTTTTAAAATACAATATTTTCAGACTTTTTAATAATCTTTGGAGATTCCTTCCTATTTTCTTCCTCCTTTTGGAGATTTTGTTTGCATTTTAGCTTCCTCAGCAATTGCTCTTGCAGTATTACCGGAATTGCAATACTCTTGACAGATAAGGTGGCCTCCCAGTTCAGTATGTTTTGCTACGAGTTCTGTATGTCTTGCTACAACAAGTCACGCTGGCAATCGATGAACAACATCATTTTAATTGGCGTTCTATATTCCTGCAACTCATCCAGTCTTTTTTTCTTTTGGAAAACACTTATTTTCCCATAATCACAATTTTTTAATTTTTTTTATTTACAAATCCACAGAATAAACTATGAAACTATAAAAAATTAAACTACTTATAATGAATACTATACTTACTAATAATTGTTTTATTTCTAATTAAGGCCAATTAAAATATTTCTGTTCCCAGCATTTTATCTTATATTAGAAACAAATTAATAAATGCTAAAAAATAATCATAACTATAATTATATATTTTTTTTTAATTTCTATTGTGCGTCTAACATTTTAACCGAGAGTGTATTAAAACAATATTTATTTTGAATTAGTTTCAACTGCCTATTGTCATAAAGTTATTGTTCCGATATGTTGTATAAGAGATTATTTCGTAAAATAATGGCTGTAAATGATGTCCATTCCGTTCAAATTAGAACGGATGTAATCAAGATATACTATTTATTCTAATGATCCACTCTGTGACTTTGACTGTATACTTTTCTGGTACGGCCATTAAAACATTTTTTGAAGATTGATATTTATATTCGAGAACAGGTACCAAGCCCCATATGTTAGTTTGGATGACGCTGATACATATCATTTTAATTAAATGCCTTGTTATAACAATAATACATCATATTCATTGATTGAGCTAGGTGTGGTACATGTATATTTATCGTATGAATGTATTAAATGCGTGGATGGTTTCTGAAATGAAGCAGTGCGAGAGGGTTATACTGGGTGATTTATTAATTCCCTGATAAAAATAAAATTTTGGCTTAACAACGTTGACATTAATCTATGAAAAATAGTTTTATAAAAAATTTAATACGAGGGTTGTTCAATAAGTTCTTAGAAAAAGATAGAAAAAAAAAATTTAAGTACATTTTTATTTTTCAACATAATTTCCTTCTAGGTCTATAAACTTTTTCAAGCGTTTCTCCAACTTTTTTAAGCCGTCTAAAAAGTAAGATTTCGGAAGGTCCTCAAAATAGGCATCGGTTTCGGCGATGACCTCTTCATTCGATGTGAACCGTTGTCCGCTGAGCCATTTTTTTAAGTTCGGAAAAGTCACTGAAGGTGAAATCCGGTGAATACGGTGGATGTTGTTATCATTGAACTTCCATGATTTTGGCCATAGAAACTGTACAGGTGTTGACACGTGCATTGTCTTGATGGAAGGGTTTTTTTCAAATGAGGACGATTTTTCTTGATTTCTTCGTTCAACCGGTGCAGTAAGGACGCCTAACACTCTCCAGTTAGTGTTTTTCGTTTTTCCAAGTAATCGGTGTAGATGATTCCGCGTGCATCCCAAAAACCTGTCGTCATAACCTTGCCGGCCAATTTTATCGTCTTAGCCTTCTTCGGAAACCGTTCGCCTAGGTATTGAGATTGCGACCCGCCATCAATATGGCCAGTTGACTTGGTCTTGCACTGTTTGTTTCGTTCGATCCTGGGAGGTATTTGTTTCGACGTGAAGGCGACGGCTAATTTGAAATGAACAGAGGTACATAGAAATACGGATGAAAGATTTCTGTTATTCAAATATCTCTCTCCACGGCCTCACTACGCTATCTTCTGGCCTCACTACGCTATCTATACCTTACACCTACATACAAGGTTGTGGGAAGAATGCATCGCGTAGTTCAGCTGCGAACATTCACCGTAGGATGACGAGCTACATTGAGATTGCGACCCGCCATCAATACGGCCAGTTGACTTGGACTTACTCTGTTTATTTCTATTCAGCTGTCTCCTTGCGTTAGACTCGAGCCCAGCTGACGATGCCTGTTAGGCCAGAAACCAGTCCTGGGAGGGACTTGTCTCGACGTGATGGCGACGGCTGATTTAAAACGAACATTTATATTTTTACAAAGATTTTTAGGTAAAAAAGGTTGTGACCTATTTTTTTCTATTTTGAAAAAAAAATTAAAAATATATAGATCACAGCGACGGCAGCTGTTCGCCGGGAGCACCGGGAAGAAGGTCCAGGACAGAATGAAGCCACGATAAAAGTTGACCGCCACCCGGTTACTTCATATATCGGAAAAGACCCTGGAACCGGGAAGGGGTCTATCTTAAATAAAACGGTTTACTAGAATTTTATAAATATATATTATAAAAGCACACTCAAAAAAGAATGACACAAAGCACACAAAAAAAGGAATAACTAAAACTATCAAACAAAAGACGCGGGAAGGTGGTTCTCCAAACCTTACCGTGAAGGAAATCAAAAATCAAATAAACAGCTCTGAATTACACCAGCTGGTCTCTATGTCCCTATACTTATAAATTAGAGGTTATTTCCTCTATTCTGACAATAGTAAAAAGATAAATATCTAACGCTAGGGTAACCAAGAATGGTCAGACGGCAAATAGATACAAAATATAAGGTGATAACGTGACCATTATCAGTATAAGAAATTATGGTAAAAATGTATTTGTGAAAAATAAATGGTAACTGCAATCCTTAACGGTACATGAAAATATAACAAAAAAAAAGTGTTTATCTGGCCTTATTTCCTGATGTTGTCTATCCTTGCCTATCCGGTACTGGGTTTCCAAAAACACTGAGTACGACTGCGGGCAGTCCGGCATCCCTATGCGGGGGTCCCGAAATAATCTTGATCTGACCAACCGGCTACTGTGCCATGTGGCCCCAAAAAGCTGTAAGGTTTCCACGATGGTCGGGCTCTGTAATAGGTGGTCGTTCAATGGCCTGATATCTGTTGATCGGATTCTCTGCTGCCGGGTCGTAAAACCCTCTATAAGAATATCAGAAAAATCAACCCAAGCGTGACTTGGCCAGCAAACCTACGTACCTCCGTCGGAAAGGTAAGGCGCGAAAATGTCCGCTCACCTGGAGATTTGGAGTTAGACTGTCTTGCCTTATCCAAACGATACCGGAGCTTTTTCAGTTAAGAATTTGTCCGAAATAAACCTACCAGTGGTAATCAACAATTTACGAATGCTATCTGTAGCGATCAAGAATTTGTGAACGCTACAAGGTCTTCTTATTTCGCTTCGTTAGGATAGACCGTTTTCCAGAAAACTGTCTTTTTCTAAATCGATGCACGATTACATGTATATCAAAATGCATCTTAATAATTAAGTAGGCACCCTTGTACGAAAATATTTATTTAGTATAATGGTCATTCTTGATGGTATTTTATATGTCGGCGTCCTTATGAGTCTGAACCTCGAGAGACGAAACATATGTCATCCAGTTGAAGAGATAGGTAGGGCTCCTTCCCGGTCAATCAACCAACAAAAATGTTCATTTAAGCGGAGACGCAGGTTGTTGTGTGTTCCATATGAGATTGTGGAACCCAACGGTTGGGTGTGTGATGACACTCAGCTGCTGTTGTCTCATTGGACGCAGTCCAAGAAAATCTAACACTACATATATACGCCATCCGACGGGAGGTCGGCGAAAACATGGGTTGTTGGCTGTGGATAGGGTCTCCCTATTCTTGATGGTATGGTATATGTCGGCGCCCTGAAGAATCTGAACCTCGAGAGACGAAACATATGTCATCCAGTTGAAGGGATAGGTGGGGCTCCTTCCCGGTCAAGCAACCAACAAAAGTGTTCATATATATATATATATATATATATATATATATATATATATATATATATATATATATATATATATATATATATATATATATATATATATATACATCGATATGTCGATATATCGACTTTTCTGTGGACTCCTCCATATGGCCAAATTTTGTAACTCTTCGCATTGTTCTTGGATCTCTGATTCAAGGCCTATCTCTAAGTATTTCGAATTCTTAAAATTGTTTGAATAAATGATAAATTGTAGTTTTATGAGGAGCAGGATTAAGATATTTTAGCCTAAATGCAATTTGCAATAATTGAATAATTTTTAAATGATAATAAAAAAATGATTGCGGTCTTTTAGCATATATGTATCAGTGATAAAACTTGCACGGTTGCATTTGATAATAGCCAAACTCAAACTATCACAAATACAACGATACAAAATTGGCGTCTAAACTAAATCGTAACCTCAAATCTTTTAATTTTTTTATTTTAACTAAAATATAATTTCCATTTTCTATTTTGTCAGTAAGTAACTTGTAATGTAATTTTGTTACATAGGCGTTAAAATTTACAACGCTCTGTGATAATAAGGATCAGTTTTGACTTCTTTTTAGCTGGTGCAAATTTACGTATACCTCATGTATACGTATAATTATAAACGTATACCTCATACCTCATCCTATATTTGATCGGTTCCAATGCGGGCCACCTCTCTATATGATCACACGTGCTCTATTAGATAATTATATGTATATAGAAACGCTTCAAAGAAGCGGTATCCAGTCAAGGACTGGTTGGTACATCTTTCGTCCCATCGCCTTGCTATATAGTTCTCATCCCTTCTTCAGCTTCTCTGGGTCTTGTGAAAGAAGAAAAAGTGTTCTTCTTTTATACGCATATATACATATAAAAGTGGATTTGTATAATCTCCTGAAAGATGATAAGATGCTATTGTACTATGTATTACTAAGTAATGATGTTTCATTATATAAAAACAATGAATATTTTATAAGAAATAAGTAACTTTAAGTTAATAAGTAACTAAAAGTACTTTTTGAACAACCTTATAGTTTATTAAAAGTTTAAAACACCTGTTGGTCTTGGAATTCATTATCACTGTTTTCAGGTAGACAGTCAAACAGCTATAGTTTAACACTCATACATGCACATTAAAATTGCGGTCGACTTTTTCACTAACAACGTCCGCTGTTATATTCTATCCATTTAAAACGGAAATTTACTTTCTCGCCGTTTTGTTCACTGAAAGCAAAAATAGCCATAAAAGCAACATTTAAGTGTTATTCAACTGCAACTGACACAAAATATACCAGACGCGTCTTGCATCGAAGTTTATATTTGTGAAAAAAAAACATTCTTTTTAGTGATGAAACCAAAATTTGTTTTTTTTTTTGGTTCTGATGGCAAATTGTATGTGAGAAGATATATTAACATTATCACAGTGAAGCTGTAAATTCGGACAGTTTTACAACAACTCTTTATATTTTTCAATAATATTTTTATGGGTGAGTATAAAATCAACATTTTCTTTGATCACGATTATTTTCAATGGTAAATAATTGGAACACACATCACAAACACGGTAATTATTGAGTATCAAAAAGTAAATTTTTTGGTCTTTAAACTGAGATAACACAACCGGCGTAGATAGCGAACTCAGCTGTAGGCAGAGTGTCGCAGCACATCTAGTTTATTGCCTACCTCCAAACGGTGATAAAAAGAACTTACACCAAGAGATGTTATTATATTAGATTTCATCATCTTCCGCGGAACTACGAATCAAAATTACTTTGTCTAAAATATTGTTGAAATAGTATTTTTATTCTCTTTATTTCAAACGTTTATCGAAGTAAGTGAATGGTTTGTGTGTCAAATTATGGAAACAATTTTTAATTATAATTGTTAGTATTGCAATAATTTCAATTAATTGCTTAATATCAATAGAGGAGTTCAAGTACATTTTCAAATTGGAACAAAGGTAGGTTGTAATTTGACGGTTAGACGGTTTATCCACTATTCAAAGCAGTGATGTTGATGTTCCGCCTCACGCAAATAACCTTTCTTTGATGTTTTCAAGAACCTTGCGGTAAAAATGCTGATTTACCGTTTGGCCTTGAGGCACAAATTCTGGGCGATCCGCTGGCTGTCACGAAATCAAATTACTATGCTCTGGATCTTTGATTTGCTAATTCTGGCTTTTTTGGCCGTAATGAGGTTGGCGTTGCTAAACCAAGTGCGAATTCCTGGGCTCTGACGCTTTTTTGTCGGGTCGTATTAAGGAATTCAAGACTCCTCACCAGTGATGACATGTTCAAGACATGTTTCCCTCTTATTGTCGTTAGACATTAGAATTAGAGCCCACAATCTCCCGGATTCTGTGGACGTTTTCATCACTTGTTGCGACATTGTTATCAGATCAAAGGCTGATAATATTATTGTTATTATTATAGTTTCTATCGAAGGATTAGGCATTCGATTTTAATGCTTACATTACATTTCTAACATTCCTTCTGTCGGTGTACACTTCTTCGAGTGTAAAATAATTCCCGTTGTCTTATTTTGTAAAAGTTGCAACCTACTTATTCCATTTTGTCCTGGAGCGTATTGTCTGCACATAAATTTTAGCCTTATAATTTGAATAATATATGCAGGTTATTAGTATAAATAAGAAATAAAAAAAATCCAATATCCTCAAATAATTTTTCATTTTTTTTAAACCTCTAACAATATCAATGTGCGCTCATTTTGTTTGTCTACCGATTTATAACAATTCTTTGTATAAGTTTTTTATACAAACCAATTATAACAATTTTATCCGCCCTTCTGTTTTTTTATGTAATAAAATAGCCTAAAAAGTGTCGTTTCTGGTAAACATTAGCTCTAGAAATGTATAGTGACTATGTTTCGGTGACAGCTTCATGCTTCGAATAAAAAAATATAAATATTTTAATTTGAAATTGCTGCTGATAATGAAGATTACAGCATCTAATTTTATATTCAACTTTATTTTTATTACTCTGTGATTTTTACCTATTAATTAAATAATGTTCAAGGATATTTGCTTAGTATGTTGGTAATATAACTACTTTTTAAAACTATTCATTTAGTATAATAAATTATATTTATTATGTATCTGAAAACAAATTTTACTGCTAATGCTGCTGGAACGCAATATTTAGTTTTTAGAAAAAAAATCAAGTAGTGCATTATGAAAACGAATAGTAAATATCACAATAGTCTATAAATATTTTTCTTCTTCGTGAATATATATATATATATATATATATATATATATATATATATATATATATATATATATATATATATATATATATATATATATATATATATATATATATATATATATATATATATATATATATATATATATATAGTCTAATTACAGATGTAAGGTCTTGCAAAATTCTAAAACAAAATTTGAAATTTTTGATGAGTTTGGTATACAAACGGTTTTGGCATACAACTGTTGGACATACAAATGTGAAACCTGCAGGTGGAAGTCTGAGTGACTAGGATCAATTATGACGCTTTCGTCATAATTGCTTTTTTATACTATTAATTGTTTGAATACTATTGTTGTTTGAAAAGCTTTTACTGCTGCTAAAATAATATTTTAATTTAGTAATCGTCCTTTAGTTTTCTAAAATTTTCTTTATTTAAATAAATACATTAAATAAATTAAAAAACATTAATATCTCAAATTTTCACTATACTAAAATTACAATATATATACACACAGTTATGGCCAAAAAATTAAGAGTATTTGTTAGAAATCAGAAGTTTATTTGTTTATTTTGTATCAACGAATAAATTAAAACAGCAGAGTTTATATATATACACCGAATGAAGTAATCGACTGACATATCAAATAAATATAAACTAAAAAATAATGTAAACTAAATTTGAAAAAATACATAACTTTCAATAAATAAGAGCTTGATTACAAAAATAAGAGTGTTTAGAAATAGTAGGCACAAAAAACGAAAAATGCAGTTTAACAAGAACAAACTGGTCAAAATCAATGTATTAGTATTTTGTTAGATTTCCTCTATTTTCCATCTACGGTACATCGTCTAGGCATGGAGTCTAAAAAATTGCAGCAAACTTCAACCGGAAAATATCGATCTCCTTCGTTTCCGGCCTCGGAACTCTGATTTTTGCTCCATGTTTTTTTCTTTTAATACTTTTCAAACAACGCAATGATACCTTTTCAAAGTTTGACAAATAAATGTATACATTTTTTTTTGTTCTCGCAATTGCAAAATTAGCCGGTGTTGTTTTTAAAATGTTTGTATTACACAGCCAACCTACACAAACAACGCTAATCAAACAATATAAACCAAATGATAAGTTATATACATAGTAAATATATATATATATATATATATATATATATATATATATATATATATATATATATATATATATATATATATATAGTATAATACATATCTAAATATATTATAATTATATATTTCATATTAGTTAACTAAAATATTAGTTTTAAAAAGGTGAAGAAATCATTTGTCTTTGATGTTTTTTTTCGGGATCTCTTAGAACAAGAAATAATTTATTTTTTAATTTACTAGGATAACAATTTCTGTTGATAAAAAAATCTCATTTATGTACAAAGCCTTATACTAAAACAGTTCATATACTACCTGAAAATGGTAATAACTGCGAATTAAAACGAACAGGTGCGTTAGTATGCTAGTTGTCACGACAATCTTCTGTGAAACTACCAAACAAAACTATTGAGACTATAATTCATGATTGTAACTGTTTTTACTTGAAACATTTTTACAAAATAAGTGAACTGTCTAGTATGTAAAATTGTGGGAACAAAATTTAAATTCTTAAATTATGTACTGATATTAAATTTCACTTAGTATCTCTAATATTAATAGTCGTAATGGTATGACCTTTTTACATTGCCCATTATTTATAATCAGGTTTAGAAAAAAGTTAAAATTATGTAACATTTTCCTTTACTGTCATGTATTCACGAACATTTCTTTTAAAAGCCAAGGTCAAAATAAAAATAGGTAAAGAAAGACGAAAACCACAAGACAATCAGATGCAGGTATGTGTTCATCACCGGGTTAAGATCTAAGTTAAATGTAAAGAGAATTTATACTAACATTAATTATTTATCAAGTAACTAAACGATTGTATATTAATGAAAAATCTTCCATGAGAAGAAAACCTGATGAATTGAATGAAACATTTTAATATTCGGCTATATACAAATGCTGTTTATATTATTTTTTTTTTGTGTTAAATTGTGATTGATAATAATAATATAACTTTAACATTAATTTACGCTGATTCTATGTACGATAGTACTTTCTTTTCATTTTGAAAATTCATTGAAAATAATACTCTTTCATCAAAAATACGCTAGTTTTATTCCATTAAAATTGAAAACCTAAAAGAGGAATAACTGATGAATATCAGTTAACTTAATCGCCTTTATTAATAGAGCATGTGTCTATATTGGAGGCCAGCTCCATGGAGGGCCCACCAACCATTCCCTGTTCTTGCCATCAAGAATCTGGTCTGGTAGAGTGGTTGTAACGGACGCAGCGTAGCCTTAAGTTTGGAATAGGCTTTATTTTATTTCATATTATTTTTAATCATTAGGGGATAATTAGGGGATAGAAGAAACGTCGTAGCGTTAGATCATAACGCTTTCCCTTTTCTGTTTACTGAGCGGAGTATGGTTATGGTTTGGTTATACTCGTGGTAGAAGTGAAACGTCACTTTTCCTGTTGAGCCCTGTGGTGAAAGACCTTCATGTTGTAATAATTTAGGTTATCTCATTTTTACGGATTTTGCACCTCGAGGTCACAGACATAATACCGAGTGCCTTGAGTTTTGTGTTGATTTTATTAACAGCCTTATGGGTAGACCTTTTGGAATGATTTGAAACACCTAACTTGAAGGGAGATCACTGTCACCCCATCAGAGTGCCCAATACATTGGGGCAGCGTTGAAACCCTTTTACAAGCAATTTTCTTGTTTTCTTTTATTTTCTCTTTTTTGTCTTTTCTGTCGGTCTTGATATTTCAGTGCCAGAAATATATATGTTCCTTTTTTCTGCTGATTATTTGAGGTTTAAAGCTAGGACACCACGTTGGTTGTCTTCTCTTGGCTACGAGGGCAAACCACAACATTTTTTTGTTTTTTTTAATGTCTTGTTTTTCAAGTTGTTGTTTTTGAATTCTTTATTTTCCTTTATTTCGGGTGCTTAGAGGGGGTTGAATTTAGAGTTGATAGACGGGGCCAGATTTATGGTTCGTGGAAGGACCCATATTTAAAGTTCTTGGACAGAGCCAAATTTAGGGTCCTAGGATGGAATCTAGGAAACTTCTACGAACTAACAAAGAGCGTCACATGGTAAAGATATACAGTCTGTTTGACCTTTAAATTTTATCAGTCTTTGTAGGAGTTCCAGATTCAGATCCACCGCCAGTTGTGTCTATTCGTTTCGTACCCTTTCTCTTCGCGTGACATTTTAACAAAGAAGGGTTGTTTGCAAGCAAGGAGCTAACCGAAGAAACCAACAGTAAGATTTTATTTGTTCTGTATGGGAAGGCGCCATCCAACCGATGGAAATTCACAGTAATCGTGTTAAAGTCCCCTGTAAGGGATCAACATAAGACGAGTTATTGTCGGCTCGAAAATATTTGTTGTGATAAAATTTTTACTATCAGTATCAGTATCATTCGTATCATTTAGTTTTTTACTAAATGATAATATTATATATAACACCATATTTTTATTGCGCGGATTGTTGTGTTCATTTTATTTCGTTTCATCTCTAAAATAGAGAAATCAAAATATTTTTTATCATGATTTTTGTTGTTTTTGCAAATGTAAAAGAGCTGCAGATGCATCCATTTCATAATACATTTTAGACGTTAATATATGCTAATCATCAGGTCACTGTATGTGGGCTTGTTGGGATCTTAATTCGGCCAAAGCAACTGTTGATGGCAATTGGAAAAAAACACTTTGTTACGTGCTTGATCGAGGACAAACCCCACCCATCCCCCCAACCGGAGGATTGGAGGAGGATTAATTGGATTCCTGGCCGGAGAGCCCGTGTTGGTACCCTGACGAGCCTGAACTTCAAAAGACGAAATACATGCCCTCCAACTGACGCTGTCCAAGGAAATCTAACATTGCATATATAAATCGCACCAAGAGATTCGGTTCCTCTACTAAGTTTGTGTGGGACCCACACATTGTATCCATTTTTTCCAGATGGTTCAAAAACGGTCAATTTGCCAATATTTAACTTATCTGCTATATCACAGACAATGGTGAGTGAATCTTCGGCTATTATGACTATTCCCTCAACATTAGTGGTTCAAGAACGCCCAAGCAGTCTTTCAGATCAACGATTAAAATTATATTATCGATTAACATTTTCAATTTGTATCAACTTGCTAATCTGAATATTATAAATACCATAGGAATTATTTATATGTAACTAAACATCACTAACCAACCATTGATTTTTGTTTACAAGCGTTAAAAGAGCAACTAATGGAATATTCCTACGAATTTTCTGGATACTCTGATATAATTTGAATTTGTTAGCATAGATAAAATCCTGGATAAACTAAATGGCATGTATTGAACTACTTTAACTTCTTTCTTAAACATATTAGGAGTAATGAAAAGTAAAGTTATTCTTACGCGTGCATGTAATCGTTTAAAAGAAGCTTCGAAATAGAGGCAATGAAACAGCGGTTACAAAAATGTTTCAGATGTGTATCGAGAAGCGATAAATGTTTGTTAAGTACAAATACCAAAGGCAGTTTGTTAAGTTTGAATCAAGAGATTTTGACCTCTCAGATAAGCGTCTCTTTCTGGAAAATCAATAGATAATGACTATTTTTCTGGCTGGGCGGGTGTTGATTCGATCCCTATCAGACCATAGAAAAATTATCGAGTCATCTCGGGCATTTAAAGGGCATTTAAAGCAAAGTGATGAAATTAACAGAGAAGATACTTTGCTTCCATATACTGTATAGAAGAAAACAAGTCGAATCTCTCAACCTGTTTTAATGTTACAAGAGAAAATACCAAACACCGTCCCCACATAGTTTACATTCCATAGTATTTTTTTCTACTTGGTGGAATATTTAATTAGAATTAAGCTAAGAGATTTTAGATCTCTATTATATACAATTGCAACGCAAAAGCCAAACTTTAATCTATAAGCATCAGGCGTTGGTTAATAGAAAAAATACTGATTCTATAGCATGACAATGCTGTCTGTGAACTGCACTCCGCAAAAAAAACTGAATGGATAACTGAACAATTGCGATTGTTCAACAATTGAACAATCGGCATACTCGCTCAATTTTACATCCTCGGACTACTATTTATTTAGATCTATATAACACTTTTTGAGAAATAATATTTCCATAGAAGAAGTAAAATCATTAACTGAAAATATACCTATGATAGGGCATATATCCAAAATAGCGGCGTTACTTTCCGATATACAACTATTAATATATTAAACATGAATTTATTATAGTCAAGTCAAAAATGTTCATTTTGAACTATTTTCCAGACAATATCATTCAAAAAATCATATTCCTATATAGCGAATATATTACCATCATCGACTAGGAAGGCAAAGATTTGGAACAGAGATAATCTAGAGCAAATAGGGAATATATTGATAAACGACAAAGTGTATCAACAGTATTCAGTTTGCGCAAACTCCGTAAATTAAGATTTCATTAAAAAAAAATTAATCGACGATGGCATCATGATCAGTACAATTAAATCTTTATAGTATCCAAAAAAACTAAGCTTGTTAAAATACATGTTTGATTTCATAATTCATGGAAAAATAACAATAATATTTCAAAATTTTTCATATATTTATAACCAAATAACTGATTTTGCGAATCATCCAAAAATTCAAATATTTTACAAGATATATGCTAAAAATCAATTCAGACAATATATACAAAATTAAGCATAAATTTAAGTAAATTAAGGCATTGAATAATAACTAATTTTATAAAATATCAACGTATTATAAATAGGATTGAGGAATATAGTGGCTAGTGTTAAAACTGGTTTGAGCCCTTTCCTGAAACTTCTAAATCATATATTAAAAAGTTTAATAAAAATTAATAGGAGGGAATACATACAAGGAAATACATTCAATTGTCTTTTAAGAAGGAACTTTTGGAACTTTTTATATATCAATTAATTTCATATATATATATATATATATATATATATATATATATATATATATATATATATATATATATATATTATATATATATATCTATATATATATATATATATATATATATATATATATATATATATATATATATATATATATATATATCTATATATATATATATATATATATATATATATATATATATATATATATATATATATATATATATATATATATATATACATATATATATATATATATATATATATATATATATATATATATATATATATATATATATATATATTGTAGCGTTCACAAATTTTTGATCGCTAGTAACATCGTTTCAAGCGAAGTGTATTTGAAAGAGTATCATTTAGGACAGGCCAAGAAAGTCTAACTCCAAATTTTCAGGTGAGGGGATGTTTTCGCCCCTTACCCTTCCGACAGACAGGGTTTTACGACCCGGATATTAGAGAATCTGGTCAATCAGAGACCAGGCCATTGACGAACCACTTAATTCAGAGCCCGACCATTGCCGACTACCGTGAGAAAATAAGTTTTATTTTATTTTTTAATATTGTCTGAATAAAGTTAGTACCATCTAATTTATAAGTACAGGGAACTAGAAACGAGCTCGTATAGGTTAGAGCAACTTGTTTAGTTTTTTGATTTTCCACGGTAAGGTTTAGCGAACCACAGTCTCTAAACTTTCCTGTGTCCTTTTTTATAGTTTTATTATTTCTACCTTTTAATGTACTTTGTGTTGTTATTTTTGAGTGTGCTTACATGTATTAAAGTATAAAATCAAGTTTTTTTTTAAGATAGATCCCTTCCCGGTTCAAGGGTCTTTTATAACACAAGATATATTTATGAACTGGGTGGCGGCCTTTTGACGCGCAGCTTCATCCTGTCTAGGACCTTCTCCTCGGTGCTCCTGGCGAACAGCTGTCGTCGCTGGGATCAATATTTTTAATTGTTTTCAAAGAGAAAATAATTAGACGGCTTCAGGCCAGAAACCGGTCCTGGGAGGTGCTTGCTGGCACTTTGAATAGCGGATGGGGGAACGACAAAGCACCAGTGGGGAGCGCGGGGGTATTTTCTTTATTTTTAATATTTTTCTCCACGAGCCTACTGAATTATTTTTTAAGTAGATATGGTACTTACCCGAGGTTAGACGTGCCACGAACGGTCTCGCACAGTTTATCTGTCGCGACCGTTTACCACAGGATGGCAGTGCTGCATGTGATTGTAGCCACCATTTGACATGGCCGATTTAGATGGTCATGGCTTTAGTCATTGCCTTAATCCCCTATCCAAACGTTCAGCCAAGCCTGAGCCCAGCTGATGACGGCTTAAGGCCAGAAACCGGTCCTGGGAGACGCTTACTTGCGTTTTGGATAGATGGACGGGGGAACGACAAAACACCAACGTGGATCGCGGGTGTATTTTCTTTGTTTTTAATATATATATATATATATATATATATATATATATATATATATATATATACATATATATATATATATATATATATAAATATATATATATATATATATATATATATACATATATATATATATATATATATATATATATATATATATATATATATATATATATACATATATATATATAAATATATATATATATATATATATATATATATATATATATATATATATATATATATATATATATATATATATATATATATATATATATATGAAATTAATTGATATATAAAAAGTTCCAAAAGTTCCTTCTTAAAAGACAATTGAATGTATTTCCTTGTATGTATTCCCTCCTATTAATTTTTATTAAACTTTTTAATATATGATTTAGAAGTTTCAGGAAAGGGCTCAAACCAGTTTTAACACTAGCCACTATATTCCTCAATGCTATTTATAATACGTTGATATTTTATAAAATTAGTTATTATTCAATGCCTTAATTTACTTAAAAATTTATGCTTAATTTTGTATATATTGTCTGAATTG